>ML783134.1:874304-908575 GCA_009831015.1 Picea engelmannii | reverse complement strand
TGGTGCTTAGTGTGCAAGTTGGCTACAATGAAGAAAGAGAGGCTTCCTCTCAGAGCTTCAATATTAGTAAAGGTCACTCAATGAGAAAGAAAGGGTGAACTAGAGATGCTACTTCTTGGCTCCATTGTTGTGTGGTAGTAGAAGAAGATGCCCTTCATAATATCAACACCATTTATAGTATTATGATAACTAACTTTAAACAAAAATTATGATATTATAAAGAGATTGAGAATAAGAAAAAGTTGGTATACTATAAAGAGGTTATTATCAAAACTCTCTTTATTGTTTCTAGGATAAAAAAGAAAACAAATATTCCAAAACTAAGAGAAAATCATAGTACAACTCAAAAGTGGACAAGACCTAAAACATATTGGGATGTAAAACTCAAAAGTGGAGAAGACCTAATATATGCTTCAAAGAAAGAAATTGTATAGTTTGTGATTTTAATAAAGTAAAAGATGACTCCCGAAAAGTGGACTCACTAATCTTTTTTCTAACCTATTAGATCTGATAAACAACATAATTAAAAAATTAAAATAGAGTGTAAGCTTTCACAATTATTCATTATGTTGTTTTATTTTTTTGGAGATGAATTATGAGTAAGTTTGTCCTTAAAACTTATATACAATTCATTTCAAAAAAGTAAAATAACAAAATAATTAAATTTTTGCTATTATAAATTATTATTCATGTCAACAAACAATAAAATTGTTAATATTTATATGAAATTTTTTTAATATATAAAATAATTTAAATTAAAAAATACAAAATATTTTTAAAATAAATATAATATTTTTCTAAATTAAATGAGAAAATAGTTAGTATCTAATTTGTTTAGATAATGTAGTGTATTTTATTTTATTGATATTAATTCCATAATTCATTTATTCATTTTATTTTAACTATTTATAATATAATGAAATGAATTCTAAATGCATTATTCAAATTTATGAAATATTAATTATAAATAAGAATAAAGTAAAAAATAAATTATAAATGTATGTCCTAAAATTCACGCTAAATTTGAAAAGAGATATTTTAATAATATATTAAATATGGTTATATATATATATTATAATGGACAACTAAAATTTTATATATATTGAACATTTTTTCTACTATAACTATGGAATCAAATAAAAAATAATATCATTTTTCTCATATTTTCCAATAATTTTAATATATTATTTTAACCAAAAAATCTTATTTTAGTTATAATAATAAACTAATATTTCATATATATAGATATATTTTTGAATATATCTTTTAATATAATAAACAAATACGGTTGTCCCTTTCATATCTTCAAATAATTTTACATGTAATAACAAAAAACTTTGTAGATTAACTATCATTACTAATTACCTCGAAAGGCGTACACCTATTGATAATGGGCACAATTCATGATCTTTTAACCTTATTTAACTTGAAACCCTAATCTGATGGCTATGCATTGAAGATGCTGGCATATTCTTAGTCGTCCTCCAAAATCAATGGGTCAGATTTATTGTTCAAAACTTTCTTGCATTTATCAAGACATCCATTAACATGTTTACTTTTTAACATTTACCTAATCAAATTAAAAAATTACTGTAAGCATATGTAATTGCCACATTTAAATGATTAAGTAGAATTAAACCATGGCATCTAAATAAATGCCCACGTTCTGCTTCTGAACCGGCCTCTAATGCCCATGTGTTCCATTTATCAACCATTTATGGTGCTCATCGATAGAGATTCTGCATAATGCGTGGCAACATTTTCTGTATATGCCTGACCAATGTCATTATTCGTAACAATCCGGCTAGTCAGCTGCCACATCTGTGGTGGAATACTTCTTGTAACTTTCAAGACGGATTCTGATCATTTCGCTGCCATTTCCATAGCTTATAGAGAGGGTTGGATGTCAGTGCTCTAGATACGGCGTACTCAATACAATTAACCTGAAACCTTGGCAGACGCAGGAGAGAAATAGTTACAGTGAGGATTTTTTTCACTGTTTTGGATTTTTGGTGTTAGGGTTACATGTAAAGTTTACAATTAAGTTTTAAAGTTATAGTTACAGTGTTCAGAATATTCCTTTACCTATTATAGTCTTTCGGCATTTATCAGTCATAAATTATATATGACCGTGCTAGTTTACTCATTTTTAAAGTATATGTGCTCAAACTATAAGTTTTGTTATATCGGGCGGAATCACCTTTAGGCACCCATAAATCTAAACTGATTTCTCATAAATTGATTTTTCATAAATCTAAACTGATTTCTCATGAAGTGTTGTAATCTCAGATGGAATCATCTTCAGGTTATGACAGTCCCACAAATCCAAACACGTGAGATCTTTAAATGTCCTATTTGAGATGGCAAAGATTTTAAATTTATACAATTTACAAGATATTTGAGAGGGCAAGGATTTTAAATTTATACAATTTACAAGATATAAGAATTGGAGGCGATTCAGATTACCTATGCTTTGAGGCATCTCTTCAATTTTAGGATAACTTAAATTTAAAAATCGGAGTTGTGAGAGTTGCTACAACTAGCACAGCCGCTAACTTGCTGCTGGTGAACGCCGAAAGGCTTACCGCTTGTAAGATGAAACAAAGAATATGAAGAATTTAAAACGACGAAAGAATATGAAACAATTGATTATAATAAACTTTAAAATTAAAATAAACCAGTTGGGAAGCATGTACAGTTTGAGAGGTAAACGAATGTGAATAAGCATGTACAGTTTGTGAGGTAATTGTGAGGTAAACGAATACGAATACTACCTGCTAAAAACAAGGAATTTTTTGGTACTAAAACTTGCGACGCTGAAAGAAAATCATAGTCTTCTCATGTTTATTCATTTCTATCAAATTCCTTAGACAAGAAGAAATGGAATTATATGTCTTAGATTTTTTGTTATCATTTCTTTAACCGAGAGGATTCCCATCACTCACCTTCTTTCTCGTGAATGCAGTGCAGATCAATAAGCTATGAAGATATTATGGAGGAACAATTATTTTTGTTGAACGGTCCATTAATTGCAACCCTTCTCTAACACAGGCCGGTCATGAAAGCTGCTTGGAGTCGAACAAAACCTGCTACTAAATAAAAATTTCATCAGAATACTCCCAAAGTTGGTTGTTGGTCTCAGTCAACATGTTGCTTTTGGTATCTTGGTAGTAATAGTCGTAGTTGATAGTATACTTCCACATGAAACCGGGTGAGGGAGGCGCATCATTGTACTGCAACTCCTGCAAAGAAGCAACAAGATTATCATCTCTCGATTCTCCATCATTATGAGTTCTTTGCTCTGTGATATTCCCGGTGGTCTCACGATAAAATCCTTGACTGAGTTCATCCCCGACGATACCACCATGAATCCCATACAGCTGATCAGAGTCACCCAGTATATGAGATTGTAGATTGGTATTCTCGGCTCAGTAATTTTCATGGTTCTTATCTATATTCAATGGAGAGGATTCATAATGCACGTTGGTATTGCAGTGTTGGTTAATAACCCTAAACTCTTCCAACTGCAAGACCCTAAACTACTCAAGTGTTGTTTCCCACTTTGGATCGACAACAGGAAAATTGTATGTGGCGTCAGCTTGTGCTGCTCTCATCGCTGCTGGCCATATATCTGGATTCGTAGGACTTTGAAAATGACCAGATGGAGTGGGGCCGAAAATATTAGGGTTAGGGTTAGTACCATGAATAGTCGGTGTGGGTGTTAACGTAATGCGCCGGAGCAATGGCCTGAGCTTGGAGGTGTGGGAGGAGGACTTGGATTGATCCCAGCCAGAGGGCTAAAGATTAAGATGGGCTCTGCAGCCATAGATTAAGATCACAACGTTATCAAAAGCCTGTGCGACCTACTTGGCTGTAACAAACGTGCCCGGCTGTAACAAACAAACGTGCCCAACCACCGAAACAATGGAGCGGTAGAGTAAGATCGCAACGTTATCAAAAGCCTGCGTGGCCTGCTTGGCTGTAACAAACGTGCCCAACCATCGAAACGATTAATTGTAAATATGCAGTTGTCATAAGTAAACGTGGCACACATGTAAATTTAACACTGTAAAATGCTAAAAAGTTAATAGTGGAGTAAATTTGTAATTTCAATTAACTTTGTTAATTATTTGAACGTGGCAATTAGATAGTCACACAATAATTTTTTAATCATATTAAGTAAATGTTAAAAAGTAAACAAGTTAAGTGAAGCTTTTAAAAATGCTAGAAAGTTATGAACATGAGATCTCATTCATTGATTTGGAACGACGACTAAGAAAATGCTAGCATCTTCAATTGATAACCATACGATTGAAATTTATGGTTAAAAGATCATTAAATGTGCCCATTATCAATAGATATACGCCTTTCAAAGTAAGGATCGTGGCAATGATTATATCTCTGTTTGAGATAGATCCAACACTTTCAAATAAATGAGTTTGAGCAAAAAGACCTTTGGAACCTCTTTCAGGCCTCTATTTCCAGTTAAGATTAGAGTCACCAAATTTGGACACCTCAATTCCGTTGAGGGTAGAGATGTAATATTATTGCCATAAAGAGATATTCTTTTGCAACCTTCCTTAATCTCCGTGTAGGGGAAACGTTCAAGCCTTTTACCTGCCCTCAACAAACAATTTTCCTCTTCTCCTACCTGCATTGCCAGGTGACGTACAACAGAGTGCCTTTTTAAGTAATGTTGATTTCGACTTTCTATGGTCATACCTATCGGTATCTAGGAGCTCATAGGTTGGCGGGTATCTATTGAGAACCAACCGCTATGCTCTAACAAATTACATAAACCCTTAAAAAATTAAATAAACTGAGAAACCAACTCCATTTAAAAAAACTCGAAGATGAAGACCCATTATTCTCCATCAAATATGCAGACCCACGTCAAACATCTGCATCAAAATATCCAACGAATCCTTTAGGCTTTTTAAAAATAAAAATAAAACAACACTCACAACAATAATAGAGGCATCAGATTTTACCACAACTTCAACGGACTGGCAGCTTCTTTCCCAGCCCTCCGCCAAGACCACTTCCAACGCTGCCACCAAGACCTCCACCAAGGGCGCCACAGCCTGGACCTGCTGAGTCACCACCCAACCCGCCACCACCTCCGAGACCAGACCCTACTCCAAATCCAGCACCACCTCCCACCCATCCGCCGCCGCCAAGTCTTGAACCACCTCCCACCCATTCCCATTCACAGAAAGGAACTTGACACACATCTCTAGAATTCGAGGATAGGAAAGCATAAGGGGTATCATTTTCCTCGTGCCTTCCAGAGGGTCGTATACGGTTATGGCCAATGGCAGATCTGGCCAATGGTTATTGTTTTGCCTCTCATTGTTGCGGCCACGACGGTTATGGCCAATGGAAGACCTATGCACTCATCTGCAGTCTCTTTAGCACAGTCCATTAGTTCCTCTGGAACATGGCCGTCTTGGAAAACTAGTCTGTTAAACAATATTCACCCTTCCTCCTGTAACAAGGGTTCCACTTTTATGGACTGTTGTTCCATGTTCTAGAGTAGTATATGAGAATATAATTAATGCCCATAATTTGTCAAGCACAAACTGCGTCATGCCTCCAATGCTTTCCAATGTCTCAAACACCTGATATTGCAATGATATATACAGATGGATTTCAATAGATCGAACCTCCAACTCCAATATAATCTCTCAAAATGATATCTTCTTGTGTTGGCAAGCCACACGATTGAGTCAGTCATCTCTTGAGCCACAAGGAGATTGATCAGTGCCTCTGTTCTGAATACCTGTGCGGGAGTGGGAGTAGGCGAATGACGCGGTCTCTCAATTTAAATTTTGAAATTTAAACAACCAATATTTCCCGCTATCAATTCCCTCGATTCAAATTTTAAAATTTAAATCCTTAAACCTTTTGATTGGACATAGCCAGTTTACTATGAAGTGGTGTTAACCGTTGCTAACGGAGATGGCAGAGCTGACGAAAAATGGATGTCCGGAGGGTGGAGGTAGCCGAGCGCGAACGTCGAGGGTTGCGGCATGATGGTCATGCTCCATGGCAGCATGGATGGGTAGCCTATTGACAGAGTCTTAAAGACTCCGCAGAAGGCTAGATATTGCTTGCCGTGTAAGCCAGAAACTACCCAACTCAAGTACGTGTATAGAAAACCAATAGAGATTATTTAAAAAAAAACTTAGTATATCGATATACTCCATTTAAACCATGACCGATCCTTAGCTATAGATGTTATTTATAAAAACATAATCACTTGAAGACAGACCATTGCATTGTATTTCCAAGGTGTAAGAATGTTTCATTTGCACACTTCTAATATATAAAAAGTAAATATTATAAATGATATTCTTATTGTGTATGTAGTGGTCCATAGGATAATAATCATTATTTTTATTATAATGATTGTAACTATTTTTTAATTTAATTGGAAATTTAAATTTGTAACGTCCTATCATTCGACACGACGACCACCTCTTAACGACACGACGACCACCTCTTAACAAGTGATTTTTTTTTTATTTTTTTTTTAAAGTGTGTGCGCGCGTGTACAAGGGAAACAACACATTCGACTCTACGTCGCCACCCGACGACTAACCAGACGCAACCACTAAGAACACAACAAGATGAAATAGGACGCACAACCAATACTGCAAGCATTAAACGACCATCAATCGAACATAAAAATACTGACTTCCCACCCGTCCTACCCTGCAATGGTTAGGACCTCCAAGACACATAATCAACGCTCAAGCCCAGGTTCCCATCGATTTTAACCATTTAAGGTCTCAGGGCTGGCGACTGTTCTGAGGAACATGGAGGTGTCTACATCCCGCCCGACACAAGCAGACCAAGCAATAAAAATGATTACAACCAAGTACAAAAATAATTAAGGAAAAACAACGACCACTACGGAAAGTGCAAACCGAAGGGACTCCGTCAACAACCAACCATCAAGGAACGAGGCATTAACCCCGACTCAATTAGCATTAAATTACTGATCCGTTATTACTTGTAAGTACCATTATTTCACAAGTCGCCGAGTCTACTCCTAAAATAATGTAAAAACAATTAATTGCAATTCCCCAATACCAAATCATAATGACGGATTGTACTTAGATTAAGGACCTTGCATTTTTGGTATGTTAACCAAATTCGACAACATTCAACCACATTACCATAAAATGATAACAACAATATCTCTTTTTCAATAACCTTGCAAATAAATGTCAATCACATTACCACTTGGCCTTCCATTAAGTTAAAAATATAGGAGGTATAAAGATTAAATATAAAAGAAAAAGGATTTTGACAACTACATCATCACCTAAATGCAATAAATTTATCATTTATTCTATGTATGTAAAAATAGATACCCCTCCCTTTTTCATGCATAAATATATAAGATAAGCCCACGGGTAGACATCGATCCTACGTTGATTAAAGTCATGGCATTGATATTAATATGGTTAACAATAATCTTTCCTTCACTTGGCATAAGCAACCAGATATTATATCTTGTACAATTACGATTACGCTACTGGTAGTGAAGTGTCTTGCATGTATCAATTCTATATCCACCAAATGTCAATAATTAGGTAGTGTAAATCCATCATTTAATGATGACCAAATAAAAATGGAAGAAGGTTCACAGGTCAAGGTTCCAGGAGGCCAAAGTTTCAAGGAGAGTCTTCAATTGATAAAAGGGTGAAATTATCCCAACTGGAGAATACACAAGAAGGGAGACATTCATTTACATTACAGTAACATTCATTGCATTTACATTACATTACATTACATCTCGTTACATTGATCATTACCCTAAACAATATAACCTTAACCTTGACATGACCTGAACATTACATAAGTAATAACAGTAATCCACCTCCTTGAAAAACACAGGTCGCTAGCTTTTGGCATTAAAGATACAACACGTTGTCCTCCACAATTATTGTTGTCGGGTTTGTTAATTTTAGACTTCTGACGGAGCGGCTGAGAGGTGGTTCAAGCATCAAGTGTGCAGGAAGGGAGTGGGGGTTCTGGCTATCAACAAAACTGTGCTGCAATAATCGGCGAAGGGAAGGACGCAAAGGTGTAGAGTTTCATATGTAAGTCACAGGGTGGGTACCTGGCTGCCTAGAGGTCGAAGTACCCAACAAAAGCAATGGAGTAAACAGGCTGCCGGGATAACAACACTACGCATAAGGCGAAATCATCGCTGTCACGCCACAGACATTCACGTGGGTCACAAACGGCGTTTTCCATGGACAGAACATTTGATCTTGAGGAGTAGATTCGCCACGGTGACAGGGTAAGGGCCCAACAGTCTTCTCCAACAGACTTGTAGCCCATAGCCACGCTGCCACACCCACGAAACCGCCGGTAGGTGCAGGAGGCAAGGGCTCACGCCGAACACAAAAAAAATGCCTGGAATGATTCTATCTCAGAGAGCAAAGGGGCAAGGATATCCCGTATGAAGCTTCAACACTACCCCGACAAACCCTTCAGCAAAGGGAAGGACGTCCTGGTAGCGATTTGTCGAAGGAGAAAAGGGTAGGGGCGCGGTCATCTTAGGGATAACTCACCGACCATTATCCCATTCGTAACAGCAGATAACAGAACGCAAACGTATCAGGGAGTAAGGTGAGAGCTGGAAGTGCAGGTAAACGCTCAAGCAACGCCTCCCAGAGAACGACAAGTAAATTGAAGGGCCAAACGCTGGAAGGAGAAAAAATTTCATGTAGCAGTTGAAAAAGAAACGCACAGTGAAAAGGAATTACAGGTTGATTCCCCGATAAGAACAGGCTCTAAAATATTTTTCCATTGT
The DNA here is from genome assembly GCA_009831015.1 of Picea engelmannii. Taxonomy (NCBI): domain Eukaryota; kingdom Viridiplantae; phylum Streptophyta; class Pinopsida; order Pinales; family Pinaceae; genus Picea; species Picea engelmannii. Next base: position 899,742 of record ML783134.1, on the reverse strand, counting down.
TAAATTATGGAAGGATGGATGCTGGAAGAGGTCCTCTGGCAGTCTCCAGATAAAATCTCTCTGGAGAATAGATTTAATAAAAAAATTGTTTTGTAAACTCCTGACAGAAGATAAGCGGTAGTCTGTTGTTCATGCTGATCCCCATTTTAGGGCAGTGAACGATGCACTAAAAGCTCACAACTAGATTAATATGAACACCAAGTACCACCATTGTTACGATGACCGTGTAGACCTTCCCTTTAGTTCAACTGAGGTAGACATTTGGAAGTTTTAAGTATTTATCGTCAACTCAATTGACAATCTAGAACAGGGCCAAGACATAAATTTTCGTCTTTATCTTAGAAATACAAGACAAGCATCATTATATATTCGGGCTGGTAAATTCGGTCAAATTCAGGCAGATAAATTCTAGACGAAAAACACATTACAGCCCATCTTTTAAGCGAAATTGCCTCACCTAAACTGCATTAAGTAATTCCTAGTTAAGGATTCCATTACATAAAATTTAGTACACCAATTTTAAACAAATGTGTTTTGGACATGCAACTCCAGTCAAACTCAGACATATATCATTAAGAATAGCTTCGGATAATTAAGGTCCGTCACAAAATCAAGCAGGGTAGAGGGTCGGATTTCCTGTGCCAGAATCCAAATGCATTCACAAGTAACACACCTACAGATCTAATCATACATCCTACACAATCTATCAATCAACCGAGCGCGTACCTTTTCCTGTATGCCTACTCCAAGTGTCGTCCGTCGCTCTGTGCCGATCCTGCTCTCCGACCGTCGAGACCTCACCGGTACCTCCCAACCAATCGCTAGGGGTACTCTGCTTCCCACTTAGCCCCCCGAGCCACAAAGGGGCCACACAAAATCCAGATGGTAAGTCTAGCTTCCCAGCTCGCCTCGCAAGGCCGAGCTACCACTCCTCTACGAGCTGAGAAAACCCAACTCCCCACAAGTAATCAACCAAGTCACAAATCCGGCAGCGTAACGTTACGCTATCTGCCGATCCCTTTCTTCCTCATCTCCCCTTTCTTTTATAGAGTTTTGAGACCCTCCAACTTTCCCTAAATCACATTTAAATTAAGTTTCAATATAAATATTCTAAATTTTCTCCTTCGCACAAGTGTCGTCCATCCCCCTCTTTTCTCCCATAAATATTTTCTTTAAATTTATTAATTGACTCATTTCCCTCACCCACCTAGAGCTGCTCCTAAATTTACTCCTAGGTGTTCCTAGATCCCCTTACATGTTTTAAATACTTTCCCTAAAAATGATGTTACTAAATTAGCTCAAATTAGAAGGTTCTTAATTGCAGATTCCTTACTATGTTGACCTCGCTTTTTACCATAAGTTCCCATATTTCCTTTATTAAGTTTCCTCCATTACTTAGTTTCCTAATTATTATTATTCCCTTCTTTCCCCTTTTTATTAAAGCCAAAATGGCAGTTGCTCTATTACATATTTCCCTTTTATTATTAATTTAATATCTTTTGTACTTTCACAAGTTAATAAATAATTTCTTCTTTGAAATTTTTAAATCCATTAGTTTTAATTAAATTCTTAAACTCTCTTCATTTACCCCAAGAATTTTATGAAGACTAAACTATTACTTAAGTGGGTTTTTGTTTAATTTTTTATTTTTATTTTTAGGGTCTTTTTCTTAAGGTTTAGACTAAAATTTTACCCTAGAGACGTTTTAGACTTAGGACTTAGATTCTGAACTGGGCGACACTTGGTTAGGGAAGTTGTTTAAGGGTTTCTTAAGGCGTTAATGTCGTAGGGCCATCTAGGTTTGTTTCTTCATCATCATCAACGCGACGTGCCCTTCAGGACGCACTACGTGCTCCAAGGGTGCCACTCGCCTCATTTGTTTCTTTTGCGCGACGTCCCCTTCAGGATGCACCCCATGCTCCAAGGGTGCCACTCACCTCGTTCGTTTTTTTCACGCGACGTGCCCTTCAGGATGCACCACGTGCTCCAAGGGTGCCACTCACCAACTTGACTGATTGGTAGACATCAATAACCCCTGGAGTCAACACTCTGCCAGGTGAACTTGTGGGAGACTAAGGGATCTAAGGAAGAAGGACCCCGCCTTATTGCGCGCCCCTTAGAATCATCGTGAGCGACTGTCGCAGTCTTCCCCCACAACATCGTGGATCCTCTCGAACTAGGTAATCGTTAACCTACAGTTCGAGCCACGGCGGGAGTGCTAGTAGGCTGTGGCAGGGCTACTGTCCACACCTCTCCCTCAACCTCTCTTGGAAATCATGTGTGGCCCCTTTACTCCATATGTGAGTCTGGTCGGAAAGCTATCGTTAGCCTACATCATCAACAATCGTGTCAGAACATGTCCACATCATATCATCAAATCAATGAAATATCACAGTAAATAAATCAACCCAAATAGCACACTCCCTGACTCAATATGGAGTCCAAGGGGTTCCATTGATGCCTCGGCATCCTCAAGGTATGAAACCCTACACACTCAGTAAAATGAGTCAATAGCACTTGTCTATGTCAAAGCAGTAAAACATCATGTCATCTATCATAACGCATCATAACCAAGGATAAATGTTTTAATATCATAAAAGTCCAGATCACTTGCGAGCAAGTGTCCTCAAAAATAAGTTTTCTTAGTGCGCCAGAGCGGGATGTTACATACACCCCCTCTTGGTCTAAACTTCATCCCGAAGTTTCTCAGTATAAATGCCGAAATAAATGTATCACAGTATCATCAGTCTATCTACCAAACAAAAATGGAAACAGTTGGCGCATATCATATGCATCCTCCCAGGTCGTTGATTGCGGACTATAACTGTCCCACTGGACCTTGACCTGATCTACCATTCAACGTCGTAATTGTCGAACGCGATGATATAAAATGCGGACCGGCTCAGCCGTGAGCGCTCCCTCGTCCGATACCTGCAAGGAACTCATGTCAATCACATGTGTAGGATCACTAATATAGTGTCTCAACAGATACATGAAAAGCATCGTGCATACGCCTCAAAGAATCAGGCAAGCTAGTCGATAGGCCATGGGCCCCTTTCTCTCCACAATCTCGAAAGGTCCCAGGAACCTAGGAGAGAGTTTAGCTCCCTTTCGAAACTTGATCGAACTCTTATGCGGTTTAACCCGCAAGAAGACTCGATCGCCGACCTCATAACTATGGTCGACTCGGTGCGCATCGGCATAACTCTTCTGTCGATCCTACGCTTATTTAATCCTTTGTCTTATGGTTTTCATTTGCTCTACCACATTCTCGGATCGCTTCTGGTCCCACCAGGACCCTATCCTCAATCTGATCCCAACTTAAGGGCATCCGACACGGTCGCCCATAAAGAAACTCAAAGGCACCATCTTAATGGTGCTTTGGTAACTGTTGTTGTAAGAGAACTCTACTAGAGGCAAGAATTCCTCCCAACACCAAGTTTGTTGGTCCATCACGTACATGTGCAACATGTCTTCCAAGGTTTGGTTTGTTCGTTCTGTCTGTCCGTCAGTATCTGGGTGATACGCCGTACTAAATTTAAGTTGAGTTCCCAAGGCCTCTTGGAAACTCGTCCAAAATCGTCCAGTAAACACCGATCCTTGATCGGATATAATCCTCTTAAGCATGCCATGCAGCCTCACAATATCACTGATGAAAACTCTAGCTATGTCAGGTGCCTAATACGTCGTACGCACAGGAATAAAGTGAGCACTCTTCGTCAGAGTGTCTACTACTATGAAAATCGAGTCATCTCTCCTTGCCGTCAGTGGCGATCCAACAATAACATCCATCGAAATAACCTCCCATTTCGATTCTGAGATGGCATGTGGTTGTCGTAATCCTGCTGGGTGTCTATGTTCAGCCTTTACCTGCTGACACTCCAGACACCTAGCCACATAGTTAACTATGTCGGCCTTCATTCCGCTCCAGAAGAATAAGGGTTTAAGATCTGCCCTCATCTTCGTAACTCCCGGGTGAGCCATGTAAACTTCTCTATGAGCCTCGCTCAGGATCAACATCCTCAACTCGTCGTTTGGAGGTACATAAATCTGACTTTTAAACCTTAATAACCCATTGCTATCAAATGGAAATCCCTCATATCGTGGTACCCTCATGGTGTTTTGTTCGATAAATCCCTCGACCTCTTTGTACCAGTCATCATCACGCTGTAAAGTGAGAATCTTCGAACATAGATTCGTTTGAAGAGGCAACACCAAAAAGATGCGTGGCCTCCGAATCAAAGCATCCGCCACTCGGTTCACCGTTCCCTTTATGTAAGTAATCTCAAAGTCGTACTCGCTAAGCAATTCTGACCAACGCCGTTGTCACGCGTTTAGGTCGCTTTGCGTAAAAATGTGTTGTAGCCCCCAATGATCAATCTTTAGTTCAAATTTTCGTCCAACAAGGTAGTTTCTCCAAACCTTCAAGGCATATACGATGGATAATAACTCCAAATCATGCGTCGCATAGTTTTCCTCACGCCTTCTCAGTTTCCTCGAAATGTAAGCAATCACTCGTCCGTCTTGCATCAAGACTCTGCCTAAACCTTCCTTGGATGCATCGGTGCATAACAAGAAGTCTGCGTCCATGTCAGGGACTTTTAGTATCGGCGTTGTCGTCAACAACTCTTTAAGTCTTTGAAATGCTTCCGCGCATTTCTCGGTCCCAACAAACTTCTTGCTTTTCTTCTGCAATTTCGTGATCGGATTTGCTATCTTCGAAAATCCTTCAACAACCGTCGATAGTATCCTGCGAAACCCATAAAACTATGCACTTATGCAGTGACATTCGTCGGCGCAGGCCATTTCATAATAGCCTCAACCTTGGTCGGATCCATGGCGATGCCTTCGCTGGAAATGACATGCCCTAAGTAGTGAATCTTTGATTGATAAAAAGGAGCATTTGGACGGTTTCCCATACATTTTGTGCTCTCGCAGACACTGTAGTACCAAGCGCAAGTGCTCGTCATGCTCCTCTATCGTACAAGAGTAAATCAAAATATCGTCAATGAATACTTGGACGAACTTGTCCAAGTATTCGCGGAACACCCCATTCATCAAACTCATAAATACCCCTGGGGTGTTTGTCAGTCCAAACGGTAAAACAGTAAACTCGTAATGTCCAAATCTTGTCTTAAAGGCGGTCTTAGGGACGTCATCCTCCTTGATCCGCAACTGGTGATACCCTGATCACAAATCGATCTTGGAGAACACCGTCGCACCCTTCATTTGATCGAACAGATCATCAATTCTTGGCAAGGGATACTGATTCTTGATCGTAGCCTTGTTTACTTGACAGTAGTCAATGCAAAGCCTCCATGATCCATCCTTCTTTCGTATGAAAATAACAGGTGCACCCCACGGTGACACACTAGGACGTATCAGTCTCAGGTCCAACAACTCATTCAGTTGCATTTTCAACTCTTGCAACTCCGGGATCAACATCCTATAAGGTGTTCTTGCTATCGGTTCGGTCCCCAGTTTCAGGTCTATGGTGAACTCCAATTCCCTTTCCGGCAGCATCCCAGGTAACTCCTCTAGAAATACGTCCGCAAACTCTCTCACCACCGGAAGGTGTTCTAGACCTTCCACTACTCCCTTCTCGTTTAGTGCGACGATCGCATAAAGCTTGCACCCCTTGCGCATACTCTTTCGTAACTGTAAGGAAGAGACGAACCTTAGGGATACTCCCTGGTTCCGTCCTACAATCACATGTCTCTGTCCTTCGTCATCAACCAAGCTCAGCCGTTTCATCTTACAGTTGAGTATCGCCTCATGCGATTCCAACCAATCCATACCAATCACGACGTCATAAGATCCTAAGATTGTGACGTACAAGTTGACCCTCATGACAACTCTCCTAGGTTAAGGGCACAGCCCGTAACCTTTCCTCTAACCTTATGTTTGGCTCTCGAAGCCATCTCTACGAAGCTAAACTCATCATGTTCGACCTCCTTTACCTTAATCCTTTTTAGCGCTGCACCAGAAATGAAACTCTCAGTAGCACCTAGGTCTATCAAAATACTAAGGGTCTGGTCAGCGACAGTACCTGTCGTCTCGAGCTCAGTCGACTGGTGCTCTGCCTGGCGGTTATTCACCGCTGCATGAATCCGATGGACCTTGCCCATATCTCCCAATGTAGTGGGTCTGGATGATCCGGACACTCTGGTCCTCTCCACAGGACAGTCGCGCTGGTAGTGGGGCTCCCCACACGTCCAACACCCCTTCTTCGGCCCAGTAGTCCTAGTATCCGAAGTAGAAGACGACGGCCCACCGGCCTGAAAACCTGGTTTGTTCTGCTAAACAGGCCTAAACTACTGTTGTTGCGGGCGACGATGCTGCTGATGATGTGGTCCCCGATAAGGTGTCTGCTGCTGAGGCGGCGGTCGCCGGGGTGTAATGAAAGTGGATCCCCTCTGGAAGCCACGATATCCCGGCGTATGTCTCGCTGGTGTCTGGTGCTGCGGGGTTCTAGATGAACCCAACCCTGCTGGTCTCGCTGGAGTCCTGGTCTGACCCCCACTGATAAGCTCCTCCTCTGCCATGAGGGCCTTATGGATGGCATCGTGCAAGGTTTGAGGCATCAAAATCCTAACCTTTGCACGCAGGCTTCCGTTAAGGCCGAGCACGAACCGGTTGACCTTAAGTTTCTCGGTGTTAAGGTGCGGAGCATACCGGAGTAGCTCTATAAATGTGCCTCGTACTCGGGCACCGTACGACCTCTCGGTCGTAATGCATTGAACTCATCGAGATGACGCTCAATGAATTCCTCTGAAAGGTACCTCTCTCGAAACCGTTCCTCGAATAGTTCCCATGACATGTCTTCGACGGCCATGTTTAGCTGCGGTAGGAGCGTCTTCCACCATAGAAGAGCGCTCCTCTTTAGTTGAAAGACCGCCATGCGGACCTTCATGTTGGAGGTATAATCGTGAAGTGCGAAGCACATCGCCATATTCTCCAACCATGGCTCGACGGCTGCACCATCCGGGGCACCAAAGAACTCGAGAAATTTGACCTTCTCGAGTTCACGGTGAAATCTACCAATAACGGCTAGTGCGCACGACGGAACCTCAGCGGGTGCCGGCGCCCTGGCCTCATCTCTGTCCAAGCGGCTGATCAGTGCCTCGGACATGCGCTGAAAAGACCTCATCATCCCTGTAATGGCCGGTTTTAATTTTACATCAATTTATTTTGATAAACTAAGACAGTAATTTCATAACACAGTCATTTATAACAGTAACTTCCGTAACTCAAATTTTACTATGAATAATAAAAAAAATTCTAACATAATACATAAATGCATAAATTTTAGAGAAATACCTTAACTCTGATGCTAATAATCCTTCCTGTTGTCCGCAGCTTGCTTCCTTCCCGCTTCTTTAGAACACTACCCAAAACCATCCTCCCTGCCGACTAGGTAGCTCCCTAGCCCCAGGATATCAACGGATATCCTGGCCCTCCGTGCCCAAAACCCCCAGCAACCCCGGTGCACTAATACTCCCAATGTTTCACCTCCCTCTCTGCAATACAGATCTCCCCAAAATCCATGGCCAACTCCCCTCGAGTAATCCTCCCCCCAAACTCCTTTCCCCCCCTTCATTTACTCCCTACCTAATATCTTATCCCATTCTTAAATATCTTATCCCATTTATTTAATGCTTCTTATCCTTTATTTAATGTTTTTTATCCCACTCATATACGTAAGTTTTAATAAATTAAATTATCAACCCTATTAATTCTTTACTCACATAATTAAAGAGTTGATTAATAATTAATAACCATTGACAATTATGAACAATAATTAATGATAATTAATTTAGTTAATATTATATAGGAAACAATTATTGTTTGGCTAACATCTTAGGAAAATCAGATTATCAATTTAATTATAATTAATAATCCTTTACATTTATTTAAGCAGGGTCGTTACAATCCCAACAACATCGCCAACTGCTATCTGCTCTTGTCCAAGAACCTGCTCGCCTCCCTGGGGGTTAGACCCCTCAGGCATGGATTCTACTGGAGGCGTGCAAAGGTGTAGAGTTTCATATGTAAGTCGCAGGGTGGGTACACGGTTGCCTAGAGGTCGAAGTACCCAACAAAAGCAATGGAGTAAACGGGCTGCCAGGATAACAATGCTACGCATAAGGCGAAATCATCGCTGTCACGCCACAAGGATTCACGTGGGTCACAGACGGCGTTTTCCATGGACAGAACATTCGATCTTGAGGAGTAGATTCACCATGGTGACAGGGTAAGGGCCCAATAGTCTTCTCCAGTAGACTCGTAGCCCATATCTGCGCTGCCACACCCATAAAACTGCCAGCAGGTGCAGGAGGCAAGGGCTCACGCCGAACACAAAAAAAACGCCTGGAATGATTCTATCTCAGAGAGCATAGGGGCAAGGATATCCCGTCTGAAGCTTCAACTCTACCCCGACAAACCCTTCAACAAAGGGAAGGATGTCCTGGTAGCGATTTGCCAAAGGAGAAAAGGGTAGGGGCGCGGTCATCTTAGGGATAACTCGTCGACCGGTATCCCATTCGTAACAACAGATAACAGAACGAAAACATATCAGGGAGTAAGGTGAGAGATGGAAGTGCAGGTAAACGCCCAAGCAATGCCTCCCAAAGAACGACAAGTAAATTGAAGGGCCAAACGCTGGAAGGAGAAAAAAATTCACGTAGCAGTTGAAAAAGAAATGCACAGTGAAAAAGGAGTTACAGGTCGATTCCCCGATAAGAACAGGCTCTAAAATATTTTTCCATTGTTAAATTACGAAAGGATGGATGCTGGAAGAGGTCCTCTGGCAGTCTCCAGATAAAATCTCTTCGGAGAATAGATTTAATAAAAAAAAAAAATTGTAAACTCTTGACAGAAGATAAGCGGTAGTTTGTTGTTCATGGTGATCCCCATTTTAGGGCAGTGAATGATGCACTAAAAGCTCACAACCAGATTAATACAGACACCAAGTACCACCATTGTTACGATGACCGTGTAGACCTTCCCTTTAGTTCAACTGAGGTAGACATTTGGAAGTTTTAAGTATTTATCGTCAACTCAATTGACAATCTAGAACAGGGCCAAGACATAAATTTTCATCTTTATCTTAGAAATACAAGACAAGCATCATTATATATTCGGGCTGGTAAATTCGGTCAAATTCAGGCAGATAAATTCTAGACGGAAAACACATTACAGTCCATCTTTTAAGCGAAATTGCCTCTCCTAAATTGTATTAAGTAATTCCTAATTAAGGATTCCATTACATAAAATTTAGTACACCAATTTTAAACAAATGTGTTTTGGACATGCAACTCCAGTCCAACTCAGACATATATCATTAAGAATAGCTTCGGATAATTAAGGTCCGTCACAAAATCAAGCAGGGCAGAGGGTCAGATTTCCTGTGCCAGAATCGAAATGCATTCACAAGTAACACACCTACAGATCTAATCATACATCCTACACTATCTATCAATCAACCGAGCGCGTACCTTTGCCTGTATGCCTGCTCCAAGTGTCGTCTGTCGCTTCATGCCGATCCTGCTCACTGACCGTCGAGACCTCACCGGTACCTCCCAACCAATCTCCAGGGGTACTCTGCTTCCCCCTTAGCCCCCCAAGCCACAAAGGGGCCACACAAAATCCATATGGTAAGTCTATCTTCCCAGCTCGCCTCACAGGGCCAAGCTACCACTCCTCTATGAGCTGAGAAAACCCAACTCCTCACAAGTAATCAGTCAAGTCACAAATCCGGTAGTGTAACGTTATGCTATGCACCGATTCCTTTCCTCCTCATATCCCCTTTCTTTTATAGAGTTTTGAGACCCTCCAACTTTCCCTAAATCACATTTAAATTAAGTTTCAATATAAATATTCTAAATTTTCTCCTTCACACAAGTGTCGTCCATCCCCCTCTTTTCTCCCATAAATATTTTCTTTAAATTTATTAATTGACTCATTTCCCTCACCCACCTAGAGCTGCTCCTAAATTTACTCCTAGGTGTTCCTAGATCCCCTTACATGTTTTAAATACTTTCCCTAAAAATGATGTTACTAAATTAGCTCAAATCAGAAGGTTCTTAATTGTAGATTCCTTACTATGTTGACCTCGCTTTTCACCATAAGTTGTCATCTTTCCTTTATTAAGTTTCCTCCATTACTTAGTTTCCTAATTCTTATTATTCCCTTCTTTCCGCTTTTTATTAAAGCCAAAATGGAAGTTGCGCTATTACATCTTTCCCCTTTATTATTAATTTAATATCTTTTGTACTTTCACAAGTTAATAAATAATTTCTTCTTTGAAATTTTTAAATCCATTAGTTTTAATTAAATTCTTACTCTCTTCATTTACCCCAAGAATTTTATGAAGAATAAACTATTACTTAAGTGGGTTTTTGTTTAAATTTTTATTTTTATTTTTAGGGTCTTTTTCTTAAGGTTTAGACTAAAATTTTACCCTAGAGAAGTTTTAGACTTAGGACTTAGATTCTGAACTAGGCGACACTTGGTTAGGGAAGTTGTTTAAGGGTTTCTTAAGGCGTTAATGTCTTAGGGCCATCTAGGTTTGTTTCTTCATCATCATCAACGTGACGTGCCCTTCAGGACGCACTACGTGCTCCAAGGGTGCCACTCACCTCATTTGTTTCTTTTGCGCGACGTACCCTTCAGGATGCACCCCGTGCTCCAAGGGTGCCACTCATCTCGTTCGTTTCTTTCGCGCGACGTGCCATTCAAGATGCACCACGTGCTCCAAGGGTGCCACTCACCAACTTGACTGATTGGTAGATATCAATAACCCCTGGAGTCAACACTCCGCTAGGTGAACTTGTGGGAGACTAAGGGCTCTAAGGAATAAGGCCCCCGCCTTATTGCGCGCCCCTTAGAATCATCGTGAGCGACTGTCGCAGTCTTCCCCCACGACATCGTGGATCCTCTCGAAGTAGGTAATCGTTAACCTACAGTTCGAGCCACGGCGGGAGTGCTAGTAGGCTGTGGCAGGGCTGCTGTCCACACCTCTCCCTCAACCTCTCTTGTAAATCATGTGTGGCCCCTTTACTCCATATGTGAGTCTGGTCGGCAAGCTATCGTCAGCCTGCATCATCAACAATCGTGTCAGAACATGTCCACATCATATCATCAAATCAATGAAATATCACAGTAAATAAATCAACCCAAATAGCACACTCCCTGACTCAATCCGGAGTCCAAGGGGTTCCATTGATGCCTCAACATCCTCAAGGTACGAAACCCTGCACACTCAGTAAAATGAGTCAATATCACGTGTCTATGTCAAAGCAGTAAAACATCATGTCATCTTTCATAACGCATCATAACCAAGGATAAATGTTTTAATATCATAAAAGTGCAGATCACTTGCGAGCAAGTGTCCTCAAAAATAAGTTTTCTCAGTGCGTCAGAGCGGGATGTTACAAAATTTTATAATATATATATTTTTTAATTTAAATTTTATAGTATCTTTTTTTATAATGTTATGGTTAATAAATATAAATTTTATAATATTTTTTTTATAATGTTATATTTAATAAATATTATATAAGGTGTTAGTCCTTAAACATGCATAACTTCCTTATGCTCCTTAACTTAGTATATTCATTCATAAACCTTTTTCTAAACCTTTTTCTAGGTCTAAATATTCTTCATTTGCTTTACACTTTATTTATTTGTATTTGTTTATTTTAGTGTGATTATCTTTACTTCCTTATGGTTAATAAATATTATATAAGGTGTTAGTCCTTAAACATGCATAACTTCCTGATGCTCCTAAACTTAGTATATTCATTCATAAACCCTTTCCTAGGTCTAAATATTCTTCATTTGCTTTACACTTTATTTGTATTTGTTTATTTTAGTGTGATTATCTTTCCTTGAAAATAGTTTCATTTACTTGTTATAAGGTATGTTTAGAAGTCATTTCATGGGTTAAAATGTGTCAAATTACAAATAGTTTGTTTCACATTTTCAATTAAAAGTTTTTCTTTAAAATTTTTGAAGGATAAATGTATTCACTATAAGAATGATGTCGTTCGTGTAGCACACAAAACACATCATTACTAAAGGTGCATTCAATATTTGGAGAGATCATGACGGCATAAATGGTTGTTTCATATTATCATTTCATGTTATCATGTTGAATGGTGATTGTATTATCATTAAGAAACACGATTTTGTTGTGTTAATCGTTTATATAGGTTTTCTTGTAATCTTGTTTGAAGAGGAGTGAATCCTTAATTTGCACATAATAGAAAACAATTGATAAAGAATATGTCGCTCAAGAAAGGTGGTCAACTTCTTCGTTTAGAACCGGGGGGAAATACACAAAAAACATTTCCTATGAAGAAAACTAGGGATTCGAGGGAAGTACGGAGCACATCGAAGGGTATGAAAAAGTTGCACCTGTAGCAAGAGAGATTAGGTCAAGCAAAACAAAGATCATCTTTCAGTGGGAAGAGCCACTAAAATTGAGATCATCTACAAGAAGACAATGATTTTAGGAGCGTTGTTGTTTCAGTCTACTGATAATAAAATATAGAGCATTTGAAGATTCATTTTGCAAGAAAGATCGATATTATGGACTACAAAGACCAAATCCCAGCTGGAGGTTCATAGATAAACTCTTCCACGTGGTCCAAGGAAGGAAGAAACAATGAAGAGGACACTTAAATGCATTCCTATGAAGAAGACTACAAAAAGAAATAAAATGATTTCTGCAACTAAAGATCGAAAGCAAAATATTGATGTAAGGAAGAAACAAAGTATCAGTTCTTTGATACTTGAGATACCATATTTGAAGCATCTCCTCCACCTGTACTAATATAAGAAGAGGCTACTGAGGTCCCATCTAAATATATTGAAGAGCTTGATAAAATGCAAGGAAAGGCCTAAACATCAAAACACATGCTCAGAATCTAAGAAAATATTAAAAAAATACATAATTTCTTGTAGGTGACTGTTTTTGAAGTCAACTTTTTTTAGTTTGAATTGGTTATTTGGAATTAACCTTTGTAATTTTATAAAAAGAAGGATGAACGAAGAACAAAAATGGGTCTATCCTCTTGGAAGGAAGTTAGCATTCAGTTTTTGAGGCTCTTTTGAAGGAAAAATATAGACCATAATTGTAAAGATGGAAGCCTGCAACATTGTTGCACCCAATGAACAAACATTATGATGGTTAGACTATTTTCGTCCATGTCTTCATTTCTATCTGTCTTATTTGAATGCATTTGATATTTTTGCAAAGCATTGGTTCTATCATGTTTCAAGAATTGCCTTCAATTAATTATTTCATGTCTCTAAATATTATTTGGAAACTGAAATTAAAATTTTTGTTGGTAACTTGAAATAATAACATGATCTTTAATCCCAACTTTTAACCAATCTTAACTTACAAAAAACCATTGCAATAATTGAGGTGTCCCAACTTTCCCCTTAGAAGGAAAAACTTTAGAGATAAAATAAGTCATTTAAATTTTAATATGTATTTTGGTATAAAAAAATATATAATGATGAAAATTTTCAAAAACAAAAGCTAAGATAAATTTTTTTGTTCTATTATAGTTTTTAAAATCATGTTTATATAGGATAGAAGTGTATTCACATAAATTTCATAGTCTCAAAAGAGGAAATCAAGTTTCATGAAACATGTTTATGCTAACAAGACATTGTGCTTCTGTTATTAAATAATGTGCATACAAGTTAGTGATAAAAGTCAATCATACTCTACAACATTTGTTATGACCCAAGGGGGCATATATATATGGATAAATGTATAAGATATGACCCCAAGGGGGGAATATATGGACCTAAATATACATGTAATGTGTAAATATATATGTAATGGGATCTCCATTTACTAGGTATGTATAACTCCTTAAGAATCTAATAAAAGTGTAATTATTCCTTCGATACTTATCTCATAACCTTTAACTTAACTTTCATTCTAAAAACGTTTATTGATCATTCTTTTATATTCACAAAAACTTATAAATTCTAATGTTTATGAATCTCATTATGAAAATGATAGAAGTGACACAAGTCAATGTTTGTGCATGCACATAGATCTTTTTTAGTGTAATTGAATATTGCTTTCCTCAAATAACCATGAACCAATTAAGCACTCTTATTGTATTGACAATTTTTGACATAGTGCAAGTCATAACTGATTTTAACATTTTGGTTGCATTTTGAACTTGAATTAAACACTTATAGCATTTTAAACTTGAATTCAACTCATTTAAGATGCCATAATTTCAATGGCTTGCTCATCAACTTAGAGATAATCAAACATTCAATTTTAAAATAATTTACAATAATTCTTCTTAACATATTTTTAACAAAGTCCATTTGACTTTTAATCACACAATAATAATAATACTTATGAGATGATAATAGTAATAATACCTGTAAGATTTAATTTAACAATATCATTTGACATAGAATCACACAATAATTCCTTTATTATTTTAGCAATGTCCATTCAATTTCAGTACCATGAAAATTAAGTAAGAAATCCAATTCATAAATTCACACCCTTGCATTATCTCCTATGAACCAATTATGTGAACTTGGCCCAAATTATCTCCTCCTCAACACCAAACACCCCTCGTGCTTAACTATCATCCTTTCCCAAACATCCCTCACACTTCGAGATTTACGTAAACCATTTTAGAATGCTATAATGTATATATTCACAAATACCCAAAATCTCCACCCCACTCATGACGGACAAGATGGAGTAATATATACATGAGCAGTTCTGCTCTACCAAACTCATTAAAACATTAATAAATTTTATATACATTAAGAATAAAAACAACCATCGTTATCTACAGTTCATATTTTCACTATCGGTTCATTATCTTTCACCAAAAAAATGGTGGTTACTGTGTTCATATAATTCCACAGGTATTCTGGGGAGAAGTTAAATTCTTTCTTGAGTTTTATATGCGGCAAAATGAGCGGCTCTCAAAATCCAATGAAGTTGTAACAAAAACAACACCAGTCATGCAAATTAAAATTTTGTTCAATCGCCACCAATAGTCGCTCCTGCTCGACAACTTTTATTGGGATGTGATGTCTCGTAGAGAACCAAGAAATTCTCCATCTCCTCCAGAAAGTACGTGAGACCTTCAGAGGGTTAGCTCAGGAAGATGCCACTGGTTTATTCGTACGCAAACCGTTATGAACTTCTCTCCATGCTATTCCCGTACTTAGGAGGGAAACAAATAAATAAATAAATAAAAGCGCGAAAGATATAGTCATTCTCTAAGAATATGAGAAGGGAACATTGCTTTATATGTGTAAGAATCGTTCATTTCCAATTATATATAAGTTATAAAATTAATTGATATTATATTTACCCTAAATATCTTTTACATTGGTTTAAGAGTTACAAACAAGGGAACAGTTCATTTCCAATTATATATAAGTTATAAAATTAATTCATATTATATTTACTCTAAATATCTTTCACATTGGTTTAAGAGTTACAAACAAGGGGACATTGCATTATATGTGTAAGAATCGTTCATTTATAAAATTAATTCATATTATATTTACTCTAAATATCTTTTACATTGGTTTAAGAGTTATAAACATTTTAAATATTTCTTTTTTTATAACTTTTGATGGTTAAAAATTATTATATGAAATATTTAAAATATATTGATATAAAAAAATTCAAAATTCAAAAATATTCTCAAACATTTTATAGTTGGCATATAAAGGATTAGTAAGATTTCGCTAAGGTTTATACATTTTCAAATAAATTTCCATCCTTAAAATCATCCTTGGACCCTGTCCTATAATAATTGATTATTATGTGAGACCTCATTATGGTACTGGTGGGGGATGCAACTTGGAAATGTAAATCTTATTTGCTGCTTCCTATGAGTTGATGTAGCAGCTCTTAATAAGAATATATAAGCTACCTATGAAGTCGACTTTTGTTTACATTTGTTTCACTCACTTATCGTTCTTAACTCGTTAGGTATTTAGCTTATTTTCGCACCATGGAAATTAATTGATAATTACTCTGCACTGTGATATAAAAGTGATGTATGGATGGTCATGTGCATAGTTTACCTTCTTGCGCCATAAAAATTTAATTGATAATTATCTTGTGCCATGATATAAGAGGGAAGTATGGATGGTCATGTGTGTAGTTTACTTCTTGCGCCACTAAAAATGTAAATGATTGAGTGATTGATTTCCCTTGCGCCATGGGTTATGCTGATGATTAAGTAATTAGATTGCTTGCGCTATGGACTAATGATGATGCCTAAATGATTACACTTTAGATTACTCACGTGCATTGTAACAATGATGATGTCTGATTTTCTAAGTCTTAGATTAATTGCACGCATTGTAATGATGTTGATTTATGTTTAATTTGGTATTTAGATCACGCGCGGACCTTGAAAATAGTGTTGTTTTATGGTTGAATTCAGTAATTGATTAATCGCGCTCCTTGAAATAAAATAGATGCTTTTTTTGTGCCATGAAAATAAAATAAAATTGATTACACTTGCGTCTTAACTTATGTTGTTATATGATTGATTTAGTAATTAAATTCTCTTGCGCCATGAACAATAATGAGGTTGATTGATTGAACTAGTTGGTTTTTGACTTGGTTGTGTTAGTGGGATGTAGACACCTCCTTGTTCCTCAGAACAATCGCCAGCCCTAAGTCCTTAAATGGTCAAAATCTATTAGATGAATCCTAGGCTTGAGCGTTGCTTATGTGTCTTGGAGGTCCTAACCTTGCAAGGTAGGTTGGGAGGGTAGTCATTTTAATATTCGATATCTGGTTGATCATTGTTTATAAATTGATTCAAGTTGATTGTGATGTGCTGAGCTGCGTCACTCTCATCTATGTCGATGCGTTGGTTGTGTCGTTATTGATTACAATGATGAGGAGCTTGTAATTCTTTTACTTATGATGTCGTAGATTATGCACTGCTATGAATTATATTGTTGACGTTAATTTCCTAATGCTTGAAAAAAAAAATACCTTTTGTGCATCGCTTTCATAGTTGTAACGGAGGGGGCGTTACATATGGTATTAGAGCGAGTTCAACCCCACGACTTGGGATCATTACACCTTCCATTGTATGAAACACTTATTTATCTCTAATTAAATTGAATTGTGTCCCTACAGGTAATCATGGTTAGAGGATGTCGTGGTGCAAGGGGAGGAGGTGTGACGCCTCCAGTAGCATCTACGCTAGAGGGGTCTTACCCCCAAGGAGAAGAGAAAGTCATTGGACAGGAGCAGATTTTTGTGGGGCATGTGGTTGGGTTGATGAGGTCTTTTCAGAGGATGTCATAGGCCTTTATTAAAAAACTAAATAGAGATGAGGCTAGGGTGCCTGTGCCCCCTCAGGGTGCATAGCATGCCCCTACCGATACTGGTAGCATTCATAGAGAAATCGAGAAGGTTAAGTTTCCCAAGTTCATGGGTGCCACAGATGGTGCAGCTGGCGATGCATGGTTGGAGAACATGGCGATGTGCTTTGTAGTTCGCGACTACACCTCCAACATGAAAGTTTGCATGGCGGTCTTTCATCTGAAGGGGAGCGCTCTTATATGGTGGAAGACACTCGTACCACAAATTAACATGGTCGTCGAAGACGTGTCATGGGAATTGTTGGAGGAATGGTTCCGGGAGAGGTATTTGTCAGAGGAATTCATTGAGCTCTAGCTCAATGATTTCAACGCCTTGCGACAGGGTGGTTGTACGGTGATTGAGTATGACTCATGATTCATGGAACTTCTTAGGTATGCTCCACATTTGAACATTGAGAAGCTCAAGTTCAACAAGTTTGTGTTCGGCCTTAACGTGAGCATTCATGCGAAGATGAGGATCCTAATTCCTTAGACATTGCATGATGCAGTCCATAAGGCCCTCATCGTTGAGGAAGAGCTGATTAGCGGGGGTTAGGGAAGGACTCCTGCGAGACCGACGGGACATGAGACATATGGTGCACAACAACATTAGACTCTAGTTAGACATCCACTGGGGTATCGAGATACTTTGAGAGGATCCATGTTCACGAAACCACGACGACCAAATCCTCATCAGAGGCTTCCCTAAAGAGGACCAAAACACCAACATTAGCGTCGCCCACAACAACAACAGTTTAATCCCGATCAACAGAACATACCAAGGTTTAAGGATGGTAGGCTGGCGTCTTCTCCTTCGGGGATCGAGAGTACTGGACTGAACACCATATGTTGGACATGTGGAGAGCCACATTACCAATGTGACTATGTGGTTGAGAGGGGCCATAGCATCCGGGTCAGCCAAACACACTATAATTGGAGATTTGGGAAAGGTCCACTAGATTCATGCAGTAGTGAATAACCGCCAGGTTGAGCACCAGTCTACTGTGCTCGAGACGTTAGGTACCACACTGACCAGACCTTTAGTATTTTGATATATCTCAGTGCTATAGAGAGATTTATTTCTGGTGCAATGTTAAAAATAATTAAGGTAAAGGCAGTCGAACAAGACGAGTATATCTACGTGGAAATGGATTCAGGTGCTAAGCAGAAGGTTGGAGGAAAGGTTACAGACTCTAGCCTCAACCTAGGATATGTTTTAACAAAGGCCAACTTGTATGTCATGATCTTAGG
The DNA here is from genome assembly GCA_009831015.1 of Picea engelmannii. Lineage (NCBI taxonomy): Eukaryota > Viridiplantae > Streptophyta > Pinopsida > Pinales > Pinaceae > Picea > Picea engelmannii. The sequence continues at coordinate 881,082 of ML783134.1, read as the reverse complement.
ATCTTATGACGTTGTTATCACTATGGACTGGTTGGAATCACATGATGCGATACTCAATTGTAAGACAAAATGGTTTGACGATGATGAGGGATAGATACAAGTGATTGTAGGAAGAAACCAGGGAGTTTCGTTAAAGTTCATTTCTTCACTACAACTAGAGAAGAACATGCGCAAAAGATGAAAGTTATAATATGCAATCTTAGCATTGAACGACAAGGGTGTGGCAGAAAGGATTAGAAAACCTTCCACTAGTACGAGAGTTTGTGGATGTGTTACCAGAAGAGTTACCAGGTTTACCGCCTAAAAGAGAGATAGAATTTACCATCGACTTAAAACCTGGAACTGAACCAATAGAGAGAACACCTTATTAGATGTAAACCGCTGAGTTACAGGAGTTGAAAATGCAATTGAAAGAGTTATTGGACCTAGGACTTATACATCCAAGTGTGTCACCTTGTGGTGCAACTGTTATTTTCATAAGAAAGAAGAATGGCTTGTGGAGACTATGTATCGATTACTGTCAATTGAACAAGGCAACGATCAAGAACTAGTATCTGTTTCCAAGAATAGACAATTTGTTTGATCAAACGAAAGGCATGATTGTGATTTCAAAGATCAACTTGAGATCATGATATCACCAGTTATAGATCAAAAAGGAAGAAATTCCTAAGAGCGCCTTCAAGACGAGTTTCGGTAATTACAAGTTTACCATTTTACCGTTTGGACTGAAAAATGACCCAGGGGTATTCATGAGCTTGATGCATGGGGTGTTTCATGAATACTTGGAAAAGTGTGTTCAAGTATTCATTGATGACATATTGATATATTCTCGAATGGTGGAAGAACATGATGAACATTTGCGCTTGGTACTACAATGTTTATGAGAAAACAAGTTATACGGGAAACTGTCAAAATGCTCTTTTTATCAATCGAGGATTCATTATTTAGGGCATGTTATCTCCAGAGAAGGAATTGTTGTGGATATAGCGAAGGTAGAGGCTATTATGGAATTTCCTACGCTAACGAACGTACCATAAGTACATAGATTTATGGGTTTAGTGGGATATTACCAACAGTTCGTCAAAGGTTTTTTTAAGATAACAAATATGATCACAGAGTTGCAGAAGAAAAAAAAGAAGTTTGTTTGGACTGAGAAATACACGGAAGCATTTCGAAGTCTCAAGGATCTGTTGATGACAACACCAATACTAAAAGTCCCCGACATGGACAAGGAATTATTGGTATGCACAGATGCACATAAGAAAGGCTTAGGAAGACTCTTGATGCAAGACGGTCGAGTGATCACTTACATCTCAAGGAAATTAAGAAATCATGAGGAGAAATTCGTGACACATGATTTGGATTTATTGGCCATTGCGTATGCCCTGAGAATGTGGAGACACTACCTAATTGGATGAAAATTCGAACTAAAAACATACCATTTTGGTTTGCAGCACATTTTTACACAATGTGACTTGAATGCATGACAAAGGCGTTGGTCAGAATTGCTTAGTGAATACAATTTAGAGATTACTTAAATAAAATGAACAATGAATAGAGTGACAGATGCGTTGAGTCGGAGACCACGCATATTTTCGGTGATACCTCTTCAGAGGAATATTCGTGAAAATATTCTAACTATATAGTTCGACAATGACTCGTATAAAGAGGTAAAGGAAAATATCGAATAAGACACCATGTTGGTACCCAAATTTGAAGGATATACTTTGGACAACAACAGATTGATGAGATATAATGACCGGATTTACGTACCACCTAATGACAAATTGAGAAATTTGATCTTAAACGAAGCTCATAGAGAAGTGTACATGGATCATCCATGAGTCAGGAAGATGAGGGCATACCTTAAGCCCTTATTCTTCTGGAAATGAAAGAAGGCAGACATACTTAACTATGTGGAGAGATGTCTAGAATTTCAGCAAGTCAAGGCTAAACATAGAAATATAGAAGGATTACTATAGCCACACGCTATTTTGGAATCAAAATGGGAAGTCATTTTGATATAATATATGTTTGGTTTGTTGTTGACGGCAAGGAGGAATGAATCAATTTTCATGGTAGTTAACACTCTGATGAAGAGTGCACATTTTATCACTCTGAATACGACATATCTCGCGCCAGACATAGCTAGAGGTTTTATCAGCGAGATTATGAGATTGCATGGCGTGCCTAAAAGGATCATCTCCAATCGAGGATCGATGTTTACATGACGATTTTGGACTAGTTTCCAAGAGGCCTTGGGAACCCAACTTAACTTTAGTACAACTTATCACCCTGAGACAAACGGGAAGATAGAAAGAATGAACCAAATTATGGAAGATATGTTGTGTATGTACATGATGGACCAACAAAAGCATTGGGAAGAGTTTTTTCCACTGGTATAGTTTGCGTATAACAACAACTATCAAAGCACCATTAAGATGGAACCATTTGAGTTTATTTAAGGGAGAATGTGTCAGATGCATTTGATTTGGGATAGACTCGAGGATAGGGTCTTGGTAGGACCAAAAGAAATCCAAGAAATGGAAGAAAAAATTAAAATTATAAGACAAAGGATTAAAGAAGTGCAAGATCAACAGACGCGTTATGTCGATGCACATCGCGTTCACTGTAATTATGAAGTTGGTGACCCAGTTTTCTTGCGGGTGAAACTACACAAGAGTTGGATGAAGTTTGGGAAGGGTGTTAAAATCTCTCTTAAGATTTTCGGACCTTTCCAATTTGTGGAAAAGAAAGGGCCCGTGGCCTATCAACTAGCCTTGCCTGATTCTTTGAGGCATATGCATGTTGTTTTTCATGTACCGTTTTTGAGACATTATGTTAGTGATCCTACACATATGATTGACATGATTTATTTGCAGGTTTCAGGCAAGGGTGCACTCACGATGGAGCCAATCTACATTTTGGACCATCACATTCGACAATTAGGACGTCAAACATTCGATCAGGTCAAGGTCCAGTGGGACAATTATAATCCTCACTCGACTACCTGGGAGGATGCATATGATATGTGCCAATAGTTTCCATATTTATTTGATAGTTAGACATATAGATCTTGTCAGATGATTTATAAACTACATTTATATACTGTACAACTTCTGGATGAAGTTTAAAATAAGAGGGGGTGTATGTAACATCTGTCTCTTGAAAGCACATGTTATTGACTATTCTTTGAGGATAGTTGTGTGCAAGTGATCCGGTTTTAATATATGGTTGTATGTTTCTCTTATGGATTCTTATGATGATGTTGATGGATTATGATTTATGTTTCTTTGATATCTATGTATTGATGATGCTATTAATCAATGGACCTCCTTGGACTTTGGATTGAGTCAGGGAGTGGATTGTATTGGTTTGAGTATTTCATTTATACATATGTGACATATGATTGATTATATGATGATGTTGTTTATGGATCATTGACAATTTTTCATTGATGGATGCAGGCTGACAATTGCTTGCTAATATGACTCACATAAGGAGTAAAGGGGCCATGCATAGAAATCAGATATTGAGGGAGAGGTGGGTCAACATCCCTCTCACAACTTACTAGCACTCCTGTGATGCCTCAAATTATAGGTTAACGATTACCTAGTTCGAGAGCTCCATGATGTCATGAGGGAAGACTGAGACAGTCACTCACGAAGATTTCTAAGGGGAACACATTAATGGAGGGCCCTTATTCCTTAGAAGACCTTAGTCTCTCACAAGGTCGCTCGAATGGAGTGATGACTCTATGGGTTAGACAACTACCAAAAATAGTTAAAGGCGAGCGACACCCTTGGATAAGAGAGTGCATCTTGAAGGGCACGTCACAGAATTTAAAAAAAAAATTGAGTCAATGAATCTAGGTGGCCTAGAAAACCTTGAGCGAATGTTAAACCTTGTAAAGTCTTGATCACTGTCGAATTAATTAATTAATGAATATATTTGTTAAACATAATACCTAAGGGTCTAATCCTTTGCAACTAAAAATTTAATTAATCCTAAGTCTAAGTTAGTGAGAAGACAAAAAAAATTATTTTTATAAATCAAATAATGTGGGGATGAAATAAATCAATTTAAGAAATCAAGGAAAATAAAATAAATCTAAAAGAGTTATTTAATACACATGTGCAAGTAATTACCAAATTGGAATTTAAGGTAAAATGGATAAAGCTAAAGGAATGGGTATGCATAGAAAGGAATCTAGATTCTAGTTAACAATAGTCTAACTAGGAGAAGATTCTTATTTTAACTCAACTCAGTTTTAGAAAGGCATGAGTCATTAATTAGAAATAAAGGGAATAAAGGGACAACTTGGAGTGATTTTAGGAGCGCTTTTAGGATGGACGAGGGAAATTGACTTTTAATTAAAATAAATTGTGGATTTTTTGGTGCAACTAAGGGAAAGGGTGACAAGTGTATGGAGGGAATAATTCCTAATTAATTATTTTAAAAAGTGAATTAAATGTGAAAATGACAAGGTGCCACTAAGGAAATTCTATAAAACAAATGGCTCGGATGAGTAATGATGACACTGGTTATGAGCAATGTTATGTTGCATAAATTTTGACTGGTTTTTCTTGTGAGATTTGGGATACCCAGCTTGAGAGAGAGTGGTGGATCTACCTTGCAAGGCGAGCTGGGAGATAAAGGATTATGATTGTGTGTGTGTGGCCCCATTGCGGCTAGGGGAGCTAAGGGGGAAGAAGAGTACCCCTAGCATTAGCTGGGAGGTACCGGTGAAATATCCACAGTTATCAAGTGGGGACGTGGATGGAGTGCAAGCGCAGGAGAACATCTTAGAATTCTCATCTTCGGTCATGGTACTTATGTTTTTTTTTTGACGAAAACGGTTAGTGATATTGATAATGAAAAAAAAGGTGGACAAGCCACTGATTCGGTTACAAAAGGGCCACGCTTGTCCGCGTGTCTGCTTTCCTGGAGTATCCTCCAGGTCCTTTTAGCAGTAGACTAAATTCTTAACTTAAAATTCGATCATAACTTAACCATATACATAGTTATTTACAACGTCGGCTTCTATACAAAATGCCAAACTTGCTGATGTGGGAAGACCACACTTTCTTGCTCCAAGACTGCTTTAGTTTCCATGATCTTGCTTCCAATCGTTGTTGAGTTGAGCCATTTTCTCCTCCAGCTGATCAATTATTTCCTCAAATTCTTGCTGGGGGTTCTTGAGTTCCTTATGAAGCTTGCAAAGCTCCTCTGTGAACCCAATTTTGGTTGTGGTAATGTCCTCTTCTAATTTCTCCATACGCCTTCCTGCTTCAGAATCCAAGTTTTCTAGGAAATCCAGCTGGATTTGAAGCAACTGCTTGAGGTTTTCCAGCAATGTATCCATAGCTTTGAGTCATTCCTCAGTGCTGGGCTTATTGTTCGACCCTGATTCCATCTCTGGACCCCTTTCGCTTCTTCCTGTGCCTTGGTGCTTCGCTAGGGAATACTCCAGAAATATTTGCAATGAAATGTGGTGAGTCTGATGGGGTGCCTTCAGTTTATTCCCACTTCCTCCACGCTCATGATTTCCAATCGATTCGCTAAATCCATGAGGTATGGGCGAGCTGAATTCCTGTCTCCTCCCTGACTGAGGCTCACTTCCTCATTGTACTATGCCTTGTCCCCTTTTCCCAACTTGTTCTGACGCGACTTGACCTGAGCGAGCCTCCTGATTTCCTTGTCTGCTAATTCATCTTGTTTTTTATTTTGCCTTAGGAGCGTGATTATTATGGTTCAAGGAAGTGCCACGCTAGACATCGTTTCATTCACCTTCAGAATTCCTGGCTCCAGGAGTGTGCCTTTGTTGGCTTCTGCATCCGCTTTCCCATTTAGTTCTCTTAGCACATGGTAAAACTTATAGGTTTGAAGTTCCTTAGCAGGAGATGAATCTTGTCCAATAAGTTGTTAAGGCTCGCGCTATGAGTTTTAGAGTGCAGGATTAATGCTTGTATTACCACTCTGGAGTCGCCGATTATAACCAAGTCCTGGATCCTGTGCCTTTGTGCCTGAATTAGCCCCTGCTAGAGAGCCAAGGCCTCTGCTCTATTGTTGGATTCCATTCCTAGACCCAGGGCAAAGTTTATTGTTGTCACTTCGAGAGGATTTTCTATTATCCCTCCTCCTCCAGCTTGGCCCGGGTTTACTTTCGAAGCCCCGTCAAAGGCCAGGATATGGACTTTACTCCTTGATTTCCAAATGGAAAAGTCCTGTTTGTCTTTCCTGATTTCCCATTCCTCTTCAATTGTAGTGCTAGCCTGAGTTCCCATGTGACATTAGATTTTAAAGTGGTTCAGCCAGAGTTCCTCTGGTGCTTCCAGCACTTGGCAGTTCTTTGTCTGGTGTAAATAAGGTGCAGTTTCTCCAAAGAGCGCTTGAATTTTGATTATCACTAGGGCAGGACTCCTTTTGTTGTCCCTGAAGATGCTGTTGTTCCTTTCCATCCATAGACTCCACAGGATGAACTTTGGGAGAACTTTCCACAGAGCAAAGGCCTGGCTACCCTTTTTTGTTTTGAATGGATAATAGGAGTCCCATTGGAGGAGAAGGCTTCTTGTGTCTGGCGGGAGGTTGATGGAGTGTTGTGTTCCTGGTGCTAGCTTCTAGACTTCTTTGGAGTATTTGTTGATACTGAGAGGGGGGTGAATCAGTATCAAGTACAATTTAAAAACTTTTTCAACTTATACTTAAACCATTCAATTATATCCAATGAGAAATGAACAATAGTATAAGAGTTACACCAATACACCACAATACACCA
>ML783134.1:847632-870526 GCA_009831015.1 Picea engelmannii | reverse complement strand
GAAAGAGCATGATGTATACTATCCATCCATGGGTGTTGTATCTTCATTTTCATTTTCCTTCATGTCCAAATAACTTCATCAATATTCTAGTCCAAAACCCATGACTAGGGTTGACATCAATGACAACAACCAATCTTCCAACAGTATTCACAGTTGAGAAGAAGGTGGTATGTGGTTTCTTCAGCATGTTGACAGAGGGGGCACCTGTAGGGGTCTTCCCAGCCACGTCTTTGAAGATTTTCCCCTGTTTGAATGTTGTTGTGTGCAAGGGTCCAGATAAATAAGTTAATTTTAGGAATGGACTTGGACTACCAGATTGCTCTCCAGATGGACGAATTGGGCATAACGTTGGGAACACTGGTGATGAGGTGGTATCCCTCTTCTGTGGTATAGGCCTTGGCTTTCCCTCCCCAGCCTCTTTCATCCTGTCCTTTCTTTTTGAGGGGGGATATCCCTTGAAGATAGAGATGTAGGGTGCTCCATTCCCTTTCAAGATCAGGTGGTCTGTTGAGCACTCCCCACCCTTGCCAAGACATAATCTTGTCCTCCCCCCAAATGGAGATGTCAGAAAGACTAGTTATGTTTTGGCTCTCCATCCAATCCTTGAGACGATGCAGATCCTGTCTCAGCCCTAGGTGGGGATCTCCCATGATTGAATCTTGCCAAATGTTGATTTTCTTTCCACTTCTTGGCACCCAGGTGAGATGAGGGTTGAAGTGGGCCAGTGCCTTTTTGCAAAGGGTGAAAATAGGGGAACCTTTTGATTCCCTGCATGGGAAATCCAAGCATCGCCTCCTAGGCCCCCTAAAATATTTTTTCCGCAGTGCCAGTTTTCTCCACGTTGGTTTTCCAATGACCATCGTCCACAACAACTTTGCCCACAAAGCCAGGTTTTGAGCTTGGGTTTTTTTGAAGTTAAGGATGCCTTCCAAGAGAGGTTTTGAGGTTTTTTCCCAACTTATCAAATGCAATTTCCTTCTTGATTGTTTCCCACCTTCCCACAAGAAGCATCTTTGGAGTGCTTCAATTTTTTGGATGATAGAGGCAGGGGCTAAAAGCAGCGAGCTCTGATAGATGGGTATGCTGGTCAACACGGCTTTAAGCAAGACAACTTTTCCTGCTAAGTTTAACCAGTTCTCCCCCCAGGAGGAAATTTTATTTTTTAAATTGTCTATCAGCTGATTCCAGTGTGAAGTTTTTGGGACATATTTGAATATAGGAATTCCCAGGTAATTGAAGGCCTCCCAATTGGTGTGCCCTTCCATCCCCAAAACTCTTGTAATTCCCAACATTTCCTTTGGTGTAATATAGCATCCATAAATTTTTATTTTGGCCTGACTTATTTCACTTCCTGAGACTGCAGCATAAGCTTCCAATTCTTCTTTGAACTTCTTTGCTATTATAGGGCTTGCACCTCCCAACAACAGAGTATTGTCCGCAAATTGTGCATGATTTATGTCTTTCACCCCTTGCGTGATTCTCAATCCCTGGAGGTTGTTTTGGACTTGCAAATTTTCCAGCTGATAGCTTAGGAATGAAGCTTGGATTGCATAGAGAAGGGGTGAAAGGGGGCAGCCTTGCCTTAAGCCTCTGGTGACTTGGAAGAACTTTGTTACTTTCCCATTCACCATAGGAGCTATCCATGGTGAACCAATACAATCTTTTATCCACTTTACAAAAGACGGGTCAAAACCAAACTTTCTCATTACTTCAAATAAAAAGTTATGTCTAACTCTATCAAAGGCATTGGGGAGATCTAGTTTGATTATCATACCTTTGTCTTTCCTCCGGGCACTTGAGTGTAGGGCCTCTTGAACTAGAATGATGTTGTCGGCAATATGCCTACCTTTGATGAAGCCTCCTTGGTTTTCTGGGACGATGAGAGGGAGGATTGTTTTGAGTCTGTTGGCTATTACTTTGGTGAGAATTTTGTAGCTTGTATTGCAAAGGGAGATTGGCCTAAAATGGTTGAAGGTGGCTGCTCCTTTCTCTTTCTGGATAAGCACCAGGAAGGCCGAATTAGTGCTCCCGCCCAATTTGCTGCTCTGTTGCCATTTCCTGATCATCTTAGTGAGATCTGATTTTATTATTTCCCAACATTGCTGGTAGAATCTGGCAGTAAAACCATCCGGGCCTAGGGCCTTATCTAGATTCATTTGGTCCAGGGCCTCCTTTATTTCCTGTTGCGATACTTCCTTAGTCAGTTTGGAATTGATTTCTTCCTTAATGAGGCCTGGAATAATGGAGAGAGTGTACCTTTGAGGGTCTATTATTGTCCCTTGCGGTTCTGAATAGACTGTTGCAAAGGCTTCAAAAGATGCTTGTTTTATACCTTCTGGATCTGTAATTGTTTCATTTTGAACCCGGATTTCTGTCACTACTTTATAGTGCTTCCTTGCCTCCGCCTGCTTGTGGAAGTAGCTTGTATTTTTATCACCTTCTTTCAGCCAGAGGCTTCTGGATTTTTGCCTCCAATAGTTTTCTTCCTCTCTGCAGGCTCTGTGCCATTGTCTTTGAAGGCGGTCCTCTTGTTGCAGACCTTCTTGCGTGATCTCCTTGTTTTCTATTTCCATCTGAAGGTTCTCAAGTTGCTTTTGGGCTTCTATGCACGAGGAGATTGGGTTTGGTTGGCCCTTTGCCTAGATTTTTAGAGTTGTCTTTCGTCTTCTTAGCTTCTCTTCCCAGACATAAAAAGCTGAGCCCTTAACCGTGCTGGTCCAAGTTTTGGAAACCAGCGGGAGAAAGTCTTTATTTTGGATCCAAGTCGGGTTAAATCTGAAAGGGATGGGTCCTCAAAATTGGTCAGTTTTGATTTCTAAGTGTATGGGCTTGTGGTCTAAGACACTGTGGGGTAGAATCTATGCATTTCCTGTGAGCCCCAGTAAAAGAAAAGAACTTTGGACAAGGAATCTATCCATTCTGGCAGCAATGTGCCCATGGCCTATTCTTTTATTCGTCCACGTGTAGATTCCTTTGGCAGGCTTAATGTCTATTAGGTCCCAGGTTGAGACTAGGTCTTCCACCCATTCTCTGGATGGATCTCTCATGATGGATCCGCCTCTTTTTTCCTCCTAAGCCAGGGTTACATTTAAATCCCCACCTAGAATGATATTGTCAAGTTCATTTTGCTGCAAGAAGTCTTTTAGGGATTCCCAGCAGTATTTTTTTTTCCTCTATATGTTGCGGTACATAGATGTTGAAGAGGCTTACCAGGTAACCCGAGTCTTTGTGGAGGATTTTGGTGTGAATCCAGTGCATGCAAGTGTCAGAGCTGATCAGATCTATTTTGGAGGTGTTCCACAAAGTGCATAGTCCTCCCGAGGCACCTTTGGCATTTTCGGTTATTCCTTGGCTGCCTCTCCAGACGTTCAACGAAGCTTTGAGGGAGTCTTGTTGACTCATCTTGGTCTCCTGGAGTAGTAGGATGTTTGATTTCGATGCTTTGATTATATCCTTGAGTGCTTCCTCTTTCCTCTTGCTACCGAAACCCCTATAATTCCAGGAGGTTAGAATCATCAGTTACCTTGGGGGGAGGAGTGGCCTCCTTGGGAGGCTTTGGCCTGCTTTCTAGTGTGCTGAACGCTGATCAGCTGCTTGATGGTTGGTTGTGAACCCTTTAGGACGTCCTTGTAAGTTTCCTGGTCTCTTTCTGCTTTTTTGGTTTTCCTGCCTCGTCCCTTTTTTTGTGGGGTGGCCCAAGCTTCGCTTGATCCTTCTGAGTCGCTTCTTGTCGAGATCTCCCCTTCCTCTATGTCTTGACTTCCTTCCATCCTTTGGGGGAATTTGTTTTTCTCCCCTTCTTCTGCTGGTAATTGATTTCCTTTGTCTTCAGGGGTCTGGATTCCTCTTGCTTCTTCCTCTTGGGCCTCTTTACTTGGATCTGCTTCCTCTTCGCCGGGTTCCTTGGTCAAAATACTGAAGTTGTTCTCCTGCTCTCTAGTTCCTGGGTTTTTGGCTTGCGTTGGGACTATCTTTTCGCTTCTTTGTCCTTTTGTTTTGACTTTCCCCTTTCGAGCCTGTTGCCAGCCTTCGTCCCCTGCTTTCTCTGTGTTGAGGATCTTTGGACAGTTCCTTTGGAAATGGTTGTATTCATGACAACCTCTACACTTGAACGGAAGTTGTTCATAATCAAGCTTTTGGAAGTGCTGCCAATCCCCAACTTTTAGTTTTATCGCTTCCGAGAGACCTACCTCCAGAGCAACTTCCACACAGATCCTTACGCAGGAGTATTGGTCTTTTGGGTCTGCTCGATCGATGTAACGCCCCAACCCATTTCCGATTACTTGAAGTGAGGAGGGGTTCCAGCAATGTATTGGCAAATTCAGGAGCCGAACCCAGATGGGGAATTCTTTGGGTACTTCTGAGGCGGGATCAAAGCTTGGGGTCCAGCGATTCAGATAGAGCCCTTGGGTACCCATGAAGTACGGTCCATTCCTAAAGATTAGATCTCTGTCTTCCTGGGAGATGAACTCGAAGATATAATACCCTCTCCCAACCGCATAGCATGTTACGTTGTTTGTGATCAGCGGTCTCCAATTCCTTTGGATCCAGTTGTCCGTGGATCTGGTTGAGGGCCAGAGTCCCATGAATTGACCTACTAGTCCTCGCTCTAAGAGGGAAAGAGCGACCTTCATTGGATGATCGGGGGGAAGTTCGATCTCTGGGACGATGTCTAATCTTTTTACGAAACTTGGAGGATCAGAAGGAGGAAGCTTCTTGTTGCAGGCTGCAACGAGCTTGCGAAAGGAGGTGGTTGGAGAGGGGGGGGTGGCGGCTCCCCTCCTCCCTGCGTGTCCATCGCGGCGGCTAGGAGAGAACCCTACGCAGATTTGCGAGGACGCACCAGAGCGTGTTTTTTTACTTCCTCCTTGCTGGTCAATGTTCGATGCATAACCCTTTCAATTTTACTTGAAAGGTCACGGTACTTATGTTGAGATTGTAAAATTTTGTTAATATTTTTAATGTATATTGTATTTCTTTTTAAAATAAGTATGGACCCTTAAAACCTTTCTCAGTGACTATAACGATATTTACAATGCATATTTTGTTTGAAGCTTGGGGATTGGAAATTCTTCCTACAATAATCCACATTGTTTGTGAAGGTAAAAAACAACATCACACAAACAATTAATATTCCTTTAAGTTGTGCATGTAGACACTATACAACCATCATTATATAAGCATATGAATTACATAGTATGTGTTTAGTAGTTATGTTTGTAGTTTTTTCTCTCTTTGGCGTTTTTGATAAACTCGACATTTTTCTCTCTAGCGTTTTTGATAAACTCGACATTTTTTTTTCTCGCTGGCGTTTTTAAAAATTCGCCCAACATTGTAAACTTAACCTCTGTGTTTTTAAAAATTCTCCCAACATTGTAAACTTAACTCTGTGTTTTCCCCCTTTTCCCTCAACGATTGTTACCAAGAAGAACCTCTCTGATTTCTTCCTTCCTTCAATGAATTTTTACCATAGATTTACCACTAATTTTCTTGCTTGCGATTTAGCCCATCTTGGTGAGATCCCAAGGAATTTTTACCATGGAGTTACCACTAATTTTATTTCCTTCAATTTCTCCCATCTTGGTGAGATCCCCTGGTGTTTTTACTTTCATTAATCTCTATGTTTTCGCCCAACAATGAGCATCCCCTGGTGTTTTTACTTTGCATTAATCCCTGTGTTTTTCTTGTGGCTGGAGTTACCGAGTGAATTTACAAATCTCACTCAGCTTTAGAATAACCCTCTGCGTCTTCTCTGAGTTTTACTCTGTGTTTGAGCTCACGATTTTGCATAGACTTACACCTGCAAGCCTCTACGTCTTCTCTGAGTTTTACTCTGCGTTTATGATCACAATTTTTCACAGCTTTACACCTGCAACCCTCTGCGTCTTCTCTGAGTTTTACTGTACGTTTTACCAATGTTCCAGTTCAATTCCAAGACCGGGTGAATTGAATACTTTAATCCCTTACCCTAAATTTTTTGGTAGGTGAAAAGAGCCCCAATCTCATTTAAATGTTATGAGGGTGCACCCATAGTGCATCGTCGGTATGTCTCACGTTTTTCCCTTGGGCGATAAGGTCGTGTGACTAAACCTTGGCATTTTTTCAATTTCTTCCAGTAGGTGCTTCTTTTCCCATGCATGGGAAAACGATGTGAACCCTACCATAGTGTATTGGTGGAATAACCCTTATGAAACACTTAAGGAATACTAATCCTCCCTTTATTTAAAAAAATAATAATGAAATTGTAGTTTCCTAATTGAATCCCTTTTATTGTTCATAAGACTTTAGGTTCCCGAAACTCTCTTTTGGATATGTGGTTGTCATTGAATTTCCTTTATGGTTTGGTAAGTTGGATCTCCCTTTTTATTTCTAGGAATTCTTTTTGGGTGTTTCTTCAATTCCTTATATAAGTCTTAAGTCAGCATGAGCTTCATTGTGTTTTAAATTTGACATGGTCTCCTTTAAATTAAAACCATACATAGGGATATGTAAGTAGTAAGGGAGTTAGCTTGTTGAGTCTTAGTGTGTTGATTTTTTATTTCTCATGGATATAAAAGACCTTGTCCTATAATAATTGATTATTATGTGAGACCTCATTATGGTACTGGTGGGGGATGCAACTTGGAAATGTAAATCTTATTTACTGCTTCCTATGATTTGATGTAGCTCTTAATAAGAATATATAAGTTACCTATGAAGTCGAATTTTGTTTACATCTAGTTGGTCCACTTACAATTCTTAATTGGTTAGGTATTTAGCTAATTTTTGCGGCACATAAATTAATTAATAATTACCTTGCACCATGATATAAAAACAATCTATGGATGGTCATGTGAGTAGTTTACCTTTTTGCATCATAAAAATTTAATTCATAATTATTTTGCACCATGATATAAGAGTGAAGTATCGATGGTCATGTGTGTATTTTACTTCTTGCGCCACTAAAAATGTTAATGAATAAATGATTGAGTGATTGATTTCCCTTGCGCCATGGGTTATGCCAATGATTAAGTAATTAGATTGATTGTGCTATGGACTAATGATGATGCCTAAATTATTATGCTTTAGATTACTCGCTTTCATTGTAACAATGATGATGTATGATTTTCTAAGTGCTTAGATTAATTTCGCGCATTGTAATAATGTTGATTTATGTTTAATTCAATATTTAGATCACGCGCACACCTTGAAAATAATGTTGATTTATGGTTGAATTCAGTAATTGATTAATCACGCACCTTGAAATAAAATAGATGTTTTATTTTGAGCCATGCAAATAAAATAAAGTTGATTACATTTGCGCCTTAACTTATGTTGTTATATGATTGATTTTGTAATTAAATTATCTTTCTCCATGAAAATTAATGAGGTTGATTGATTCAACTAGTTGGTTTTTGACTTGATTGTGTTAGTGGGATGTAGAAACCTCCTTGTTCCTCAGAACAATCGCCATCCCTCAGACCTTAAATGGTCAAAATAAATTGGATGAATCTTGGGATTGAGCGTTGCTTATGTGTCCTAGAGGTCCTAACCTTGCAGGGTAGGTTGGGCAGGTAGTCATTTTAATTTTCAGTATCTGGTTGATCATTGTGTATAAATTGCTTCAAGTTGATTGTGATGTGGTGATCTTCATCGCTATTTTTGTTTATGTGTCACTATAATCTATGTAGATTCATTGGTTGTGTCATTATTGATTACAATGATGTGTAGCTTGTAATGATTTTACTTATGATTTCATAGATTATGTGCAACTATGAATTATATTATTGACGTTAATTTCTTAATGCTTTAAAAAAAATTACCTTTTGTGCTTCGCTTTCCTAGTCGTAATGGAGGGGGTGTTACATAGTGTGTCCCTTGGAAATGTGATAGAGTCATAGAATACAATGATATATAACAACAAAATATTGAAGTAAAACAAATTACATATCTCTTACACAAACCAAAATACATGCTCATTTAGGTTTTAATATTCTCTCTTTACTTTGGTGTAAAATAAATGAGAAATGAGACAAAATTATTTATTAACTTCCTTGGTGGGTGAAGGATTCCCTTTACCATGCTTATTTTGTATTGAATAATTTTCTTGAATTGTGGGAGAGCAAAGAAGGAAACACTAAGAAAAAATATTGAATGTTGGGATTTGTTGGTGTACCTGAGTTCAGAGGCATCCTCTCATAAAAATCAACAAGTTCCTCAATATCTCAACAGAGGATTTGTTGGTTTTCTTGTGTGTATATATATATATATATATATATATATATATATATATGTGGGTGTGTGTGTGTGTTTGTTCCATCATAAAGGAAAACCAGACTGCTACCATGTTCATATTAACCATTGAATTGGATATATATATACATGCTGATTTACTATTCAAATCTGTACAAGTACCATAAGAAATAGATGGAACGAATAAAAATCCTCTTCTGTATAATTTACATATTCTTTATGTTTATAACCAATTAAAAGAGTGATTCAATAGTCTACAAATGCATGCTACAGTAGTTGTTACATTTACTGAACCTTGTTCAAAATGGTTCCAATGACCTCTATATTCAATTGAAAGTAAATTACAAAACAAGCTGTGTGTCCATGAAACCATGGTTCAATATTTATTACAGTGGATTACGCTAGGGCAAGGACTTCATTTCCATTGGTAGACATAGTCTAAGAACTAATTCTTAAACGCCAAGATCAGTACTTAAATACCTTTTCGAGCAAGAAGGCTCTCCTTGATCTGTTTCCCTTGAACTGTATAAACCTGCAGAGATAAAGAGTAGAGTTTAGGAAACTATACTATCCTTTAAATGAAAATTACTTATAATGAATGACATAAAACAATACTTATCTTGAGTTCAATGAAGGACCAAGTCTCCATGGGAGCTTGTGCGATGATCCGTCCATGACCAAAGGGGAAGACTGGAACCATAATTCAGCTGATGGGTACCCTCACAAAAAATGAAACAGGGCCCCATCATTAATTGATGTAATATGAGTATAATGCTTTTATAAGCACATAATACAAGATACGATTTATAACAGCGAAAAAATAAAGATACGAGTTATAAATCATACATGAATTAAAGAAAATATACAAGTTATGAATCATACAGCGAAAAAGAAATTATACAATTTATAAATTTCACAAGTGACAAAGTAATAGCACAGAGCACAAATGTGAATCCCCACAAAGGGTGAAAACAATTATTTTGTATATATACAGAGCCTAAGTCACGATTTACCTAATGCTCTGTAAAACACTTAGAATGTAAAAATAATTAAGTCATATAATCACATAGGGTGCATCTATGAATTCCCACACGGGTAAATACCATTATACATGCATAGAGAATGGAATTCTGAGTTATAATTTCGCAGGGTAATCATGATTTTTCTTCCACAGAGGCAATCAATTGAAAAGCAAAAGACATATACAAAGTACGATTTATGTCTAACCTTTTTCTAGGTATACTCTAGAAACAAATTACGAATTGATATAAATGTAAAACACAGTGAAATCTATGAAATAGAGGATCGATGGTGATCGATACGGTCACTGTAGGAATTATGGAATGCAAATTCTTAAAACAAAGAGTCGATATTGCGGGCTATACACCTACCTACACTATATAAAATCACAGGTGATAAATTATGCAACTAGAGAGTAAACAATTTTCGATACATTTTCACTATACAAGTACCAAGGGAAAATTACAAAACAGAGGGTTAATACTTACATGTAGATGTTAATGTAGGAACCCATATGGTAAATCAAGAACATAGGGTTAACCTTTAACATATTCACAGGGTGTGAATTAGGAAGAACACATAGAAGAGTTTTGGCTACACTTATACAAATATGGTAACTACTATTTTTCACCAAGTGATATCGAAAACTACACAACTCGCATCCTCGAAATCCTTAAAGTATTTTTACGATATGTATATACATCTATTCACGAGAGAAGGAACGAATCCCACGAAGGGGTAACGCAAAACCATAGAGCAAGAAATTACACAATATTAAAACTCTATGCATATGTTTGCGAGTACCCTTTACACATTTGAATGCTAACCCTTAAACTCCAGAACAAATTTACGAATTACAGAGGTAGTATATCTCACACAGGGTGAGGATTTAAGGGATGATTCCACAAGAACAAAAAAAAATCAATATGGGTGAATAGTGGGTTTAGTATTGCTATAACCGTGCATATAGGAGGATGCAAAATAATACAAAAATATAAATGGAAAAATTCTTATGACCATAAGAGCAGCGTAAGCCACGAATATTAGCAGAGAAAAAGTCGGCCCGGGAACACCCTAACCCCAATCCTGAGAACTGTAAAGCCCAAAATAGACAGTCGGGAGGAAAACATTTATAGAAGCAGTAACTAGTTCAAATACTAAACAAAATGTTTTTCCTAAGTTACAAAGTACAAGGGCAATGAAGTATTACCTACCTTGTAGAGTAGAGGAACGAGAGTCACGTGGAATCCTCCCTTTGTGTTTATTTCAGATCTGGGCTTCCATTATCATCGGCTAGGTAGAGCAAGGAAGGGTAGCTTGCAGAGAAAAAAATTTCTTCATGCAGAGAGAAAATCGTTACAATGAGCATTACCTCGGGCCTCAACAGAGGAGTAATGCGATAGTTATGTGCCAATACCTTTCCATGTGAAACTATGGAGGTGGCATGGTTACGTTGGACACAGTGGCCAAGTGACATTCCAGGGAGGTATAGTTCAAGTCGCCATTAAATGGTTTATCCAGGGTTTAAATACCGAGACTCACATCCTCCATTAATCAGTTTAGAAACAAATTTATTGCTGGGTCATGATGCCAGCCAATTAGGGTTACTAACTGTGTGTAATGGTTACACTCATCACTTTAGGTTAAGTTCTTACCCGTATGGTTCCCAACTCATTAAACAACTCAGGACTAACGACAAGTTTCATTGGGAGGTTGCTAACGATATTTTAACTGGGTAGTTCCCTGTATTTTAATGATAACGATAGATAACTATATTGGTAGTCATGTTGCGATAACAACCTCTGTATTAAACACTTATGCAATACAGTGAATAGGTTGTTGCTGAATATGTTAAACAATATAGTTATCCTATAGATAAGTTTAGTGGCATACATGTTAAACGAAATATTTGTGTTATGGATTGAGTTATATACAGGATCCATATGTTATATAGTGTAATAAACTATTTATATATCTACCTTTGGACATGGATAATTTCAACACTATAAGATGCATATGATAGTACATAGTAAATTGTGTGAATGCATGTCAAAATGGATAAACATTAATGATTATGGGTAAACTATGAGATAATCATTAATCTTTAGATTATTGTGCAATGTGACTTTTACACAACATAATTTAACACTGAGAGGTAGATATTCTACGGGCTATGATAGCCCTGATTACAATTGAATTAAGTACGAAATAAGCATAAGTTTTCAAATCTAGTAGCAATGATAAAACTACTCTGCATATAATAAAGCTATGTTTGAACCAATATTGAATATTAAAGGAGATTAAATGTCCCTAACATTTTTTTTTTATTTGGTAAATTTGGGGTGCATTACACTTCATCTCTGCATTTTTTTTGTGTAAAACATTCTAGCTTGTGGGGGAACCAACATGATTTTTTACCTTTATCTCTGCGTGCTACTCACTATTTTTTCCCAAAAATTTCCTCATTATGTTTGCGTTGTTGGGGAATTTACCAACTCTTTGTTTTCCTTCATGTCTCTCAGTTATTAAGTCCCTACCTTTTTCTTATTCCTACACTTTTTTTTTCGACATTAGAAGATTCCTTACACATTGAAGTGTCCTTTAGTTTCATTTGATTTTAGTTAGTAATATTCAAAGGAGGATATCTTCTTTCATTGTGATCGCATAGTTTTATAGGTAACCTTTTCCTTATGATGTCGAGAAAGCTTCAAGTTTAATATTCGTTGTTAAGTGTCATTTTATATATCAATGTTAATTTTAATGAGCACTTTAAATATCTATGACCTGTCAATAAAAGGCTCTACTGAATGCTTGATTTATTTTGGGGTCAGTCTATAAATGAATAAAACAATTATATTTGTGCATGCATTATAGGTGATGTATCGAATTTACTTCAGTATGAATTGAATTGTTGAAGGACTATTGTAGATTAATAACATTTAAGTTGGGGACTTTACAATGTAAATTTTAAGCCTCGTTGAAAAACATAATTGCTTTGGGCATTAATTTGAAATTGATACTTATTTTGCGCCATGTATTAAAAGAGATGTATTGAATGTTTGGATGTGATTTGATTACATGAGCGCCTTGATTAATGTTGATGTGTGATAAATTTAACAACTAGATTTCTTGCGGTCATTGAATAATGTAGAGGGGTGATTACTTAAGTAAATAAATCATTCACATGCCACGATATAAATGTTGATGAATTTCGCATTATGAACAACGTTGATGTATAACGATATGTGTATAATTTTACTATTGCTTCCCTTAAATTGATGTATGATTGGTTGAGTAGATAGTTTGGTTTCTCCATGAGATAAATCGATATTTTTCTCTGGTGAAATGAATAATTAATAATTGATGAATGATTGAGTTATAAAGTTAACTTGCACCATGGATTATGTTGTGATTAAATTATTTGACTGTTTGCGCATTGGATTAACAATGGATGTAAAATGATTTGTCTTAATTACCTGTGTGCCTTGTAATAATGGTGATGCATGATTAGTTTAGTAACAAAATGTACTTGCGCACCTTAATTTAAGTGGGCGTGTGATTTATTATTCATTATTCTTTTGCACCTTGAATTCAAATGTTATCTAATGTGGCGTCATGAATCTATTAGATATATGATTGATTTAGTGACTAGTTTTCTCTTGTGCCTTTACTTAAGTTGACATGTGATTGTTCTAGAATTTTTTACTCTCACGCGCAACTAATATTTCATTGTTGATGTATGATTAATAACGATAGGGATTACCCTTGTGCCATGATTAGTTGATGAATAAGATAGATGGATGGATCTAGTTGATGATTGGACTTGTTTTTTAGTGGGATGTAGACACCTCCTTGTTCCTTAGAATAGTCGCCATCCATGAGACCTTAAATGGTTAAAATCGATTGGAACCTGTGCTTGAGCATTGCTTATGTGTCCCCGAGGTCCTAACCTTCCAGGGTAGGTCGGGCATGTAGTCATTTTATATTCATTATCTGATTGTACGTGTTCTAAATCGTTTCCAGGTGATTATGATGTGTTGATATTCTATGCTACTTATGTTTATGTGTCTCTATCCATCATTAATGCATTGATTGTGTCGTTAGTGATTTCCATGATGAGTAGCTGGTACTTCTTTTAATTATGATGTTGTTGATTAGGCGTTGTTGTGATCATGTGTTGATGTTAATTTTTTAATGCATTTTTTTTACCTTTTGTGCTTCTCTTTTTCTTAGGCGTAATAGAGGGTTGTTACATATTTAAAACTCTGAGCTCGAGTATGTCCTTATGGGTGAAATTCCTTTTTATTTATCTCTAAATTTACAGGCCTTATCAAAATGAAATTTGGTTATGTATTACTTTGACATTTATTTTCCACAATTCCACGGGTTTGATGAAAATGTTTTGTGCCAAGTGAAAGTTATGGTAACTTTCCCAAAAATTGTTAATTTTTGTCCCTTTTTAGAGATAAAACTTTTACAGAATGCCACACATACAATTTTTTTGATATGATTATGAAATTTTGACCTGTACTACTATGAATATTTACCAAAGTAGATATGATTGTTTTACCAAGAACACCTACTTGAGACAAGTTTAGGGTTATACAAACAACCCTAATTTCCATACCCTACAATAATATAATTATAGTGTTTTAAAACCCCAAATTTATATGAATGATACTTATATATGTTTCCTCATACTATGGAAAATTTCACAGTCTGAAACTTCATCTAACAAAAGTTATAGAAAAATTCCCAAAATGACTCATTTGAGATAGATTTAAGGGCTAGTAAAAATCCCTAACTTCCACATGATGTGTCTTTGTTATAACCCTAAATTGCACCAGACATGCATAACTGGCATTAGGCCATCTTACTTTCCATCTTTGCCAATCCATCACTAAACAACTCTTCTAAAAAAACATATTTTTGGAAGGTGTATGCGCCCTGCACCACTACTGCCCATGTACACACGCTTTCTACACCACTACAGCCTGCGTACACTCACAAAAAGCACAAAAAATATAAATTGCAAAGGGATATGGGTTTTCAGGCTGTTACCTAACCATTTGACCTCCCATAGCCAGTCACCCCAACCGTTACTATATTTTTGGCCTATAAAATAAGGTGTTGGGGTCCCATTCCAAAGGGAAGCACAAGAGCATAGAAACTTTGTCCATTTCAGTATTCCCCCTTTTCCTCAATATTTTGTAACCACATTGTGAGTTTGAGCTAGAATTCCTTCTTCCTCCATTGCAAACCCTTGCCATTTCCCTAGAGAGAATTGAAGAGGAGAAGAATACGTGGAAGCAGTTGCTGCATGGTGAAGAGGAGCCCAAGACTGAGTTCGAGGAGCATTTGTCGGTCTCATATTGCAAATGAGTTCTGTGATATTAATATAAAGAAATACCTTTTTCCTCCTGCCAAATGATGTCTTAAATATTTATGATTTGTTTACATTTTTTGTTATGATGTCTAACCGACTAATATATACATAGAATGCATGCTTGTGGTTTCTTGTTTGTCTTTTGGTGAATGTAGGTTGGCCTTGGGAGGATATCTGCAGTTGTGAAACAATTGAGCGCAAAGGGATCGACACCAGACGCAGAGTTTAAGGTATGCCTACCATATCCCTATACTTTGTCTTTTATGTATGATTGTGGGGTAATGTCGGGATAGTTATTAAAAGTAGGAGACTTTAGAAGGTTAGCTCTGCCTGCACTTTAGAACCCCAGTGTAGTCCGTAGGGGTTTTTCCTTCTTACATCAATCTCTAACTATAAAATGGTCCAAAACATGAAATTTGTACCAATCGTATTTATCTATGCCTTATAAGTGTCTTGAAAATTTCACATTCTGAAATTTCACCAAAAATAAATTATAGAAAAATTCTTAAAATGACATGTTTGAGATTGATTTTAGGGATAGTAGAAAATTCTAACTTCCATAGGAAATATATTTGGAAATAAAATGATACAAAACCCGATTATTTTTCAAAGCGTACTTTGTTATGTCGTATGAGTTTCCTAAAAATTTCACAGTATAAAACATTTGCAAATACAAGTTATAGAAACAAATTCCAAGATTACTTTCTTGAAGTAGAAAAACCCTAGGATCGATGTTCTCACACCAATTTTTAGGATCCAAAATCCTTAAATATTATAATAAACTATAAATACACACCATGTACACCAACGTGAGTGTGGAGCACAACTCGAAGATAGATGAGAGAGATGAGTTACACAATAAATCCTTAAAGACTAAGGGAACCTCCTCAAAATTCCCAAATACATTCATACATCACAATTCACATCTCCCCAATAATGACTACATGATCTGTATATATACCTATTTACACATTTCACATGTGGTCACTCTGTTATTAGGTCGATCGTTTACATATACATTTACACATTACATGTACATTTAACCCCATACATGGCCCCCTTGGGTTCAGGCCATATAATTTACAAAATGACTTTTAACCTTTCTTCTCTACCAATGCTCTTTTTTTTCTCTAACTGACAAAATCTATGTAATTTTTTTCTTTTTTTTCAACGTATATTTTTCATTATAGATTAGTACACATGATAATGTAACCACTATTATATTCTAGGGAAGTATAAATGTAGTCTAACTACAATATACCAATTATACATGAAATACATAAACAATAAATAAATACAATAAAATATAGAAGTAATAATGTACATGAACACATAGATGCATGTAGAAAGAGGGAGTAAATCTCTAGACAACAAATGGAGAAACATTTTTTTATAACCTAAAAATAACCTCCATATAAGACTAGTGGAATAGCTTTAGTGCTTTCAAATCCATGAAGGGGCTCTTGAGGTTGATTCCATGGGATTTGTTCGACCATTGCATGCCACACTCAATCTCCCTTCTAGGCCAAACAGTGTGATTATCACTAATAATTTTTGACTCAGCTACCATCCATGAACACACGGAAGTTCCCAAAAGTTTACCCACAAATAATTCCCTAGAAAAAAAGAAAAAACTAAAAATAACCTCCATTTGTCCAATGATACAATCTTAAGTCCATTTCCTTAATAATTGAGTCAATATATAAGGATACAATTACAAGTATTAATTGAAAATTAATAATTCAACCAACTAAAGAAGTTACTCAAGTTAGTTGGTGAATCGACCAACTTGAGGACTCAACCAAATTCAACTGCTACATAATTTGTTTTTTGTTTAATGAAATATACATTACAAATAATGTAAACACCTTAATGTGAGTGATACAGGAGGAATCTTAATAGAAAATAAATATGGGAAATATTCTCTCTATAAAATTCACACAACCAATAACTCAAATACAATTTTTCTCTCACACACACACACACACACACACACACACACACACACACACACACACACATATATATATATATATATATATATATATATGGGATTGATCAAATATGATAAGAATAATGAGGCTTGTACAACAATTGATCTTATATTAAGTATATTTTTACATTGTCCCTTTATATATTTTTATTTTTTTGTTGATTGGGGAAATCAACAATTGTGGGGCACGTACTCACATAACATGTGGTCGTGTTATCTGAATTCTACCATTATAACCCCAGGCATACCGATACGACCCTTCACATGACACACAAGGTAAATCAAGGGTTTCGAACCGTTGACTTCACATAACGGATTTCCTTAACAATACACTCCATCACCGACTATTCTACACCCCAAGGGAAAATTATCCCTTATATTCACCAAAGTAACATTTTACTATTAATTATTGATATGAACCCTTTTTCCTTTATCTTAATATTTGGTCCTTCATATTTACTCATGTTTCCCATGAAAATTAACTTTTAATTTAACTTAATATAATCTTTTAATAATTTATGGAACCATAAAAATATTCCCTACAATTAAAAATATTAAAAATATTACTTGTAGTTATCCCCTATTTATCTCCTTTAATTCTTGTAGTGAGAATTGATAGTTCATTGAAATAACACGCTTTTTGAGTGTGAACATCCTTGTCCATTATGGACCAAGCTACATTGAAATTGAGGGTGCACTTTCCTTTATAGACCATATGTCATTCTCATAATAATCTTAAACAAATTTTGCTTGGTGGACCAAGTCAGATATCAATTATTAGTTGAAGTACTTGTTTCTTTGTAGAGTAGTTTACATATTTATTTAAATCAAACACTTTCCCTTTGCAAAGATCTTTACATGGATTGAGGGAAGTAAAATAAAATACATATCTCTTACACACCAAAATACTCATTTAGGGTTTAATATTCTGTCATTACTTTGGTGTAAAATAAATGAGAAATGAGAAAAAATGATCTATTAACTTCCTTGGTGGGTGAATGATTCCATTTACCATGCTTATTTTGTATCGAATAATTTTTTTAAATACCCCCCCTAGGGAAGAAGGACACACCAAAATACTCGTTTAGGGTTTAATATTCTGTCATTACTTTGGTGTAAAATAAATGAGAAATGATACAAAATGATCTATTAACTTCCTTGGTGGGTGAATGATTCCCTTTACCATGCTTATTTTGTATCGGATATTTTTTTTTAAACTGTGGGAGAGGGAAGAAGGAAACATTAAGAAACAAATATTGAATGTTGGTATTTCTTGGTGTCATAAAAATTAACAAGTTCTTCAATATCTCACATGTGTGTGTAAGTCTATTTTTATATACTATATACATACCAACATAAAATAATCAAACAATATAGAAAGAAATATACATTATAAGAAAGAAATGGAAATAGATGATGGCTTCTCATACCTTATTATAAGGAAGTCTCTTACCTTAGAATATGATTACAAAAGTGTTTCATTTAGGTTGAGGGGAGAAACTTATCTAAGGGTTTGAAGTTAAATTCACCAAACTAAAGAAAGATGAAATATTGAAGTTTAAAAAAAAAAAAAAAAAAACTAAACAAGAGGTAAAGGTATTGACAATTAACTAAAACAACTCCTTACTAATAACCTAAACAAGAAGTAAAGGTATTGACAATTAACTAAAACAACTCCTTACTAAAATGTAGTGATAGAGTCATATAATACAGTGATATCTAACAACATGTGAGATATATTACATTACTATACAAATCCATATAGTAATTCAATAAATGTGATAGAGTCATAGAATACAACGATATCTAACAACATGTGAGAGATATAATACATAAATATACAAATCCATACAGTAATTCAATAAATACATGAGATAGAGTTCAAATACAGAGACACGTCATTAAAAGAGTAGTTAATTTAGAAAAATATAATTATCAATGTAAAATGTCTATGTAATCCATAATTCTAGGGTACAATAGAAAATTTTTGAATATTAACCCCTTAAATATAATAAAAATGAAGCTAATTACTTGAATTATTACGAAAAGTTTTGTTATATACCACATGGAGAATGAATATTTAATATTAACATTATAGATATAAATAGTAAACACAACTTGATTATGATAATACAAACAAAAAATAGGATAAACAAAAAAAAAAAAATCAAATATTACCAAATTTCACTCATAAATAGAATTAACTTTTCAAAAATGGATTACCATAACCTTAAAAGTGAAATCATAATTAACTTTGATCAATATTTTGATGCAATGGATCATGCAGTGCCCATGTAACCTAGAGAGATACCCACATGGTAATTAATGTGGTAAAAATATCAAATAAGGCATAAGTTAAATAAATACTACATAATAAGTTCTAATAACCTTAAAGTAATTAAGTGATGACTTTATATTGAGTTAAATAATTAAATTAATTTAATTTAATAATAAAAAGGAAATTTAAGAAAAATGGAATAAATCCTAATGAATTATCATATCATCAATCTTTTAAGTTTTTATAATCATTTTGGAAAATTTATTGATATAATAATATAAAATGCAAGCATCTACATAATAAAAATTATATAAGATTAATACACAATATATAATATATACAATGTTCTCTATACATGATTATATCATATATATATATATTCTACTCTATACATGATTATTTAGGGTCATAAAAGAAATGTAATTATATATTTTTTAAATTAAATTATATAATAAGAAGAGATAATATCAATATTGTTTTAAATATAAAATGTAAAAATAAAACTTATATAATATTATATGCATGTAAAATACTTATTTTGTTGGCTTTTGACAAATTTTTTATATTCTCTTTTTAAAAATCATAATATTAATATAGGTTAAGGGTCTAAATTACTTTCGTCGGCCCTAAAATCATGTGATCTTACAAGACGCGTATCAAACAATAGTATGTGGCCATTTCCTAATAAATAAATCACATCTCGATCTTGATGAGGGTTCATCCAATGAACGAGGATTGAATTTTGTGGCCACCTTCTTATTCAACGCCTAATCCATGAGCGACACATGGTTGCCCCTTATTCGTTCAGCTGTGCTCTGATCTCGAGGAGGATTCGATTAATGGAAAATGATTGGTAGTTGAAACCTCATCTTAGTCCATAAATAGAAGGCGTTGAAGCTATGGCCAAGGAGACAAATCTGTTAGCCTGAGGTGCCACGTTGGACGGTTTCGTCTTGCAGGTCCATATTGACCAGAGCTTGTGTCTGACAAGAAAAAAAATGCGCACAGTTTGAGAGAAGGATGCACAAATGAAAGCTTTGATTGAGTGGCTAGATCACACTCCTCGCATTTGTGGGCTGAGTTGGTTATAAATAGATGAGTCTTAGATTTTGTAAAAGGGGGGGTGTTTTAGAGAGGCTGGAGAGTCGAGAGAGGATGGATTGTAAATATTATGTTATTGAAGATTCCTTTGAATTGTTTTTATCAGATCATCTTCTTAGTTTACACGTTGTTATGTTTCTTATTATCTCGATGTAATCTCTTTGATTTATGGATTCCTGAGGCGATGGAGGATCTTTTGCCATCATGCCCATATTTCATGGTTCATTAGATAGTTTCTATTTTTCTTCTTGTCTGGATGTAATCTCTCTGATTTATGGATTCCTGAGGCGATGGAGAATCTGTTGTCATATTTTCCATGTTTTTCTTCTTGTCTGGATGTAATCTATCTGATTTATGGATTCTTGAGGCGATGGAGAATCTGTTTTCATATTTCCCATGTTTCATGGTTCATCAGACCTTTTCTGTTTTTATTATTGTCTAGATGTAGCGTCTCTCTGATATATGGATTCCTGAGGCGGTAGAGGATCTATTGTCATCTTGCCCATATTTCATGGTTCATCACTCAGACATTTTATGTCTTCTTTCTCCTCATCACCACATAAATCCCTGTGTCTGATAGGCAATTTAAATGCTTTCATTATTCATGATACTTATGACTCCATAGACCAATGGTTGTGGATTGATCTGCAGTTACTTTTGTTATCTTTTCCTCTCTCTACAATCTTACTGATCCACCTACTCAAACCATTTTAATCCAATTTACCCTTTTTTTTATGGGTATTGGGATTATCCTCGTGTAGTCTGAGGGTGACTTTCAGTGCTAACAATAACCTTGTAGGGCAGGTTGGGAAGGCAGTCATTTTATATTCATTATCTGATTGTATGTGTTTTAAATCATTTCCAGATGATTATGATGTGTTGATATGATACGTTACTTATGTTTATGTGTTGCTATCCTTCGTTAATGCATTGAATGCATCGTTAGTGATTTCCATGATGAGTAGATGGTACTTCTTTTACTTATGATGTTGTTGATTAGGCACTGTTGTGATCATGTGTTGATTTTAATTTCTTAATGAATTTTTTTTTTAACCTTTTGTGCTTCCCTTTTTCTTATGCGTAACAGAGGGTCATTACATATTTAAAAATTTGAGCTCGAGTATGTCCTTATGGGAGAACTTCCTTTTTATTTATCTCTAAATTTACGGGCCTTATCAAAATGAAATTTTCTTTTGTATTACTTTGACGTTTATTTTGCACAATTCCACGGGTCTGATGAAAATTTTGTGTGGCAAGTGAAAGTTATGGTAAATTTCCCAAAACTTTCTATTTTTTTTCCCTTTCTAGAGAGAAAACTTGTACAGAATGACACACATACAAGTTTTCTGATATGATTATGAAATTTTGACCTGTACTACTATGAATATTTACTGAAGTAGATATGATTTTTTTACCGAGAACACCTACTTGAGACTAGTTTAAGATTAGCCAAACAACCTTAATTTCCATACCCTACATTAATATAATGATAGTGTTTCAAGACCCAAAATTTGTATGAATTATACTTATATATGTTTCCTCATACTATGGAAAATGTCATAGTCTGAAACTTCATCTAACAAAAGTTATAGAAAAATTCCCAAAATGACTCATTTGAGAGAGGTTTCAGGGCTAGTAAAAATCCCTAACTTCCACATGATGTGTCTCTAAGTATAAGATGGTCCAAAAAATGAAATTTGTGCCTATCATATTTATCTATGCCTTATAAGTGTCTTGAAAATTTCACATTCTGAAATTTCACCAAAAATCATTTATAGAAAAATTCCTAAAATGACATGCTTGAGATTAATTTTAGGAATAGTAGAAAATTATAAAATCCATAGGAAATATATTTGAAAATAAAATGATCCAAAAAATGATTATTTTACAAAGCGTACTTTATTATGTCGTATCAGTTTCCTAAAAAGTTCACAGTATAAAACATTTGCAAATAAATGTTGTAGAAAAAAAATCCAAGATTACTTGCTTGAAGTAGACAAACCCTAGGATTGATGCTCTCGTACAAATTTTTAGGATCCAAAATCCTAAAATATTATAATTAACTATAAATGTAACATCCTCAAAACTAAATTATTTTTAAGTCTGAAAATACTTAGGAATTTATTTATGTTTTTGGTAATTTCGAAATTGGAAAATTTTTGCCATTTATGGCAATTTCGAATTTCAAATTTAGATTAATTGTAAATTATGATTATGACTATTGGACAAAGATTTGATTTGTCTCAACCAACTCATTGACTATGAAACTTGTGAGAAACAAATATTTTATATTTATTTCTGATAGAAAAATGGAACAGGTAGGTTGAAATCAATTGACCATGACTCCATGAGTGGGGAACATGTTGGAACTACCTCAGGGATGAATGTTACAAGTGGAAAGTCAAGAATTTGGCCATTGAAAGCCCCTGAAAATCAGGGATTTGGAAATTTTCGAAAATTCCCAAGGGGAAAAGACCTAGGCACAAATGCTTTTGGATATATAGCATATGGGAAGAAGGAGGACGTTACTTAGTATGCTGGGGAATGAATGAAGCAAGTAGATTGGTTGTTCCATTTGTTGTTCGACAACTTTCTCAGATATGTCCATCTACTCCTTCTCTGATTGAATGTTCTTTGATTTATTAGCTGATAGAATACATATATTTAATTCTGGATGAACTGTTCTATTGATTAAATGACTGCTGGAATGAAATAAATTTGTAGTATAACTCTTACAGTTTTATTGTATTCCTTGAGTAAGAAATTCTACTAACCCTATCATTTTAGGCATGTGATTATTTCATATAAGTAACCAACATAAAGATGATTGTCGATTGAAGAATGCCAAAGAAAATGAAGTAAGATCGAAAGTTTATATATATAT
>ML783134.1:832407-847607 GCA_009831015.1 Picea engelmannii | reverse complement strand
TTGTTATAGGTTAAATACATAGGCTATACTTATGATGATCAAGATGGGCAAATGACATTTAAAACTTGGAATGATTTCATACAATAGGAAGTAACTATATATATATATATATATATATATGGTTGTCCAAACCAAATGACAGACTCATTTAAATGCCTATTGTATGCATACCACTAGATGCCAATGATATAAAGGAAACAAACGGGTCAGTTAGTCATAAACAAAGTTCTAAAATAAAATAATACAGGAGTGCAAGATCAATGAATTGAAAGACATAAATTCTGGAATCATATCATTTTACATGCAGTTACATATTTCGGTGATTTTGAAAATTGTACAGCTATATGAGTAACTAAAGAAATCGTTTAAATTTCTTTATAAAAAATCAGTAGACCCGGAATGGGGTATAGAATAGAATTTCATTACATGAATACATATTGCTATCCAAATACATAATTATGTGTATAATATTTACCGAAACAAATGATTAACTGTTGCGTAACTTAGAACTGAGTTTCCATCTAAATCAGATATACATTTAGGAGAAAATGGTACAGTCTTGTTTCATCACGTTAACACAGAAGCAAAGGCTCAGAATGGTAAAAACATGAGACACGCTCACAATATGGGGTTTTCCCTTATGTCCTTTATTTTAAACTAAGTATACAATTTAACCAACTGTCATAGAAGCCTGGTACTTCTGCCCATGATAACTATATTCTAGCACATAACCATTTCACGCAATAGAACCTGGATTAATATTTTTAACCGTCGTAATTAGAACTTGAGTACCTTTTGCACAGGATGTTGCCTTGAATAGGGAGACTTCAGACATCACCAGGGTCCAATCATTAGATCACAATAAACAATCCTTAAACCGTAAACATCAGAAATAAATAAAAAGAATCTTTGAAATTAAAATGATCAAGAGTATACAGAACAAAAACATACTCCATAAATTTATAATAAGTGCAGACCACCCATGAAGCCACAAGATTTCAGCCTTACAACTGTAAGAAAATGTAAGCTACAAATCGACGATAAAAGATAACGAGATCTCAACATGGTTCAGGTACATAAAACCCCGTTCGTTTCTTTATTCAAAGAGGCAATTATATATATATATATATTCTAACTACAGTATTTCCGAATGAAGTGTAGGGTTAAATCTTCTAGGATTTTATTAAGGTTCTGAAAATATTAATATCACACAGTGAGAATCTTCACCATATGATTAAACGCGTATATCCATTATTAGGGTAAACCCTGAATGAATCCAAATCCTTTACATTGATAAAGAAAAATTTACCTTAACCTACAGGGATGTATTGCGGTTTGTAACTCGAGAATGCCAGACTATCTACGGTGAGGTCAGAAGATGAAAACACAAGGAATTAACGCGAACCAATAGTATAAATAAAGGAAATGCGACCCATATCCACAAAGAATAAAATATAAATTGACCATTAAAGAGGGCGAGTTTTAAACAATGAGGATCGAATCCAGGCCATGATGAAGAACCCTCGCAAAATAATTTTGGGTTAGGGCAGAGAACTTAACACATTGTTACTCTACAAGAGTACTCGGTGTTGAATCGTTGAGGGTCACTAAGCTGGATTTACCACTGGATGAACAGTGATGGTAGGTCGCAAGTAACTCTTCTCTAAAGTAGCCAAGCTACATTGAAAAATAAAGACTGAGGGTATATACGCTTTGACAGAATTCGAATGCATTCGATACTACTCTCTGATGCAACAAATTAAACCCCTGTGTAAAGGACCTTGCAGAATAACGACCGTTGGAAACAAATTTATTCCTCATGAAAGAATTTTTATCGTAACGATCACAGTTGGCAAACTTATGTATCTACCAGAGTACAAGGGAAATAGTTCCACGGGCCAAGATTAACAAGAAAGGAGATTCTCATCCAAGAATAGAAAAAGGGAACCTATTACAGAGGTAGTTCAAGATGAGACTATCTCCCGTATAGGCTACAATAGTCTAAGTATAGTTTTGTTTGAGAATCTTACTCGATGAAGGAGGGTCCAAACCGATGTTTAACGCCTTTCCTGGCTTGCATAGAACATGTACCCTCCCCGTCGCCAAGGTTACAGAGAGAGAGAAGTTGCAGATACTTGCGCAGTGTTTTCTCTAAACCTCACCAAATCCTTGGCAAGGATTGAAAACAATAGTCATAGGAAACCTCGTCGATTGATCAACGATGTTAATGGAAAGTTGTACCTCGACCATGTGATCAGAGTGAGGTGGTGAAATGTCAATGGATACAATGGATGAACGATGATCCCAAGGGAGTACGTTACAGAGTGCCACAAATAAATCAGGTAGGGTGTAATTAAAATATGACAGACGTAGTTCTGTCTACCTTGCATCAAATTCATGACAAGTAAAATGTCAGATTGTTGGGCTCATAGTTAGTCTTTTGTTTTCAGTTTATTTAGGGTTTCCTTCATTCTATCGGATCCATTAACTAATCGATGGCAGAGTTAGTTCCATGGGGAAGGTTGAACGACAAGAAACGAGTAGCTACACCAACTGTTAATTACAACCTTACAAAGATTTAAATCTTACATATTGGTGGCGCGATACTATTATTTCGATCAATTAAAAATATTCATGCATGGCCTATAGTTTTAGTAAATACCTTCGGCCTAGGGTTATCGTATATGCATCTATATGTTACCATAGTATGTCTATGTTTTGCGCGTTCAAAACTAAAAATGTTATGGTGATCACATTATGTATTTGTTTAAGAAACCTAACTACCTTCCACTTTCATTAAGAATGGGATTTGGATAGAGTGTTCCTTTTACCACTGATCCGGGAAAGGATATGTGTAAACGATAGAAGATAAAAGAAGTAATCATATCACTCTATTTATTATAGTAAGAAACATTGAAAGGTTTTCAAAGCATATGAATAATTTTAATGACCCTACTTTAATTTTTATTTTTTTTAAGTGATAAATTTGGGGTACATTACCTATGGTGTCAGAGCCAAGGTTACAACACTTGGACCTTAAACAGGGCCAAAATATTTTCTTGGCAGAAATTTTATGTTTATGAAAAACTAACAAAACAATTGTTGTTACAAACAAAAAAAATTATTTCTTTTCTTATCATGAAAGCACAAAATGAAGCATAGATAAGAATCGAGGAAAATCCTAAGCAAAGGCCACCTAAATAACAGAGGCAAAACAGTGACAGAAGTTCACCTACCGAGGTTCTGGAAACTATGAGAAATCTCATTGTGGAGCTGAAAGTTTTCAAAGGAGACAATGAGAAACTAAAAAAAACACAACAGGAAATAAATGAAGCTCTGCTACGAAGCATAGTGACAAAGAAGAGCCCAAAGGATGATAACCAAGAAGAATAGGTCAGTAAAAGGGCCTCCAAGAATTCGGGTCCTAAAGCATAAAAAGGGGACAGCTCTTCCGAAGGTACACCTTCAGCAGAAGATAAAACAAAAACAGGAAGAAAAATGAAACAGGTGAACCATCTTGAGGGATATTTTAAGAAAATTAAACCATCTAACTTTGAGGGGGAATCCAGAACAAGGGAGGAGGCTGAAGTATAGTTATTAGACATAAAGAAGTATTTCCATATCTACTATTATTCCAGCAATATGAAGGTCAGAATTGCCATCTATAATCTAAAAGGAAAAGCTAGCATATGGTGGCAGGAGCTGAAGTTGGCCAAGGGACTAAAGGAAAAACAGATGGAGTGGTCGGACTTTAAAAAATACTTTAAGAAACAGTGTTTATCTGAAAGTTACTATGAACAAAAAACCAAAGAGTTTTATGAACTACGACTCGGTCAAATGGCTATGGATGACCTGATAACCAAATTCTTAGAATTATTAAGGTTCGTGCCTTATATCCGGGAGGATAAAGCAAAAATCTACCGGTTCCTAAGCTATTTACCATAGTCCTATAAGGACATAATCGAATTCGACAACCCCAAATCCTTAAGTGATGTTTTTAGTAAGGCCCGAATGTGTTACGACCAATACAAACAGTGGTCATAATTTCCCAAGGCTTGGAAAGACAAGAAACCAGACCAAATGAACCAACGGAAGAAGGGATATCAGCCAGCCCCTTTCAGGAACGCAGCAAAGAGTTTTCCAAGGAAAGATTTTCACTCCAACAACCAGAACACCCAAGGAGGTGGTAAACTAGTTAATCTGGGAACAAAAAAGTTTGGGGACAACCCTCGTGAACCGTTAAAATGTTGGGAATGTGGAGAACCCCGTTTAAGGAGGAACTATCCACGTTTGACTTCAGCAACCAGGACTATTGTTCACAACCTACAGGAAGCCTCTATAATGGGAGATGTGTGAAAAATCTTACATCGGATCAATGTAGTCGTGGATGGCCGATAAGATGATCACCAGTCCACTGTAGTGGAAATTGAAGGTAAAATTAGCAATACTCATATTTCTATTTTAATTGATCCAGGACTTACGTTGAGTTATATCGCTCCTGACGTAGTGGATTCAAATAAACTTAATAAAACGAGACATGCAAAATCCCAGCTAGTAAAACTAGCAATGGGAACAAAAAGAAAAGTATCTGATTTTATTTTTGATTGTGAGTTCAGTTTAGGTGGTCAAAACACAAAGATAAATCTGAACATCCTACTGTTAGGGTCTTATGACATAATTATCAGAATGGACTAGTTAGAAATGCATCAAGAAGTTTTAGATTGTTATGAAAAATCACTCAAGTATAAAGAAGAAAATGACATTGTTAGAACAATACAAGGTATACAAAAACCAGTCTCAATCAGACAAATTTCAGCTATGCAATTTAAGAAGTGCATGAGAAAAGGTTGTCATATTTATGCCATCCAAGTGACAAATCCGTTGGAAAAAGAAAATAAACCTAGCTTAGAGGATTTTTTCATCTTACATGATATCAGAGATGTGTTCGTTGATGAGATACCTGAATTTCCCCCAAGGAGAGAGACAGACTTTTCTATCGACCTACTGCCTGGTTCAGCTCCTATATTTAAGGCACCCTATAGAATGAGTTTACTAGAATTAACAGAATTAAAAATTCAACTACAGGAACTATTGGACAAACAATATATCAGACCGAGTGTTTCACCATGGGGATCACCAATCCTTTTTGTTAAAAATAAAGATGGAACTATGATATTATGTATCGATTACAGACAATTAAACAAAATGATTGTTAAGAACAAGTACCCCTTACCTAGGATCAATGATCTATTCGATCAAGTAGGTGGGGCAAAGATTTTTTATAGAATTGATTTAAGATCTGGTTACCACCAGGTTAGGATAAAAGATGAGGACATAAGTAAAACAACATTCAGAACAAGATATGGACATTACGAATTTTTTTTTATAACGTTTGGTCTCACTAATGCGCCAGTCACATTTATGTGTTTAATGAACAACATTTTCAGTGAGTACTTGTATAAGTTTGTTTTGGTATTTGTTGACGACATCCTAGTATATTCTAAAACAGAAGAAGAGCATGAAGAACACCTAAGGATAGTTCTGCAAATTTTAAGAAAACACAAATTGTATGCTAAATTCGATAAGTGCAACTTTTATCAGAAGAAAATACAGTACCCAGGACATGTAATATCTAAGGAATGTATTGCATTTGATCCTGAGAAAATAAGAGCCATCATGGAATGGTCGATCCCTAAGGACGTAGTGGACATACGATTATTCATGGGAATCACCAGATATTACCGCGGATTTATAGAGGTATTTTCCAATATTACATACCCTATCACATCATTACAAAAGAAGGGAACCAAGTTTAACTGGTCACAGAAATGTCAGGACAGTTTTAATAAGTTAAAGGAATTGTTAACAACCGCACCCATTTTAAAGTTAGCAAATCCAGACAAAGACTTCACAGTCTGCGTGGATGCGAGTAAAGAAGGTCTGGGTGGTGTCTTGACTCAAGAAGGGCACATTATTTGTTATCAGTCCCGAAAACTAAAGGAGCACGAACGAAACTACGTCAATCATGAATTAGAGTTGGAAACTATAATACATGCCTTAAAGATGTGGCAGCACTATATAATGGGTAGAAAATTTATGTTATTGACTGATAACAGCGGTGTGAAATTTTTGTTTAGTCAACTAGAACTTAACGCAAGGCAAGCAAGATGGATGGCCTTCTTAAGAGAATTCGACTTTGAGGTAAGACACATCAAGGGTAAGGAAAAAAAGGTGGTTGATGCTTTAAGTAGAAGAATTCATGGGCTGTTTGAAATAAACATTAGCAGGGAAGAAAGCGATATTGAGCAGACGATAAAGGCTGCAGGTAATAATGATGAAAATTGCACTAAAACAGTGGCAGATTTATGGAATAATACAGAAAATTCAGTGAGAACAGATCTGAGTTTGGACAGAAATGGTCTACAACGATTTAAAAACAAAATATACATACTAGATTCGGATGACTTAAAACTAACAGTTTTGGACGAAGTACACAAGAAACCATATTCTGGTCATCCGAGATACCAAAAAACGGTAACAACACTAAGGAAGTTATTTTATTGGCCTAATATGAAGGGCGAAAGAACATAATACTTATCTAAGTGTCAAGATTGTCAACAGGTGAAAGATGAACACCAACATCCTGCCAACTTGTTGTAGTCCTTACCTATGCTAGAATGGAAATGGGAGACTTGTTGTTGGGAAATAATACCCTACGGACTAACCAGCTAGGGCTGAACTTGTACGCAGATCATGACCTTTAAAGAAAACACTTTTAACCTATCAGCCCAATACTCAAGCCCCTTTTTCACACACAAGCATGGAAAATACCTACTAACCTTTTTCTATGGATGTTTGATGTAGATCCTCCATTGCGCTTTATCTGCTTGCTTTCGCTGCTCCTCCCAAAGACAATCCTACAATCAAGACAAAACACTACGCATGCATGCTATTTTTCTACCTAAGGGTTAGATATTAAGCATAAATCGAATCAAATATATATCACTCGTGCATTGGGACGGGAAAAGTATTCTTTTATTAATCTCAAGATGAATCAACTTACAATAAGTATAGAGACCGGCCACCGTTCCTCGATCCTGATCCTGGGCTCCTCCTCTTCTTTGTCCTCCAACTGCTTTGCTTGAATTCTCCTTAAGCTTGAGGAAAGGCTAAAGGGTTGGGACAAATGGATTCGACAATTGGGCAGAGTTTCTTTGCTATCTTTTTCCTCTTTCCAAATAGTACCCCTACCCCTTCTTTTATAGGCTAGAAGGAGCTAGGGTTTTGGATGAACTCTCGGCCATGCATGGCTGGGAGTTCCAGTTAACTGACCCAAAGCTTTTCGTCCCATCGACAACTTTCCTGTTTTTGTGCTTTGTTAGGTAAACGCGGGCTGTAGTAGGCCAGCCAGCATTCCAACGCGTGCAGTAGTAGGCCTGCCAGCGTTCCAATGCGTGCAATAGTGGGTTAGGGAGCGTGTCACTTTATCAAGAGGATTTTTGAAGAGGTTTCTCAGCAGATGTTTTGGCAATGAAGGACAATGAGTAGGCCTGATGCCAGGTAAGCATGAATGGTGCAATTTAGGGTTATAACAGATGCCCCCTAATGTGTGAGGTCAGAAGAGCATCTGATGGTCGAAATACATTACCAATTCTTTACCAATCTGTATTGATATGCTGAATGAGTGAGCCCAGGAATCAGGAATCAGGAGGTGCCATATGCAACAAATATCAAATGTCTCACCGAGGCGGGCATACCCATGCTCGGGATAAAATAGAACCATGGCTACCAATCAAATACACTGTAGATCCATGTCAAAAAACTATAAAGAGTAGCCGCGAACAATACACAGCAGAGCTACATCTCGAAATCAGAAAGATATACATAGAAAGTATCCATCTCCTAGAAGCTGATTCCACCTGATGGCTGTACTTCAGAGCTCGAGCAACAACTTCAAAATCTTCGCAAACTCGGGTAGGAGTGTAATATGAGTGTACGACTGTGCTACCCAGAGGTCTTCGACGGCTCGTCGGTTATGGACTTGATAATCTTGATGATAGGACTGAAGGCTTCAGTGATTTCAAACAAAGACTTGATTGGACGTTCAGGATGGCCGGGTATGCGGACTAGAGACATAATGCAAAGGGGCCGACTCAGGCGTAGTAACAAACTTCCCTTGGACAAAATCACGACAAGTGATAAGACTCAGGCAGCATCTCTGTTAATCATAAGTCTACGAAGCAGGAGGCAACGCAAACTCTCCATATGTTTGGAAGAGTAACCAAACAGTGGAGGACACAACTCTGTATAGCGAGCGAAGCTTCCTAAGGTCGTACTACATCCCATAGTCTGATGAATCAAATGGACAGATGTGCTTTATCCAAGGGCGACTCATGATGCTGCCAATAAAGAAAATACTTTTCCCATCCTCTTTTTTGGGTATATTTGATTTTTTTGTTCTTTTTGTTGATTTGAAAAAAATAATAAAGGAATATTACGTTACAAGGGAGGAACGAGTATAGCAAACATACAAGTTCAAGGCACAAGGACAACACTGATGTTCTAGGAAATAATACTTGGGAAAAATCCTCCAATGGCCAAAGGTGTTAAAACGCAGACACAAACTGTTACTAGGCTGAAAGGTAAAGGTTGCAGATGCGGTTGATAGAACACACAATGGTAACATCCTTCGATGTAAGTTTAATGAGTCCAAAGAAGGGAAACTCGGTGGTTTTTCATATTTAGAGAGTTTGAAAAAGCATAAAAGCAAACTCCATTGGGGTACCTTTTTCAACAATAGTCTAGCCGATTCGAAAAAGGGGTAAACTAGCACTGGATAGACGTCAATTCAAAACCATTTTAACGAGTGTGACAAGGACAAGATCACTCGACTATTTTTTCAATTTGAAGGAGTCTAAAAAAAACTTAACTATGGACTCCGTCAGGAATATTCTTCTGGACCATTTTAACGAGTGTGAAAGAATAAGTTCACTCGACGATCTTTTCAATTTTAAGGAGTCTGAAAAGAGCTTAACTATGGACTCCGGGGGGGTTTCTTTTTTGTAAATTTAGTCCCTCAGGCCCGAAAAAGGGATAAAATGATACCTGAGGATACTCTTCTAAAGAATGGGAATTCAATAGAGTATTCTTTTGTTCGTACAGTTGACCGTCTGGACCGAAAAAGGGGTAAACTACCGTCGGACAGACGTGACTTCAAATTTCAGTTTAACGAGCGTGAAGCGTCACAAGATCGCTCGACAATCTTTTCATGTTTAAAGGGTCTAAAAAGGGCTTAAAAGGAGACCCGTTATGTTTTGGGAGTCCGAGGAGTAAGACAAAGAGTGAAAAAGACCCATGCGAATGAGGCTCAAACTCGTATGCAAGAAACACTACACGAACT
Organism: Picea engelmannii; assembly: GCA_009831015.1. Lineage (NCBI taxonomy): Eukaryota > Viridiplantae > Streptophyta > Pinopsida > Pinales > Pinaceae > Picea > Picea engelmannii. The sequence continues at coordinate 838,207 of ML783134.1, read as the reverse complement.
CCCAAGCCTACAGTGTTGTTTAGTAACGACATGGACGCCATAATGCAACCAGGACCTACCTAGGGCATCCATGTTTTGGTAAGCTCTACCACCAAGTTGCGACACTTCTAGAGCAGATATGATGGTTCCGTGCCACAACCGGATGGGATCGATCCTATATCATAAGAATAAAAGGCAACGAGATGCAACAGTCGGGATGAAATCCTACCCTATATGCTCAAGTTGATTTTCAAAAGCAAAATTTTTTATGGACCGTCACTATGTATTTTTTTTTATTTTTTGAAACTCAATGAAAATTGTCCCAATACCTAATCAAATCCCTCCAATATCACTCCTGAAACACTCAAAATGGTTTTTGGTATAAAGAAACTGATAAAAGGGCCCAAAAAAGTGACAAAAAGAGGCCAAAAAGTCTATAAATAGAAGCTGGCAGCTCATTATCACCATCGCTGATTTGGAAATTGACTCTGGAGCCAAAAGACCCCCTTTGCCAAAGATCGTGATTCCAGGAGCTACAGGGGACGAAACAGAGTTCTGCTTGGACCAAGTAAGTACAAACTCCCTAATCTTGCAATTCAATACTTAATTTATGGCATTTAAGTTGGTTTTGGGGGTGGTCGTCGATCTCCAAGAGGTCGGCCCTAGGAAAACGTGGGATTTCCAGGGACAGACCACGGGTACCCGCGCTCAGAGTCAAAACTGCGCACTAGTACCCGCGACTGTCACCTCGACAGCCCGCGGGTACCCCCCGCGCGATGGAATTTTGATTGAATGAAGACTAAACTCCCCCTTTTTTTTCTTGTGTTTTTGGCAGGATGTATGTTCAGTGGAGAGAGAGGGAACACGAGGCCGCCAATGAGGCAGTGGCTGCAGACCCGAATGTTATGGTCGTTCTGACGTAGTGTGGCTTGGTAAAAATTTTCTTGTGTCCGTTTATGCACGCTCAACCCAAGCTACTGAATGCCTTGGTTGATTATTGGCACCCAGATGCAGAGGCCTTTATGATAGAGGGGCAATCCTTGGTGCCCACCACCGAGGATATCTACTTTTTGACGGGCCTCTCGAGGAGAGGGGAACCCGTCAACATTCATACTTTTCCTGCGGGGCCGAGCAAAGTCTCAGAATTGATAGAGGAGTACTGTGAGGCTGGGACCGATCATAGATCTTCCTCGGTTCCCGTGAGTAGGATTACCAGCCTCGCCCTCCAGACCATTTTATCACTCATCGGGCGGATTACCGGCTCTGCGGACGTGCATCAGGCTTCATGCGCACAGATGAACTGTGCAATTCAGTGCATGAATGCACAAATTTTTGACTGGAGTACCACATTACTAGCAAGCATGACAGGTCAGTTGACATCTTGCAGACAGTGGACACACAGGAACTTCGGGTTTGGGACCATCCTGCGTTCGTTATTTTTTGAGAGAGTTCCATGTTTCAGTCCTCGGCTGACAGTACGAGGACATCTTGTGACTTTCCCCGCAGTGTGTAGATGGGTAGCATTGTTGCCGCGACAGGGTGGTGGGAGGACCACCGAGGCCTTCAATGATGACTTCTTTGCTTGGTTGTCGCGACAGATCCTAGCTATCGAGGATTACCCATATGCAGGGATCAATTTTTCCAGAGATCCAGCGATACCAGTGCCTCCTGGTGAGGAGTGAGGGGAGATGGGTAAGTCTCCACCTATCTAGTTTTTTTTTGTTTGCATATGTAATTTTTATGTCTTTTTGAGATATATAGCATGTTTTTTGTATAACAGAGTTTTGATGGGTGAACATTGTATTGCGTGCAAATGTGGGACCCGTGCGACCTGCCGATTATGCTCGGAACAGGCGCCGCCCACGGCCAAAGGCCGCAGCTGCCGCCGCCGGGGGAGCAGCAGTGGCAGGGAACCTCCCAGCAGGGGAGGCTGAGAGGGTTCTTAGGCGGATTGAGCGGAACTTCATTGCGCTCACTCGCACAGTTCCCATGGCAGAGATAGAGGACTTGCCACCCTCCTTGCAGACTCACATTGTGGGGGTACCTTGGACATGCGTCCGATTGTTTAGGCGTTTGGGTCAGGCTGTATTTGAGTATAACAGGGCCCATAGGCCCTGAACAGACTTGTAGACTTTTATGTGCCACGAGCACTGATATGTATCTATTTTTTGAGGGCATAAGCCCCAATGACTTGTTATGGTTCCCATTTTTTGAGGCACTTGCGCCCATCGATGTACTCTGAGAATTTTATCATGTTTATATATGGTTTTTATTTCTTTTCGTGTCTTATGGATTATGTGTACCAAAATGTATTTACATGTGTGTGATCATGATCTTTTTATATGTGAGCGATATGCCAATCTAAAATATGATTATCTAGAGTATCTGTGATTTGATTTATACTCCTAGGAACATGAAAATATGTAATATAATCAAAGTTGCGTTCCAAGAGACGTACCCTAAGGAATCGTCGGTGTAAAGTAGGGTCGTGCACACGGTATATTCTGTTTAGCTGCGACACAACCAGTTGAGAATATAGATAGACCTGGAGACGAGAGATACCCAGTGACAAAGCGTCACGAAACAACTCAATAACTACACTATACTCAGCAACATTGTTTGTGGTGTCACCTAAGCATATACCTCCGGAAGATAACAACTGGCCTTGTGGTGTAAAGATCACCCAAGCTGTGGAGGCAAGCCTCCGCGTGTGTCGACTAGCACCATCAGCATATCCAATGAACACTTCGGATTCACTTGACATCTACCATAATGACAAAAGATAACATCAATGACACGTCCATAACACATTTTTAAAAGAAACGTAAAAAAATAATAGTACAAAGACTATACATATGTTACAAAAAGTTACCCACAGTGACCTGCTATGAGTAATACTTCTTGAGGTAGAGCCCATTTCTAGGATCTGCCAAAGCATTCCCTTCAAAATCAACCAGACAATAAGCGCCCTTTTTCAAAACCTCCTTAATAATGAAGGGTCCGAACCACATGGGTTTAAACTTTCCTGCCCCCAGGGGGTCCTTATCTTGGTCGTACACCAGGACAAGGTCACCCTCAGAAAAGACCCGAGGATGAACGAACCTATCATATTGACACTTGACCTTATGTTTATGAGCTTCATTGGCTAGAGCCGCATCGCGACGCTGTTCATCAAGCTGCTCTAGGTGTACTAACCGTTCTTCAAGTGGAGAAGTGTCTGGCAATAACCGTACTGCCAATTTCAGAGATGGAATTTGACATTCGATGGGCAAGACTGCCTCCAGCCCGTAAACGAGTTGGAAAGGTGAGAAATTGGTTGCAGTCTTAACTGAGGTTCGGTAAGACCATAATGTCGAGTATAACATCAAATGCCAATTTGACTTGGCTGAGTTGATAGTTCACTGTAGCATCATCTTGAGAGTTTTGTTAACAGCTTCCACCTTCCCTTTGGCTTGGGGATAGTAAGGCGATGAATGTTCTTTCCATAACCCAAGATTTGATGTTAACTCAGACATCATTTGGTTCTGAAAGTGACTTCCATGGTCAGTGACAATCTCTCTCGGGACGCCAAACCATGCTATAATCTGATTAAATAAGAAGATAGCTGCAGTCTCTCCATCATATTTAAACGTTGGCATAGCTTCGACCCAATTAGTGAAGTAGTCGACAGCTACGATGATATAGCGGTGCCCCCTTGTTGACGGGGGGTTGCATGTAGTGTAATCAATCCCCCACTTAGTGAAGGGACCAACTGTGATGACAGGAAACATGGGAGATGGATGTGCTCTCATCTTCCATGAGAAGATTTGGCATGGATGGCACTTCTTGACCGACTCGATACAATCTTTCATAAGTGTGGGCCAGAAGTAACCTGCTCGTAAAATCTTTTGGGCTGTTGCCAACCCAGACAAGTGACCGCCACAGGCTCCTGTATGACAATCGTTGAGCACTATGACGGCCTCCTCATGAGTGAGACATCGGCGCAAGATGCAGTCTACACCTCTCCGATACAACGTATCATTGAGTATGAGATAGTTCTTAGCCTGATGGCATATCCATCGACACTCGTCACGAGACGCAGAGGTGGGGCACTTCAAAGTCTGTAGATAGATCAGTACATCTCTGTACCAGGGGTTTGAAGATTCAATCAAAAACATATCCCCCCGGATAGGCGATTCCTCAGTCACAACGTCACCTGACTCAACCGGAAGTTCCGAGATAAGTTATGCGAAGACCAGTGACTTTTTAGACTTGGCTGAAATGAAGTCTAAGTCAAATTCTTGGAGGGTTACCATCCATCTACTGATTTTTCCGCCGATAAATTGTCGTGTCAACATGTACTGGAATGGATTCACGATGGCCACGACGGTGGTCTTGCGAAACAGAACATAGTGACGGAACCGTTGAACATCATGAACTGCTGCCAATGCAATTTTTTTGAGATGGGTATAATTAAGTTCCGGTCTTACGAGGCCTCGGCTCAGGTAATAGATTACGTATTTGGAAAATGAATCATCCTCATGAACTAAAACCATGCGTATGGTTGACTCTGCAGCAGCCAGATATAATAGGAAATCCTTGTTATAATTCGGTGGCCGTAGCAGAGGTGCGGTTGTAAGGGCATGTTTTATTGCGTCGAAAGAGAGTTGAGCGGCTTCGTCCCAGAAAAAGGGAACATCCTTCTTCAGTAAATGCATAAAGCCCTTGGTGATTTCGGCATAGTTGGCGATGAAGCGTCGTAAGAAGTTCGCCTTGCCTTGAAGACTCTGCAGTTGTAAGATTGTGCGTGGGGGGGGCAACTGTACTATTGCCTCCACCTTAAGAGGATCGACCATGATCCCTATTGTTGAAACAATGAAACCTAACAAACGTCCTGACGTGACGCAAAAGCTGCACTTGTTGGGATTCAAGCGAATCTTGAAGTAGCGACAACGTTCGAAAATTAGTCGGAGGTGCATAGGATGATCCTTTCGCTTGCGAGAGTGTGATGCTAAATCATCTAGATAGGCCTCGACTATATGTTTGAGGTCGTGAAACGCAAAAGACATGGCCCGTTGGAAAGTGGCTCCAACATTCTTGAGCCCAAAAGGAATCTTACGATAGGCGAACGTACCCCACGGACAAATGAATGTCGTTTTATGTTGGTCCTCAGGTTTGATTTGGATTTGGTTATAGCCTAAAAAATCATTCATGAATGAAAAGGCCTCACAACCGACACATTCATCAATGATCTGGTCAATGAATGGGGTTGGATAATTATATTTTGGACATGCCTTGTTCAAATCACAGAAATCGGTACATACGCGAATCGTGCCTTGTTTTTTATCGACTGGCACGGGGTTTGATGCCCATTGAGTCAGATGGATAGGGTAAATGAACCCTGCCTTGAAAATTTTCTCAACCACAGCTTTGATGGTTGCTGCTTTCCTAGGATTAACTAGACGAATTTTTTGTCAAACAGACTTAGCATCAGGATAAGTTGTGATTTCGTGTTCAACTATTTTCGAATCGATGCCTGGCATTTCCTCATAAGACCAGGAAAAAACATCGCGGAATTCTTTAAAAAGATCCGTGTAAATCTGAATCTCTTCGGGGGAGCAATCCGCTCCGACGAAGACATTCTCCACGACGCCAGGGTTTCGAGAGATATTGATAGGTCTAGTTTTAGCGATAGTTTCCATATTGTTATAACCCTAAAATGCACCATACAGGTTTACCTGGCATCAGGCCAACTCATGCCTCTTCCTAGCCAAAGCCATGCTGAGTAATTCCTCAAAATTCACTTGAAAACAAGCAACCCGCGCCCTAACTTCTTACTGGG
>ML783134.1:767441-812883 GCA_009831015.1 Picea engelmannii | reverse complement strand
CTGTGTATGTCCCTAGAAAATATTGGCAACTAGTTTGCCAGCACGTGAACAGTCACCAGGCGGGTACAGTCGATAGTCGGGTAGACCACAATGAGCAGGGTATCAAGCCCGAAACCTATCAAGGGTATCGAGAGAAAATGGTTCGGAAGACAACTGAGGACCTCGATCGGCTTCGATACCAACGAAGCTCCATGGCAAATGCAAACGACGGAATCCCTCAACAAATCCTCGATATGTGTTCTCCACTACGCTTGGTTCAGCTTTGGAGGGGTTATCTCCGCTACCTTTCCTTACGCGACCTCATGTTTAGCCCCTGTGTTAGAGGGGGGTCCCATATAACTTTCTGTAACTGGACTTCTACACTCCCTATGACAGACTCCAATGTTTGGTTTGAGTGGCCTTGGAGAATTTACTCTCCAACCTATTCCAAGGCCCTGGTCCTGAGCTAGTGTATGAACCCTACAAACAAAAATTCTAATAGTTTTTAATTAGCATTGCTTTTAATGGGTTTTTTTTATGTCACAAGGTATGAAGGTGAAACTGATGGTGTGTAAAGACTCAAAGCAAAATGAACAAGAAATGCTTGGAAACAAAAACTTTTACAAAAAATGCAAAAACCAACAACTTTTCAACAAGAAAGACTTCTTTTTCTTTTCGAATTTTCTAAGATTTCATGCAGAAAAACATAAGGAATTTCGCTCAATCTGTGAGCTACTTATGCGCTAAATGCACTGCAAAAAAACTTATGAAAACAGACTTATTCCTAACTACTGATGTAACAACACAATCTTCAAACAAAGAAGAAAATGAAAAAGAGATATATTTTTTTTTATTTAATTGCAAAATGAAGCAACAAAGGGAAAATGCCGACAAGCACAAAACCAAGAAAACAAAATAAAATTCTATCTTAAAGCGCAGATCGCAAAGAACCAGAGCAAAGACGCACAAAGGCAATCAAGAAAGCACTGATTCTAACACTTGTCTAAAAACCATAAAGCAATTTTTTTTTTCTTTTTGTCTTTTCTATCAAAACATCAACTAAGAAAAACACAGGCTAAGGATAAGAGGCCCTAACCTACTGACTATGCAACCCTAGACTCAAATTCCTGAGAGGAACACTTCTCACCACAGGAGGGGATGACTGCCCCACTCTAATTGAAAAGCACCCAATCAAGCCCACTACTGTCACTGAAACAACACGCGTTCGAACGTGTGCTGAGCTATAATAGCGCGCGGGTACCCATGGTCTGACCTGAAACAGGCCGCGTGTAGGTATAAAATCCAAGAAAAATCAAACACAGGTAGCCCAAACCTGGAAGAGGCCTTTGGTACTAACAACCAGGGTCTCTTAAAGGCTTGGATGCTTCTTTAACAGAAAAGAAAAACAACTGCAAGAAATAACAACATGCAATAAGGCAAACTGAAACAAGACTATGAACTAGAAAGACTCAGACAAGATCCAGAAAGCCCCCCTGAGAATGTAGAATTATGACAGGGAAGAGGAGGACAGCCTCTCAAGCTCTCTGACTCTTACACGCTACTGAAACCACTACAACAAGCGTTCAAATGCGGGCTGTAGAAGGTTAGGGTGCGGGTTACATGCGTGCAGGCCTTCTGCAGGCCGCGTGTACCTCTGTGTGTCCCGATAGTAAATGTCAAGCAACAATCAAGGAAAAAAAACTGGTATTAAAAACCAGGTTCTCTGCTAGCTCTGACCTAACAGAAAACAAACAAACAAAGAAACAGAGAATCTACTCCTTTAAACTACCCAAAAACCTCTCTTAAATTCGGAAACCCTAAGAGTAATCTCCCCAGTGGAGTCGCCAATTCTGTTGTTGGGAAATAATACCCCACGGATTAACAAGCTAAGGCTGAACTTGTACGCAGATCATGACCTTTAAAGAAAACACTTTTAACCTATCACCCCAATACTCAAGCCCCTTTTTCACACACAAGCATGGAAAAGACCTACTAACCTTTTTCTATCGATGTTTGATGTAGATCCTCCATTGCGCTTTATCCGCTTGCTTTCGCTGCTCCTCCCAAAGACAATCCTGCAATCAAGACAAAACACTACGCATGCATGCTATTTTTCTACCTAAGGGTTAGAGATTAAGCATAAATCGAATCAAATATATATCACTCGTGCACTGGGACAGGAAAAGTATTCTTTTATTAATCTCAAGATGAATCAACTTACAATAAGTATAGAGACCGACCACCGTTCCTCAATCCTGATCCTGGGCTCCTCCTCTTCTTTGTCCTCCTACTGCTTTGCTTGAATTCTCCTTAAGCTTGAGAAAAGACTAAAGGGTTGGGACAAATGGATTCGACAATTGGGCAGAGTTTCTTTGCTATCTTTTTTCTCCTTCCAAATAGTACCCCTACCCCTTCTTTTATAGGCTAGAAGGAGCTAGGGTTTTGGACGAACTCTCGGCCATGCATGGCTGGGAGTTCCAGTTAACTGACCCAAAGCTTTTCGTCCCGTCGGCAACTTTCCTGTTTTTTTTCTTTGTTAGGTAAACGCGGGCTGTAGTAGGCCAGCCAACGTTCCAACGCGTGCAGTAGTAGGCCTGCCAGCGTTCCAACGCATGCAGTAGTGGGTTAGGGCACGTGTCACTTTCTCAAGAGGATTTTTGAAGAGGTTTCTCAGTAGATATTTTGGCAATGAAGGGCAATGAGTAGGCCTGATGCCAGGTAAGCATGTATGGTGCAATTTAGGGTTATAACAAGACTATATCACTGGACTTTATTATAGGTTTTCCTAGAACTCAAAAACATAATGATTCAATTATGGTGGTAATCGATAAGCTTAGTAAGTCTACACACTTTATTCTTGTAAATTCTAATTTTAAATCCATTAACATCGCTGAAATATTCATGAAAGAAATTTTTAGACTGCATGGTATTCCTAAAATGGCGATTTCAGATAGAGACATAAAATTTACATCTACATTTTGGAAAGAATTGTTTGCAGGGATAAATACTAACTTGAATTTGATCACACATTATCATCCACAAATGGATGGACAGACCGAACGAACAAACAAAATCATGGAAGATATGCTACGAATGTATGTAAGGACAAAACCAAGAAACTGGGAAGACTACCTGCACTTGGTGGAATTTGCGTACAACAATGGTTACCAAACATCGGCTAAGATGAGCCCCTTTGAAGTACTATATGATAGAAAGTGTACGACTCCGATTAGCTGGGATAACCCAGTTGACAGACTCATGGTGGGACCAGAAACGCTCTAGGAAATGGAGAGTACGGTAAGAAAAGTAAAATAAAATTTAAAAAAGGCAGAGGAAACAGAGAAAAGTTACGCAGACCTGAAAATAAGACACCTGGAATTTCAAGTGGGAGACCACGTTTATTTAAAAGTCAAAGCTAGAAGAAGTTCACTAAAGCTATAAAACTGTGTAAAGTTGGCACCCAGGTTTTGTGATTCTTTCGAGATCTTAGCTTGAATTGGACCCATGGCATATCAACTTGCACTTCCTGCAAATATGAAAATTCATAATGTATTTCATGTTTCTTTGTTAAAGAATTATGTTCACGATCCTACTCATATGATTGATTGGAACTTGGTGCAAGTGGAACCATAAGTCAAGTTCCAAGCGGAACCTTTGTGCATTCTGGAAATGAGAGAAATAGCACTATGGAACAAAGTCGTCGCCCACGTAAAATTGCAATGGAAGCACTTTAGTCCTAAGGAGGCCACTTGGGACTTTGAGGGAGATTTGTAGAAATCTCATCCAACCTTGTTCCAAGAAAGGGACGAATACTGAGGACAGTGTTGTACTAAAGGGGGAAAGGATGTAACATCCCCAAAACTAAATTATTTTTAAGTCTGAAAATACTTTGGAATTTATTTCCGTTTTTGGTAATTTTGAAATTGAAAAATTATTTCTATTTATGGCAATTTCGAATTTCGAATTTAGATTAATTGTAAATTATGATTATGTCTGTTGGGAAAAGATTTGATTTGTCCCAACCAACTCATTGACTATGACACTTGTAAGAAACAAACATTTTATATCCATTGTTGATAGACAAATGGAACAACCAAGTTGAAATTAGCTAACCATGACTCCATGAATGGGGAACATGTTGGAACTACCTCAAGGATGAATGTGTAACAACCCCATCCTTATGACACATACTACGCACCACAAGTAACATGACACTAACATCAACAAGGATTCATAGCAACACAACTTCACGATATCAACAGGAATGAATTTTGCACAGCTCGTCAACATAAAAAGCATAGCATAATAGCGCACCAAGAAGCTTGAAACAATTTATGATCATTTATTCCGACAAGTATATAAATGACTAAGCTAAAGAGAATCATCCATGAACATCTTGGCACAAACATTCTATTAAACCGATTCAGGTAACACAAAAATTTCATGGCACACGATTAAATATTTCCCCAATTAAATAGACGACATCATTATTAAGTAAACACATGATCCAATGTCAGGTTAACAAAATCACTTGTCAATCAATGAGTGCAATGATCTAATCATGAGGGATCATACTGCTAGATCATGACAACGCAAGGGTAAGTTAAGTTGTATATAAGAAATATCTAAACCATGAAGCATGACATAAAATTCACTGCGCATGAGGTCCAAAACTGTATTATAAGAAATATACTAACGAAAGGACCCTACTTTTAATCAAGTTAATCATCGACGCAGGGTATCCACAAGCATACATTTTAATTGCGCAAAGGTCTAAAATATAACCATAAAAATTTATAAGAGCAAGAAGTCAACTCCACATCGACATGTAACACATATAAGCTGGTGTGTGCAAGGACTAACTCAACATAGATCAGTGCTGAATTAGAATATAATTAAATTAAGTATCTTGCGCTGACATAAATTGGTAGCATGAGGAAATCATTCGCTCGTTCACGGTTCATTTACCATTCCAAGGCGCAAGAAAAAAGCTGGTCAATCCATCAAGATTTAAATAAATTTAATAATGCACGAGAAGTTGCCAGTTAATAATCATACTTTATTATGCAAAATTATAATCTAAACATCCTTACAACTATTGGAATAATTTCGCATAGTCTTGTCACAATTTAATAAAAATTTAGTTCCTAATAACATTTTCAAAATTAGAAGCCCAACCAAAAAATTCTTCATCAAGTGAGGCTTGGGATTCAACTTGCAAATGAAATCCTCGTCATAAGGATGAGGTTGTTACACATGGTATCAGAGCTAGGTTCAACCCGCGACTAGAGATCGCTACGGCTTTCGTTGTTATGATTTGATTATAATGTCGCTCATTGAGTTGACTTGTATGCGTGCAAGTAATCATGGTTAGGGGACGTCACGGAGGAAGATGATGGGGTGCTAGGGGAGGAGGCACGACGCCTCTAGTAGCATCCACTCCTGAGGGATCTAACCCCCAGGGAGATGAACAAGTTGTCGGGCAAGAGAAATTAGCAATTGGTGATGTGGTCGGAATGATGAGATCTTTTCAGCGCATGTCTGAGGCACTGATCAACCATTTGGACAGAGATGAGGCCAGAGTGTTGACACCCCCTGAGGGTCCACCACATGCCTCGGTCGGTACTGGTAGCATTCACCATGAACTCGAGAAGGTCAAATTTTCCGAGTTCTTTGGTGCCTCGGACGGTGCAGCCGCCGAGGCATGGTTGAAGAATATGGCGATGTGCTTTGCACTTCGCGATTATACCTCCAACATGAAGGTCCACATGGCGGTATTTCAACTGAAGGGAAGTGATTTTCTATGGTGGAAGATGCTCCTATTGCAACTGAACATGGTCATCGAAGACGTGTCATGGAAGCTGTTTGAGGAACGGTTCTGAGAGAGGTACCTATTAGAGGAATTCATTGAGCGTCAGCTCAATGATTTCAACACGTCACGACAGGATGGTCGTATGGTGCCTGAGTACGAGACCCATTTTATGGAGCTACTTTTGTATGCTCCACATCTTAACACTGAGAAACTTAAGGTCAATAGGTTCGTGTTTTGGCATAACGGCAACTTACGTGAAATGTTAGGATTTTGATGCCTCAAACCTTCCATGATGCCCTCCAAAAGGCCCTCATAGCAGAATAGGAGCTTATCTGCGGAGGTCAGACCAGGACTCCAACAAGACTAGTAGGGCAGCTGTCATCTAGTGCACTGCAACATCAGACAACAACCAGACATACGCCAGGGTATCGTGGCTTCCAGAGGAGATCCACTTTCACTACACCTTGGTGACCGACGCCTCAGCAATGGACACCTTATCGGGGACCACAACATCAGCAGTAGCGTCGACCACAACAGCAAGAGTTTAGGCCTGTTCAACAGAACAAACCAGGATTCCAGGCCGGTGGGTCCTCATCTTCTACTTCTGGTACTAGGACTACTGGGCCAAAGAATGGGTGTTGGACATGTGGGGAGCCACACTACCAGCGCGAAAGCCCTATGGAGAGAACTAAAGCGTCCAGATCAGTTGGACCCGCTACCATGGGAGATATGGGCAAGTTCCATCGGATTCATGCAGCAGTGAATAACCACTAGGAAGAGCATCAGTCGACCGTGCTTGAGACGACAGGTACCGTCGCTGATCAAACCCTTAGTATTTTGATAGATCCCGGTGCTACCGAGAGTTTCATTTCTAGTGCAGTGCTAAAAATGATTAAGGTAAAAGCAGTCGAATAGGAAGAGTTTAGTTTCGTAGAAATGGACTCAGGATCCAAACAAAAGGTTGGAGGAAAGGTTACGGGATGTATCCTTAACCTGGGAGACTTTGTCACCAGGTCCAACCTGTACATCACAATCTTAGGATATTATGACATCGTAATCGGTATGGACTGGTTGGAATTGCATGGGGCGATACTCAACTGCAAGACGAAACAGTTGAGCTTGGTCGATGATGAGGGAAAAAGACTTGTGATTGTAGGCTGGAACGAGGGAGTTTCCCTGAGGTTCATCTCTTCCCTACAGATACGAAAGAGCATGCGCAAGGGGTGAAAGATTTACGCGATCCTTGCGTTAAATGAGAAGGGAGTAGCGGAAGGTCTAGAACACCTTCCAGTGGTGAGTGAGTTTGCGGATGTATTTACGGAGGAGTTACCTGGGATGCCGCCGGAGAGGGAATTGGAGTTTACTATAGACCTAAAACTGGGAATTGAACTGATAGCTAGAATGCCTTATCGGATGTCGACCCCGGAGTTACAGGATTTGAGAATGCAACTGAAAGAATTGCTGAACCTGGGAATGATACATCCAAGTGTGTTACCGTGGGATGCGCCTGTTATTTTCATACAAAATAAAAATGGGTCATGGAGGCTCTGCATTGACTACCGTCAATTGAACAAGGCCACGATGAAAAATCAATATCCGTTGTTGAGGATTGATTATTTGTTCGATCAGATTAAGGGTGCGACAGTGTTCTCAAAGATCGATTTGCGATCAAGGTCTCACCAGTTACGGATCAAGGAGGATGATGTCCCTAAGACCGCCTTTAAGACGAGGTTTGGACATTACGAGTTTATTGTTTTACCGTTTGGACTGACAAACGCCCCAGGGGTATTTATGAGTTTGATGAACAGGGTGTTCCGCGAGTACTTGGACAAGTTCGTCCAAGTATTCATTGACGATATTTTTATTTACTCTCGAATGATGGAGGATCATGAAGAGCACTTTCACTTGGTACTACAGTGTCTACGAGAGCACAAATTGTATGGGAAGTTGTCCAAATGCTCATTTTATCAATCGAAGATTCACTACTTAGGGCATGTCATTTCCAGCGAAGGCATCGTCATGGATCCAACAAAGGTTGAGTCTATTATGGAATGTCCTGCGCTGAAAAATGTCCTAGAAGTGCGTAGCTTCATGGGTTTAGTGGGATACTATCGACGGTTCGTCGAGGGATTTTCGAAGATAGCAAATATGATCATGGAGCTGCAGAAGAAAAACAAGAAGTTTGTTTGGACCGAGAAATGCACGGAAGCATTTTGGAGGCTCAAGGAGTTGTTGACAACAACACCGATACTAAAGGTCCCTGACATGGACATGGACTTCCTGGTATGCACTGACGCATCCAAGGAAGGCTTGGGCGGGGTCTTGATGCATAACGGACGAGTGATCGCTTACATCTCAAGGAAACTGAGAAGGCATGAGGAGAACTACGCGACACACGATTTGGAGTTGTTAGCGATTGTATATGCCTTGAAATTTTGGATACACTACCTTGTTGGACGAAAATTTGAACTAAAGACTGACAACTATGGACTACAACACATCTTTACGTAAAGCGACCTGAACGCGCGACAACGACATTGGTTGGAATTTCTTAGCGAGTACAAATTCGAGATTACTTACATAAAAGGAACAGTGAACTGAGTTGATCCAGATAGATATCGGTGGCCACCCACCTTTTCCAACTGGCTCAAGATAGTTTTCTGACAATTTTGACAATTTACTATTTTTAGCAGTTATAACTTCCGGGGCCATTTTGAGAGCCTAAATGAAGGTTTTCCAGGATCGAGATATTCAATGATATCCAAAGGAATGATTGAGCCCCAAAACTGAATCCCCTCAATGATACCTTTCCAACGGGCTATCACATGCCTAAAACGGAGATCGTATGCAAAAGTTACGACCCCGAAAAGTTGATGTACTAACTTACCCAAACGAGACCCACATGACTTTAGGCGCTTCATCTCCTAGGGTTAAGTTTTTGGATGTCTAGGGTTTTTGGCATTCTTGTTTATTGTAAAAAGGCCTTTAGAGCCTCATTGTAATGTTCTTCTTGCGAATGAGTGCAGCCATCACATCTCTTCTCAGAGATAAGCCGCCACCATTCCAACAAGCTTGTTTCTGCTGCATTTTACAGTTTCAGCTTATTTCATTATTGAATAGAAAACTAGTTTTACTGTATTTCTATTATTTTGTGCTAAGAATTTGTTAATAATCTGTATTCATTTCGTTCTACTCATAAAATCCGGATCAGTGGTATCAGAGTGGTCTGTTCCTTGTTGTCTTAATGCATGTCCCCAACGAGGTCAGAGTATAAAGAATTGGGTCTTGAGCTTGTTTCTTTTGAGGACAAAAGCTCTTGCACGCCCAAGCGACCTCTCATGGCAGGAGAAAAGAAAAATGACGGGACAGGAAATCCTTTCAAACTGTTGATTGAGGAAGCCCTCATGCAACAGAGGAACGAGATGATGGATAGTTTCGCACAAATCCTTCGGCGGCTACCAACAGGCGATGCATCTTCTTCAAATGGAGGTGCCACCCCCTTCAAGGTACAAATAAACTTCAATATTCCTATATTTGAAGGTCAGATAGACATAGATGTTGTAGACAAGTGGTTGAATCTGCTAGAAGGGTATTTTTCTGTCCATAACTTCTTGAATAGAGAAAATAATACTTTTGCGCTCCTCAAAGCCATTCCCCATGTCAAAAATTGGTGGGAAACCTTCTGTGAGCAACAGGGAACAGAGGAAACCTCATTATTTTCAGTCACGGCCACCTGGGAATCCTTCAAAGATGCTATTAAGGAACAATACTACCCTGTCAGAAGTTACGACGACCTGCATACCAAATGGACTACATTGCAGCAAGAAAGAGACCAAGCAGTGTTAGATTTCATAAATATCTTCCATACCTTGCGCACCAAGTTGGGTATCAAAGATTCAGAGCGACATCTAGTGCTCAAGTATCACGATGCTCTGCATAGATACATCCAGACTGAAATGGAATTTATGGATATCTCATCATTGGGCGCGACCTACCGATATGCCGTGAAAATCGAGCAGAAGCTCAAACAAAAGACACGACAATTTGGGCCTGGGAACCCCTCACAACAAAAGCTAGGAAAGGGCGGCCCCAACCCACAGAACAAAGGACAGAGAAAAGATGGACAGTATCAGGACTACCAGTCCAAATTGCAAGCAAAGAAGGACATCGAAAAGACAAAGAAAGATACCAGGAAGTGGTGTGACTTCCATAAGATCCCTTGGCATAACACTGCTGACTGTCGCTCGAAACAGTCACTAGTGGCCTAAGTGAAAGCCTCTGAATCAGATGCAGATTCTGACTCTGAGCCAGAACCAGAAACAGAAAGGGGAAGATGGATCATTGACACGGAACCCAGTGCCACGATTTCTACCACCAAGCTCCAGCCTGGTGAACCAGACGAGCTAGAAGAAGGAGAGCGCCTCTTCCATTCACAGATGTGGGTAAAAGGCACCCCACTGCACTTCATTGTTGATAGTGGTAGCCAAAAGAACCTCATATTAGCAGAGGTCTTCAAGAGGCTAGCCCTGCCAAGAACGCCGCACCCACAACCCTACACCATTGGATGGCTCTGCCAAGGAAGCGATCTCCGCGTCAGCCAATAGTGTCGACTGTCGTATGACATCAAGCCCTTCAAAGACAAGGTATTGTGTGATGTTCCTCCTCTTGAAGTTTGTGATGTTCTTTTGGGCCAACCTTATTTATGGAACATCATGCTATATATGAGTCTAGGCCTCGTAGTGTTATTATTACTTTGAACATGAAATTGTACAGGATACCCGAGACAGTCCCACCTAGTGCCATTTCCTTGATCTCTACTAAGCAATGTAGGAAGGTCATCTCTCAGACAGGGAAGTTTGTCTTCTTCATGATTCACTCTCAGAATAAGCGAAATATCACAGCCACATCTAGGGTCTCTGTGGCCAACCTCTCCACACAGCAGAAGCAAGTAGATAAGGTCGTGGAAGAATACTCAGATATCTTCTCGTCACCTACAGGGGTACCTCTGCACTGCCAGGTCAAGCACCCCATTGATCTAACCCCCGACGCACCGCTTCCCAATGGGCCAGTCTATCGTCACTCTTTGTTAGAGAATGAGGAGATTAAGCGACAGATCCAAGAACTGCTCCACAAGGGGCACATTCTCCCTAGCTCATCACCTTGCGGGAGCCCAATCGTGTTGGTACAGAAGAAAGATGGAACCTGACGACTATGTATTGATTACCGGGCTCTGAATAAAATCACAGTCAGAAACCGGTACCCGATTCCCCGAATCGACAACCTCCTTGAACAACTCACGGGGGCCAAATACTTCAGTAAGATTGATCTAAATTTTGGCTACCACCAGGTCCCGATAGAACAAACAGATGTATGGAAGACCGTCTTCAAGTCAAAGGAAGGATTTTTTGAATGGTTGGTCATGCCCTTTGGTTTGACAAATGCTCTAACCACTTTCATGAGGATGATGGATGATATCCTGCAAC
Source organism: Picea engelmannii (assembly GCA_009831015.1). NCBI lineage: Eukaryota > Viridiplantae > Streptophyta > Pinopsida > Pinales > Pinaceae > Picea > Picea engelmannii. The sequence goes on along the minus strand of ML783134.1, from coordinate 801,609 downwards.
CATTCACCAATACTTTTGTAGTGGTGTATCTGGATGACATTCTAATTTACAACAAGACTTGGGCCGAACACTTGCAACATATTCAGCAGGTTCTGCACACCCTGCGACAGCACAAGCTATATGCCAACTTGGAAAAATGCTCCTTCGGCATGGACAGGGTCCATTACCTGGGCTACATAATTGATCAGCATGGCATACATGTGGATCCAGCCAAGATCCAAGCCATCCGTCACTCGCCAGGCCCAACAACACTCACTGAGCTCCAGAGCTTCTTGGGCCTTTCCAATTTCTATCGCAGGTTCGTGTTGGGATTCTCCCATATTGCATGGGCCCTCTGCCAAATAAACAAGGGTGGTGGTAAGGAAAAAATTGCGTGGGGCTGGTCCCAACAACAAGCGTTTGATGATCTGAAGCAGTGCTTGTGCTAAGCCCCAATACTTTCACTACCAGACCTGCAACATCCCTTTGAGATCGAGATAGATGCTTCAGACTATGCCGTGGGTGTCGTTTTCACTCAACACGACCACCTTGTGGCCTATCATAGTGAGACACTGTCAGATACTATCCGTAAGTACCCTACTTACGACAAAGAAATGTACTCCATTGTGCAAGCCTGCCGCCAGTGGAGACATTACATTCTTAGGAAGGAGACAATGATCCACACTGATCATAAGCCACTGCAGTTCATGTAGACACAAGGAAAATTGCAGAATGACCACCATTAAAAGTGGTCCACATACTTGCAGCAATTCCACCTCAACATCAAGTATAAAACAGGAAGCACCAATCGTGTCGTTGATTGCCTCAACAGACTTCCAGTCGCAGCACTCACCATGGTGCTAGACTCTTGTGGCCATGAGACATCTGGATGGCCCCAACTCTATGAGACAGACCCTGACTTCACCACCACCTACCAAAATTTTGGTGCAAATGCAGTTGTCGATAATTTCCATCTTCAGGATGGGTTGTTGTGTCGTTTGGGCCATATCTGTGTTCCATCAAGTGAGCGAGCGAAGCTGATATGGGAAGCCCACTACAGTTAGGTGGCAGGACACTTCGGCGTCTAAAAGAGAATGGCGATGCTACAAAAACATTTCTACTGGCTGAAACTTTGACAGGAGGTCAGCGAGTATATCAGGTCCAGCACTGCCTGCATTATTGTCAAACCGACCACTAATAAACAGGGCATGTACACTCCTCTTCCTACTCCTGACAGGCCATGAGAATCCATCTCAATGGATTACATGTCGGGCCTCCTGTCCACCAAGCGGGGAAATGAATATGTTTTTGTGGTTGTTGATCTCTTTTCTAAAATGGTGATTATGGTTGCCTACAAGAAGAGCATCACAACAGAGGCCACTACCAAGCTCTTCTTTGAACCAGTTTGGGCACATTTTAGAATCCCACAAACCATTGTCTCATATCGGGATAGTAGATTTCTTAGCACATTTTGGTCGAGCCTCTGGTCATTGCTGGACACCAAGCTCACCAAATCCACGGCCTTCCACCCCCAGACAGATGGCCAAACCGAGGTTGTAAATCGAATGATTGTGCATATCCTTCGCATGTATAATTCAAATCACCCTCGCACATGGGATGAGAGCCTTCCCTATGTCCAACATAGCTACAATCGAGCCCTACATAGCTCAACCGACCACAGCCCCTTTCAGGTGGGGTTGGGATTCCAACCATTGGGTCCCATAAATGTTGCACATCCCCTTGCAGTCACCTCGACCGACTCATCTCCTGCTCCAACTGAAGCTGACAAAGCCACCCAGATCATTGAGCGGATCTAGCACATCCGCCAAAAGATTTAGGATATCCTACAAAAGTCCAATGACAAGTACAAACAATGCCATGGTCAACATCGGGTGCTGCATAAGTTCCAGGTGGGCAACAAAGTTTGGTTGCACTTGTAGAAAGAACACCTTACAGGACCCCATCAGAAGCTTCGTCCACTCCATTATGGGCCATACACTATAACCAAGGTGGGGGATAATTCTTTTGAGCTCAACATTCCTCCTTTCCTTGACCTGCACCCAGTGTTCAACGTGGATCTTCTTTGCCCTTATTTCCCACCATTATTGGACACCTCAGAAGTAGCAGAACAACTGACACCAACAGAGCTCAACCCCGACTGCATACAACAGGAATCCAATGATAATATTGTGGACACACATATCAAGAGCACTCAACAACAAAGGATCCATCTTTATCGAGTCGTCAAAGCAAGGCAGCTCCTACACCAAGGCAACTGGCTCACTCGAAGCCAAATTCAGCAGAAATTTCCTCATCTAATGGGGGACCTCAACGCAATGGAGACCATTGCTTCCTAAGGAGGGAGGATTGATCCAAATGGATATCGGTGGCCACCCACCTTTTCCAACTGGCTCAAGATAGTTTTCTGACAATTTTGACAATTTACTATTTTTAGCAGTTTTAATTTCTGAGGCCATTTTGAGGGCCTAAAGGAAGGTTTTTCGGGATCGATATCCTCAGTGATAGTTGAAGGCATAATTGAGTCCCCAAAATTAATCCCCTCGACGATACCTTTCCAACGGACTATCACACGCCTAAAAAAGAGATCGTATGCAAAAGTTACGACCCAGGGAAGTTGATGTACTAACTTACCCAAACGGGGCCCACATGATTTTTGGCGCTTCATCTCCTAGGGTTAAGTTTTTGGATCTCTAGGGTTTTTGGCATTCTTGTTTATTGTAAAAAGGCCTTTAGAGCCTCATTGTAATGTTCTTCTTGCGAATGAGTGCAGCTGTCACATCTCTTCTCAAAGATAAGCCACCATCATTCCAGCAAGCTTGTTTCCGTTGCATTTTACAGTTTCAACTTATTTCATTATTGAATAGAAAGCCAGTTTTACTGTATCTCTGTTATTTTGTGCTAAGAATCTATTAATAATCTGTATTCATTTCATTCTACTCATAAAATCCATATCACGAGTGGCATATGCATTGAGTCAGAGACCACTCATATTTTCGATGCTGCCTCTTTCGACGAATTTACGTGAAAAGATTCTAACTTTACAGCGTGACGATGACTGGTACAAAGATTTCGAGGGTTTTATCGGAAAAAACACAATGATGGTACGAATATTTGAAGGATTTTTGTTTGATAGTGATAGTTTACTGAGGTTTAAAAATCGGATTTACATACCGTCGAACGACGAGTTGAGGATCTTGATCTTGAGGGAGCCTCATAAAGCAGTTTACATGGCTCACCCGGGAGTCACGAAGATGAGGGCAGACCTTAAACCCTTATTCTTTTGGAAGGGAATGAAGGCAGACACAGTCAATTATGTGGCCATATGTCTATAATGTTAGCAGGTAAAGGATGAACATAAACACTCAACAGGATTACTTCAGCCACACGCTATTCCGGAATCGAAATGGGAGGTTATTTCGATGGATTTTATTGTTGGATTGCCACTGACGGCAAGGAGACATGACTCGATTTTCAAAGTAGTAGACACTCTGAAGAAGAGTGCTCACTTTATTCCTGTGCGTACAATGTATCAGGCACCTGACATAGCTAGGGTTTTCATCAGTGGGATTGTGAGGCTGCATGGGGTGCCTAAGAGGATTATATATGATCGAGGATCGGTGTTTACTGGACAATTTTGGACGAGTTTCCAAAAGGCCTTGGGAACCCAACTTAATTTCAGTATGGCATATCACCCAGAGACTGACGGGTAGACCGAATGAAGGAACAAGACCTTGGAGGACATGTTTCACATGTACGTGATGGACCAACAAAAGCGTTGGGAAGAATTCTTGCCACTGGTGGAGTTCGCTTACAACAACAGTTACCAAAGAACCATTAAGATGGCACCTTTCGAGTTTCTTTACGGGTGACCGTGTCATACGCCTTTGAGTTGGGATCGGCTTGAGGATAGGGTCCTGGTGGGACCAGAAGCAATCCAAGAAATGGAATAGAAAATGCAAACAATAAGACAAAGGATTAAAGAAGCGCATGATTGACAGAAGAGTTATGTCGATGTGCATAGTGTCAACCGTAGTTACGAGACCGAAAATCGATTTATCTTGCTGGTTAAACCACATAAGAGTTCGATCAAGTTTGGAAAGGGAGCTAAACTCTCTCCTAGGTTCTTGGGACCTTTCAAGATTGTGGAGAGAAAAGGGCCTGTGGCCTATCAACTAGCCTTGCCTGATTCTTTGAGGCGTATGCACTACGTTTTTCATGTATCTATTTTGAGACATTATATTAATGATCCTACACATGTTATTAACATGAGTAACTTGCAGGTATCATACGAGGGGGAGCTCACGGCTGAGCCGATCCGCATCCTAGATCATTGTGTTTGATAGCTACGACGTCGAACAGTAGATCAGGTCAAGGTCCAGTGGGACAACTATAGTCCAAACTCGGTGACCTGGGAGGACGCATATGATATGCGCCAACAGTTTCCATTTTTGTTTAATAGATAGAATTATGATACTGTGATACACATTATTTCGACACTTATACTGTGAAACTTCGGGACGAAGTTTAGACCAAGAGGGCGTGTATGTAACATCCCGCTCTAGCGCACTGAGCGAACTTATTCTTTGAGAACACTTGCCCGCAAGTGATCCGAATTATAATGTTATTAAAACTTTTGATTTTGATTATGAGGTGTTATGGGTTGATGACATGTTGTTTTATAGCATTGACATAGACAGGTTCTATTGACTCGGTTTCACTGAGTATGCAGGATCTTGGACCTCGAGGATGCAGAGGCATTGATGGAACCCCTTAGACTCTGGATCGAGTCTGGGAGTGTACCATTGGGGTTTGATTGTTTTACTGTGATATTAATGCATCTGATTAGAAGATATGATATGGATATATTCTTAACAGGTTATTCGTCCTAAGGCCATCTAGGTTCATCATTTATCATCAACAATGCGACGTTCCCTTCAGGACGCACTAGGTGCTCCAAGGGTGCCACTCGCCTTAATCTGTTTCCCTTACGCAACATGCCCTTTAGGACAGACTACATGCTCCAAGTGTGCCACTCGCCTCTTTCCATTTTTCTTGCATGACGTGCCCTTCAGGATGCACCACGTGCTCCAAGGGTGCCACTCGCCTCTTGACTGACTTGGTAGACATCAAAAACCTCTGGAGTCAATACTCTGCCAGGTGAACTTGTGGGAGACTAAGGGCCTCTAAGGAATAAGGCCCCCGCCTTATTGCGCGCCCCTCAGAATCATCATGAGTGACTGTCATAGTCTTCCCTCACAACATCGTGGGTCCTCTCAAACTAGGTAAACGTTAACCTACAGTTTGATCCACAGAGGGAGTGCTAGTAGGCTGTTGCAGGGTTGTTGTCCACACCTCTCCCTCAACATCTCTGGTAGTCGTGCGTGACCCCTTTACTCCACATGTGAGTTTGGTCGACAAGCTATCGTCAGCCTGCATCATCAATGAATCATGTCAAAATATATCCATATCATATAATCTAATCAGATGCACTAATATCACAGTAAAACAATCAAACCCCAATGGTACACTCCCCAAATCGATCTAGATATACAAATGGAACAACTAGGTTGAAATTAGCTAACCATGACTCCATGAGTGGGGAACATGTTGGAACTACCTCAGGGATGAATGTTACAAGTGGAAAATCAGGAATTTGGCGACTGACAGCCCCTGAAAATTAGGGATTTGGAATGTTGCGAAAATTCCCAAGGGGAAAAGACCTAGGCACAAATTCGTTTGGATATATAGCATATGGGAGGAGGCAGGACGCTGCCTAGTATGCTGGGGAAAATAATTATCTCTTGTTGTTATGAACACTATTTTTTGAGTGTGAGGCAAGGAGAAATTTTCTGAAAACTGAAGGACTATTGCTAAGGAGGAGTTCTGGAGTTCGCCCTCATAGGTTCATGGTCAGACTAGGGTTTGAACAGAGCAAATAGATTGGTTGTTCCGTTCTAAGGTTGGGAGGAACTTGGCTATTCCATTTGTTGTTCGAAAACTTGCTCAGATATGTCCATCTACTCCTTCTCTGATCGAATTTTCTTTGATTTATTAGCTGATAGAATACATCTATTTAATTCTGGATGAACTATTCTATTGATTAAATTACTTCTGGAATGAAATAAATTTGTAGTATAACTCTTACAGTTTTATTGTATTCCTTGACTAAGAAATTCTACGTATATTAACTGTAGATGGGAATGTTTTATATAGGCATATGGAATATGTATCTAAGCTAAATGGGATCCATATGGTGTTAACCCTAGAATTTTAGGCATGTGATTAATTGCATATAAGTAACCAACCTAAAGATTATTGTCGATTGAAGAATGCCAAAGAAAATCTTGGAAGTAAACTCGAAAGTTTATATATATATATTGTTACAGTTTAAATACATAGGTTGTATTTATGATGCCAACCTTCCCCGCTCCCCGGAGAACGATCGCTCTGACCAGGACCTTCTCTAAACTCTGGCCCGAAGAGTGTCAAGGCTCTTCTAATTCCCTGACGGGAATTCTTCACCCATAGCACTACTCCACTGATCTTCCTCAACTGTCGGAAAATCGGAATTCGCGGTATCGCGAATTCTATGCTCACGTACCTTACGCCTTACGAATCCCCGAAACCCGATATGGGTCAAGCGTTGACTTTCCTCCCCTTCTATTATCGGAGGTTTTCCTTTATCGGGATATCGATACTCGCGATGTCAACACTTTGGGTTTCAAAACTCTGAAACCCGATATACCGATCCTCCGATACAATGCCACCTGTACTCCACTAGCTCCCGGGGTCCCACGCTGCCACGTCACCTTCGGGATTTCGCGGATCGCGAGTCCGACCTACAAGTGTTCTCGCTTGTTGAGAACCCCGATTCTCTGAACCCTGATATGATGGGATTTCCTAACACGCGTCCCTGTGATCAACGGTTGTAATCCTCTCGGAATATTGTGGATCGCGATATCGTAACTCTCGTTCCAAATTCTTGGTGCTTCAACTCCCGATATGCCGAAACGCGATGACACGTGCGAATATGATGGTTCCTATGAACCCAGATCGACGACGCTCCTTCCCCCTGAGATTCAAACTTCTAAATTCTTGCACCCTAAGCTTCGTGCACCTTGGCAAGATCTGACGGTCGACGGGTTTTTGCGAATCTCCTCTACGCAAACTGGCCGTCGATTCTTCCTCCTTCTTGGGGAATTCTCTTGCTCCAATGCTCCGGCCTGGTCAAATCTTCGACTTGGTCCGTCTCCACAGTATCATGAAGGAACTATTCCTCCTGAGCTTGCTAACTCTGATTCTTTCAGAGAGTTTGCGCTCACTCTCGTGCTAGACATCCAACAACTCTCCGAGTGTTGAGTCTACCAGACTCTGTGCGCTTCTGGCAACCGCAGTCCATGCCCTCTTCTTCTTAGACTAGCCACTGAGAATTCGAGTTCAGCCTGCACTCTTTGCACGGCTATAATGCCCACCTTGCACTTCTGGAAACTTAGGACAAAAGTTCTCTCTGTCTGAACCCTGCAGTCACGCACTCCTTGCGGACAACTTCCTCTGCACTCTATGCAGGAATCTCTTGGTTCATAACAGAGAAACAATTGAAACTAATTTCCTTCTCTCACAGATTTTAGTTCAACTATGAAATCACATACACATCATATTTAAAGCAAGTGCATGACAGAAAACAAACATTCAAGAGCGCATAAATAACATGGACAGAGAAACAACACCAACCATGAAATTGAATCAGAACTGCCTTCTCTTAATTCAATAACATCTATACAAGGGTGTTCTTCACAAATTCTCTGCTTGCTCTTCTCTTCTGAATGCTCTAAATGAATATTACTGTTACAATGATACAAAGGAGGGTGTCTATATCCGTTTTCCCTCACAATTCTAAAGCTATCAAATCTAGCCTTAACTATTCTATCTACCATCATTAAATCTATTAAATGCCTTCTTATCTACTAAGGACAAGAGTTTAAAATCTCCAGGTCCCATTTACAATACAAGTGAGCTGCTTTATGAATGACTTCAATAAAGAGCGACACAACAACTCCCAAGAATTTCAAAATGTGTGCTGGCGCTGTCCAGCTGTTTCCTCTCGATGTGCTGGCTCACTTGATGTGTGAGCGATGCTCCTGCATCATACTCCTCGGCTTGAAAACTTTCATGGGCTCCTGTCCATGAGCTCCCGCACGGTTTGTCCATGCTTCTGGATAACTGCTTCTGTCTCCCAGCTGGCATCCTCCACTGGGTGATTCTTCCATTTCACCAGGTACTCAAAATACTGCTTTCGCCTGGTTTTCTTACCCGCTTGCTTGTCCAGTATATACTCCATCTGCGGTTTCTCTGCAATTGGTAATTGCTTCTGCCACTGGACCACTGGTTCCTCAGTTCCAGTCTCTACCTCTCCATCCCTGTATGGTTATAAATCTGAAACGTTAAATATCAGAGATATCCCGATGCCATCTGGCAATTCAATTTCATATGTATTTTCTCTGAACTTCTTCAGGACTCTTCATGGTTCGATCTTCTTCATATTGAGCTTATTGTATGTTCCCCTTGGGAACCTTTCCTTTCTCAAATGTGCCAGAACAAGATCACCAACTTCGAACTGAAGTTGTCTCCGACGCTGATCTGCCCCGTGCTTATATTCCTGATTTGATTCTACTAGTCATTGCTTCACCTTGCTGTGAAGTTCTTGCATCGCTTCAGCGAACTCCTCTGCGCTAGCACTGGTAGTCGTAGCCTGTTCTAACTCCCTGAGTTCAGAAAATCCTCTTGGCTGTGTCCCATACACAATTTGGAATGGACTCTTACCTGTACTCCGATTCACCAAATCATTATATGCAAACTCTGCCTGTGGCAATATGTTGTCCCAGCTGCTGTGGTGTTCTGTCACCAAGCTCCTCAGCAAGTCTCCAAGACTTCTGTTGACCACCTCGGTCTTTCCGTCTGTCTGCGGATGGTATGCTGAACTAAACGCCAAGTTAGTCCCTAGCTTCTTCCATAGCTTCCTTAAAAAATGACCTATGAATTTTGTGTCCCTGTCCGAGACTATGCTTCTCGGCAATCCATGAAGTCTGACAACCTCTTTGAAAAACAAGTTTGCGATGTGGGTCGCATCGCTGGTCTTCTGACACGGAATAAAATGTGCCATCTTCGAAAACCTGTCCACAACCAAAAAGATGGAATCTACACCTCTCTGTGTCCTCGGCAAACCCACTACAAAATCCATGCTTATCGCCTCCCACGGTCTCTCGGGTATGGGCAATGGCTGATAAAATCCTGCTTTCTGCTTTCTGCCCTTTTAATGTTGACAAATTCTGCACCTGTCAACAAATCTTTTGACATCCGCTCGCATACCCGGCCAAAAATACGATTCGCTCAGCTTGGCAAATGTTTTTTCGTGGCCAAAGTGCCCTACCAATCCACCGCTATGCTTCTCCTTCAGCAGGTTCTCCCTCATGGAGCAATTCAGGATACACAATTGATTGCCTCTGAACAACAATCCTTCCTGGATCATGTAGTCTATCCATGGGCTCCGATCCCTGAGAACTGGATTCTCAGCTGCCTCATATGCTTCTCCGAAGTCTGCATCTCCAGCATACATGTCCTTCAGATTTTCAAAACCCAAGGTTTTGACTCTGAACTCCTGCAACAGTAAACATTTCCTGCTCAAAGCATCAACCACTTTGTTAGCAGTTCCTGAAATGTGTTTAATGACAAACGTGAAATTCTGCATGTACTCTACCCATTTTGCATGCTTCTGGTTCAACTTCTCCTGTTGACTCACGAACTGCAATGCATGATTATCACTGTACAATACAAACTTTTTCGGGATCAAGTAATGCCTCCACTTCTTTAATGCTTGTATGATAGCATAAAACGCTTTGTCATATGTGGAGTATTTCAGCTTTGCTTCATCCAGCTTCTCGCTGAAATATGCAACTGGTCTGTCCTCCTGACTCAAGACCGCTCCTATAGCATATCCACTGGCATCACATTTCACTTGAAATGTCTTCTGGAAATCAGGCAACACCAGAATTGGTTGCTCTGTAATATTTCGCTTCAACATATTGAAGCTCTTCTCAGCCTCTGTTGTTCAATGAAAAGACTTGTGTCGCTTCTTCACCGTGTCCATCATTGTTGCGCTAATTCCGCTAAAATTTCTAATGAATTTTCTGTAGAAACTAGCCAGTCCATGGAAACTCCTCACCTCAAAAACATCTCTGGGTGATGGCCAATTCTTGATCACTTTCACCTTTTCCGAATCCATCTTCAACTCGTTTGCTGATATGACAAAACCCAAATAAATAAGCTCTGTCTTCATAAAGGAGCACTTCTTCATGTTGACTAACAGCTTCTCTTGCTGCAGTATTTTCATCACAATGGCCAAATGTTTCAAATGTTCAGCCTTTGTCTTACTGTAGATCAATATATCATCCAGATATACGACTACAAACTTCCCGATGAATTCCCTCAGGACTTCATTCATCAGCCTCATGAATGTGCTTGGCGCGTTTGTCAAACCAAATGGAATGACCAACCATTCATACAAACCTTCATTTGTCTTGAATGCCGTCTTCCATTCATCACCTTACCTCATGTGAATCTGATGATATCCGCTCTTCAGATCAATCTTTGAAAAATAATTTTCCCCACTCAGGCAATCCATCAGATCATCCATTCTCGGTAGAGGAAATCTGTACCCGATGGTGATTTTTTTGATCGCTCTGGAGTCTGTACACACACTGTCGGAACAGCACACAGACTCAGACTCTCCCTGACCATTCCTTTATCCAATAAATCCTGGACCTGGTTCTTGACTTCCTCATTCTCCTGAGGTGTCAATCTGTATGCAGCCTTATTTGGTAAACTACTCCCTGGAATGATATCAATGTGATGACTCACACTCCTCATCGGTGGCAACGAACGAGGTAGTTCGTCCACGATGATATCAACGAACTCTCTCAGCAGTTCCTGAATCTCAACTGGTAGGTCATCCACTCTTGTGCTAGTCAGGACAATCCTCGGTTTCCTAACCAAAAAGAATTGCGGATCTTCCCTCTTCTCCATCTCTGTGAGAAGCTCTTTCCCACTCATGAGAAGTATGGTACTGCTTACTTCCGGCTTCACTTCCTTATCCTTTATCGGAAGCAATTTATGGGTTCTCCCATTCTTCTCTAGTGTGTATGTGTTCATCCTTCCGTCATGAACCACATTTCTGTCATACTGCCATGGTCTACCCAACAATATATGACATACATCCATGGGAATAACATCACACAAAATCTCATCACTGTAATTTCCTAACTTGAATTCAACTAAGCATTGTTTAGTAACACTTACCCGGTGTCCTTTCTGCAGCCACGAGACTTTATATGGGCTCGGGTGCTTAGTCATTTCCAGCTCTAATTTCTCCACCATTTCAGTAGAAACAAGGTTATCACTGCTTCCACTGTCCACAATGACTTTGCATTTCCTGTCCTTGGCTGTGCAAGCTGTCCTGAACAGTCTGCTCCTTTGCACTGCGCTCTCCACCTCTTTCTCAGGTGTGAAAAGGACCTTATGCATCCCAAGCGACCTTCCGTTGTCTGCATCTTCTCACTCAGCATCATGCCTCTGCGCCTCAGTGATGTGAGCTCCTCCTCTGTCCGTTTTCCTGTCTGGACAATCAACGACTTTATGTCCATCCTTCCCACATGTAAAACATGTGATAATTCCTCCTCTACCTCTTCCCCTACCTCTGGTACGAGGAAACGTATTCGCATCAGCATATCCGCCACCCTGCTCGGTATGTTGTGTCCTCTGTTCAACACGTGGTCCTTGCTGTGAGGTTCCACCTCTCTCAACCTTACCCTGAGGTTGCTTCCATTCCTCCTTGGGCTTCTGGTATTTCTCTTGGGCAACTGCCTTGCCTCCGGGCTGACTTCTGCCTCGCCCTCGCTGACCTTGCTTTCGGTTCAGCTTCTCTTCAGCTTTCAGAGCCATCTGGTATGCATCCTCAACTGTTCGGATGGTTACCATGCTCAATTCATCCTGAATGTCATATCTCAGACCATTCAGATATCTCGCCACCTTTTCATCATCTCTCTCCTGATGACCTGCTCTGATATTGAGCTCGTAAAACTCCTCGGTGTACTCTTTCACCGTCATCAACTTCTGTCTCAGGTTCTGCATTCACCTGAACAGAGTGATCTGGTAATCTCTGGGGATGAACTTCGCCCTCATCTTTGCGATCATCCGGTCCCAGCTTTTAATCTTCTGTTTGCCCTTGGAACGTCTATCTGCCTGTAGCTCGTCCCACCATAATGCTGCATGTCCCTTCAACTTGGTAACAGCATGCCTTACCTTCTTGTCCTCTTCGATATCCTCATAATCAAAGTAGGTGTCAAGAGCTCGGATCCAGTCCAGCAACTCTTCTGCATCCAGGCTTTCTTCATACGCTGGAATATCCATTTTTGTCTTCGAACTCATCCTGGTGATAGCTTTAATCAATCGCTCAGTTGATGCCTCCTCTGCTGTGACCTCTCCTTGTGGTACAACTTCACCTTCGCCTTCGGAGTCACTTAGGTCTCCAGGGTTTGCTGTGCGTCTATGCGTCGCTTCCATATCTTCCATTCTGGCACGAAGATTTCGTAATTCCCTCTCCATTTCTACGTTCTGTCCATGGTTACTTCCTTCCCTGGACATTTCTCTTCCTCTGGACAATTCCCTTTCCCCCTCTGGATTGGGTGATTGTCTGCCTCTTCTCGGCGGCATGGTGAAAATTTCTCCTCTCTGCTACTGAAAATAAAGAGGACTCTTCTCCCGCTCTGATACCACTTGATGCCAACCTTCCCTGCTCCCCGGAGAACAATTGCTCTGACCAGGACCTTCTCTAAACTCTGGCCCGAAGAGTGTCAAGGCTCTTCTAATTCCCCGATGGGAATTCTTCATCCACAACACTACTCCACTGATCTTCCTCAACCGTCGGAAAATCGGAATTCGCGGTATCGCGAATTCTATGCTCGCGTACCTTATGCCTCACGAATCCCCGAAACCCGATATGGGTCAAGCGTTGACTTTCCTCCCCTTCTATTATCGGAGGTTTTCCTTTATCGGGATATCGCTACTCGCGATGTCAACACTTTGGGTTTCAAAACTCCGAAACCCGATATACCGATCCTCCGATACAATGCCACCTGTACACCACTAGCTCTCGGGGTCCCACGCTGCCACGTCACCTTCGAGATTTCGCGGATCACGAATCCGACCTGCAAGTGTTCTCTCTTGTTGAGAACCCCGATTCTCCGAACCCCGATATGATGGGATTTCCCGACACACATCCCTGCGATCAACGGTTGTAATCCTCTCGGGATATCGCGGATCACGATATCGTAACTCCCGTTCCAAATTCTTGGTGGTTCAACTCCTGATATGCCGAAACACGATGACACGTGCGAATCCGATGGTTCCTATGAACCCAGATCGACGACGCTCCTTCCCCATGAGCTTCAAACTTCTAAATGCTTGCACCCTAAGCTTCGTGCACCTTGGCAAGATCTGACGGTCGGCGGGTTTTCGCGAATCTCCTCTGCGCGAACTGGCCATCGATTCTTCCTCCTTCTTGGGGAATTCTCTTGCTCCAATGCTCCAGCCTGCTCAAATCTTCGACTTGGTCCGTCTCCACAGTATCACGAAGGAACTATTCCTCCTGAGCTTGCTAACTCTGATTCTTTCAGAGAGTTTGCGCTCACTCTCGTGCTAGACCTCCAACAACTCTCTGAGTGTTGAGTCTACCAGACTCTGTGTGCTTCTGGCAACCGCAGTCCATGCCCTCTTCTGCTCAGACTAGCCATTGAGACTTCGAGTTCAGCGTGTAGTCTTTGCACGGCTATAATGCCCACCTTGCACTTCCGGAAACTTAGGAAAAAAGTTCTCTCTGTCTGAACCCTGCAGTCACGCACTCCTTGCGGACAAATTCCTCTGCACTCTATGCAGGAATCTCTTGGTTCAGAACAGAGAAACAATTGAAACTAATTTCCTTCTCTCACAGATTTCAATTCAACTATGAAATCACATACACAGCATATTTAAAGCAAGTGCATGACAGAAAACAAACATTCAAGAGAGCATAAATAACATGGACAAAGAAACAACACCAACCATGAAATTGAATCAAAACTGCCTTCTCTTAATTCAATAACATCTATACAAGGGTGTTCTTTACAAATTCTCTGCTTGCTCTTCTCTTCTGAATGCTCTGAATGAATACTACTGTTACAATGATACAAAGGAGGTTGTCTATATCCGTTTTCCCTCACAATTCTAAAGCTATCAAATCTAGCCTTAACTATTCTATCTACCATCATGAAATCTATTAAATGCCTTCTTATCTACTAAGGACCAGAGCTTAAAATCTCCAGGTTCCCTTTACAATACAAGTGCGTTTCTTTATGAATGACTTCAATAAAGAGCGGCGCAACAACTCCCAATAATTTCAAAATGTGTGCTGGCGCTGTCCAGCTGTTTCCTCTCGATGTGCTGGCTTGCTTGATGTGTGAGCGATGCTCATGCATCAATTTATGATGATCATGCTGGGCAAATGGCATTTAAAACTTGGAATAATTTCATACAATAGGAATTAACTATGCATATATTTCTATATAGATATATATGTATCAATGTCCAAACCAAATGTGAGACTCATTTAAATGCCTATTGTATGCATACCACCAGATGCCAATGATATAAAGGAAACAAACTGTTCAGTTAGTCATAAACAAAGTTCTGAAATAAAATAATACAGGAGTGAAAGCTCAATGAATTGAAAGACCTAAATTCTGGAATCATATCATTTTATATGCAGTTACATATTTCGGTGATTTCGAAAATTGTACAGCTATATGAGTAACTAAAGAAATCGTTAGAATTTCTTTATAAAAATCTAGTAGACCCAGAATAGGGTATAGAATAGAATTTCATTGCATGAATACATATTGCTATCCAAATACATAATTATGTGTATAATATTTACCAAAACAAATGATTAAGTATTGGGTAAC
This sequence comes from Picea engelmannii, assembly GCA_009831015.1. Lineage (NCBI taxonomy): Eukaryota > Viridiplantae > Streptophyta > Pinopsida > Pinales > Pinaceae > Picea > Picea engelmannii. The sequence continues at coordinate 786,559 of ML783134.1, read as the reverse complement.
TTAGAACTGAGTTTCCATCTAAATCGGATATACATTTAAGAGAAAATGGTACAGTCCTGTTTCATCACGTTAGCACAGAAGCAAAGGTGGGGTTTTCCCTTATGTCCTTTCTTTTAAACTAAGTATACAATTTAACCAACTGTCATAGAATCCTGGTACTTCTTCCCACGATAAATTTATTCTAGCACAGAACCATTTCACGCAATAGAACCTGGATTAATATTTTTGAGCGTTGTAATTAGAACCCGAGTACCTTTTGCATAGGACTCTTCCTTGAATCGGGAGACTTCAGACATCACGAGTCCTGCATGAATACCAAGAAACATTAATAAGTAACAAGATAGGAGTAAACAGAATTTTGAATGACGAACCTAGATTAAATTCCAGGCTAAATTCTATACTAAAGAATTGTTATAGACATGATTTTATAATATCACTTAACTTGCGATTTGGACCTATTGTTCCATCTGCACGGGTGAAGGAGTCATCTACAAACCGAAAGGGAGAAGTGGGTCAAGATCGACCTGATGGGTACCCTGGCAGCAACGAGGGGTCCAATCATTAGATCACAATAAACAATCCTTAAACCGTAAATATCGGAAAGAAATAAAAAGAATATTTGAGATTAAAATGATCAAGAGTATACATAACAAAAAAGTACTCCATAAATTTATAATAAGTGCAGACCACCCATGAGGCCACGAGATTTCACCCTTACAACTGTAAGAAAATGTAAGCTATAGATCGACGATAAAAGATAACGAGATCTCAACAAGGTTCGGGTACAAAAACCCCGTTCGTTTCTTTCTTCAAAGACGAGGCGAGTTAATATATATATATATATATATATATATATATATATATATATATATATATATATATATATATTCTAACTACAGTATTTTCAAATGAAGTGTAGGGTTAAATCTTCTAGGAATTTATTAAGGTTCTGAAAATAATCTTGACCATATGATTAAACGCATATATCCATGATTAGGGTAAACCCTAAATGAATCCAAATCTTGTACATTGATAAAGAAAAATTTACCTCAACCTACAATGCCAGACTCTATACGGTGAGGTCAAAAAATGAAAACACAAGGACCAATAGTATAAATAAAGGAAATGCGACCCATATCCATAGAGAATACAATAGAAATTGACCATTAAAGAGGGTGAGTTTTAAACAATGAGGATCGAATCTTGGCCTCGAAGCAGAACCCTCCCAAAATAATTTTGGGTTAGGGCAGAAAACTTAACACATCGTTACTCTACAGCAGTAGTCGGTGTTGAATAGTTGAGGGTCACTAAGCCGGATTTACCACTCTATGAACAGTGATGGTAGGTCGTGAGTAACTCTTCTCTAAAGTAGCCAGGGTACATTGCAAAATAAAGACTGAGGGTATATACGCTTTGACAGAATTTGAATGCATTCGAGACTACTCTCTGATGCAACAACTTAAACCCCTGTGTAGAGGACCTTTCAGAATAACGACTGTCGGAAACAAATGTAGTCCTCACGAAATAATTTTTACCGTAAGAAACACCATTACCATATTTATGTATCTACTAGCAAAGTCACATAATTGTGGCTGATCAACGAAGTTATTGATTAACAAATAAATGGTTGAGCTTTATTTATATGGTGTTAATATTTTAATTTCTGTTAATCACTTAGGTTGCAATCATTTAGCTATCAAAGTAATTTTTAAATATGATTAGGTAAATATAAAAAAGTAAACACATAAACAGATGTCTTTATAATATGATTGAAATCACAGCCATTTATTTTGTGTGACTACTAAGAATATTCCAGCCATATTTAATCCTGTCCATAGAAAACTTATTAAGCACTAAACCCCTATTAAATCTGCCCATTGTCAATAGTTATACGCCTTTCAACGTAACCAGAGTACAACAGAAATAGTTCTGTGGGCCAAGATTAACGATAAAGGAGATTCTCATCCAATAACAGAAAAAGGGAACCCATTACAGAGGCAGTTCAAGATGTGAGTATCTCCCGTATAGGCTACAGTTGTCTAAGTTTAGTTTTGTTTGAGAATCTTACCCGATGAAGGAGGGTCCAAACCGGCGCGTAACGCCTTTCCTGGCCTGCATGGAACAGGTAGCCTCCTTGTCGCCAGGGTTACGCATAGAGAGAAGTTGCAGAGACTTGCGCAACATTTTCTCTGAACCTCACCAAATCCTTGGCAAGGATTGAAAACAATATTCATAGGAAACCTCGCCGATTATCAATGACGTTAATGAAAATTTGTACGTCGCCCATGTGATCGGAGTGAGGTGGTGAAATGTCAATGGATACAGCGGATGAATGATGATCCCAAGGGCGTGCCATAAATAACTCAGCCATAGTGTAATTAAAATATGACAGTGGTAGTTCTGCCTAGCTTGCATCAAATTCATGACAAGTACAATGTCAGCTTGTTAGGCTCATAGTTAGTCTTTTGTTTTCAGTTTAGTTAGGGTTTCCTTCCTTCTGTCGGATCCGTTAACTAATCGATGGAAGAGTTAGTTCCATGGGGAAGGTTAAATGACAAGAAACGAGTAGCTGCTACCAACTGTTAATTACAGCCTTACAAATGTTTAACTCTTACATTTTGGTGGCGCGATACTGTTATTTTGATAAATTTAAAACCTTCACGCGTGACCTATAGTATCAGTCAATATATTTGGCCTTGGGTCATCGTATATGCATCTATATGTTATGTTTTGCGCGTTCAAAACTAAAAGTGTTATGGTGATCACATTATGTATTTGTTTAAGAATGGGATTTGGATAGAGTCTTCTTTTACAACTGATCCAGAAAAGGATATGTCTGAATGATAGAAGATAAAAAAATAATCAAATCACTATATTTATTATAGTAAGAAAAGGATATGTCTGAAAGGATATGTTTGAATGATAGAAGATAAAAGAAGTAATCAAATCAATATATTAATCAATATATTTATTATAGTAAGAAACGTTGAAAGATATTCCAAATCATATGAATAATTCTAATGACTCTACTTTATTTTTTATATTATTTTTTTATTTTTTAAAAGTGATAAATTTGGGGTACATTATAATAAATAGATGTCATGTACACCAATATGAGTGTGGATCACAACTTCAAGATATCCACACAACTTCAATGAGTCCTTAAATACTAGGGAAACCTTTTCGAAATACCCAAATACATTTATACATCACAATTCACATGTCCCCAATAATGACTACAAGGTCTGTATATATACCTATTTACACATTTCAAATGTAGCTCTTCTGTTATTAGGTTGACAGTTTACATATACATTTACACATTACATGTACATTTAACCCCATATATGCCCCCTTGGGGTCACACCATATAATTTACAAAATGACTTTTAACCTTTCTTCTCTACCAATATTCTTTTTCTTTCTCTAACAACATCTATGTAAATTTTTTTTTTTCAACGTATCTTTTTCATTATAAATTAATACATATGATAATTTAACCACTATTATATCATAGAAAAGTACAAATATAGTTTAACTACAGTATACCAATTATACATGAAATATATAAACAATAAATAAATACAATAAAATATAGAAGTAATAACGTACATGAACCCACATATGCATGGAGGACGGAGTAAATCGTGAGACAACAAAGGGAGAAACATTTTTTTATAACCTAAAAATAACCTCCATATAAGACTAGTGGACTATATTGAGTGCTTTCAAATCCATGTTCAGGGGCTCTTAAGGTTGATTCCATGGGATATGTTCCCCATTGCATGCCTCACTCAATCTCCCTTCTAGGCTAAATAGTGTGATTAGAACTAACAATTTTTTAATCAGCTGCCACTCATAAACATAAGAAAGTTCCCAAAAGTTTACTCACAAATAATTTCCTAGAAAAAAGGAAAAACTCAAAATAATCTTTGTTTGTGAAATGATACAATCTCTTTCCTTGATAATTGATTGATAATTGAGTGAATATATAAGGATACAATTACAAGTGTTAAATGAAAATTAATAATTCAAAAAACTAAATAAGTTACTCAAGTTAGTTGGACCAACTTGAGGACTCAACCAAATTTAACTATTACATAATTTTTTTTTGTTTAATGATATATATATTACAAATAATGATAAGGAGAAATCTTTTTAGAAAATAAATATGGGAAATATTCTCTCTTGTAACATTCACATAACCAATAACTCAAATACTAAATATTTCTCAAATATTATTCGATATACATATGGGATTGATCAAATATGATAAGGATAATGAGGCTTGTACAACAATTTATCTTATATTAAGTATATTTTGATATTGTGTCTTTATATTTTTTTATTTTTTTTGTTGAGTGGGGAAATTAACAACTGTCGGGTGCGTATTCACATGACACGTGGTTGTGCTATCTGAATGCTACCATTATAATCCCAGACATGCCAACATGACCCCTCACACGACACACAAGGTAAATAGAGGGTTTCGAACCACTGACTTCACATAACATGGTTCCTTAACAATACACTCCATCAACGACTATTCTACACCTCGGGGGAAGATTATCCCTTATATTCACCAAAATAACATTACCGACTATTCTACACCTCAGGGGAAGATTATCCCTTATATTCACCAAAATAACATTTTACTATTAATTATTGATGAACCCTTTTTCCTTTATCTTGATCTTTTGTCATTGATCTTTACTCATGTTTCCCATGAACATTAACTTTTTATTTAAACTAATGTAATCTTTTAATAATTTATGGAACCATAAAAATATTCCCTATCGACAATTAAAAAAATTACTTCTAGTTCTCCCCCTAGTTATCTCCTTTAATACTTGTAGTGAGCATTGATAGTTCATTGAAATAACACACTTTTTTGAGTATTAACATCCTTGTCCATTATGGACCAAGCTACATTAAAACTAAGAATACTAAAACATTGTCCTTTATAGACCATAAGTCATTCTCATAATAATCTTAAACAAATTTTTCTTGCTAAACCAAATCAGATATCAATTATTAGTTGAAATACTTGATTCTTTATTCTCATAATAATCTTAAACAATTTTTTCTTGGTGAACCAAGTGAGATATCAATTATTAGTCGAAGTACTTGATTCTTTGTAGAGTAGTTTACATATTTATTTAAATCAAACACTTTCCCTTTGCAAAGAACTTAACATGGATTAAGGGAAGTAAAGTAAAATACATATCTCTTACACACCAAAATACATGCTCATTTAATGTTCAATATTCTCTCAGTACTTTACTTTGGTGTAAAATAAATGAGAAATGAAACAAAATTATCTATTAACTTCCGTGGTGGGTGAAGGATTCCCTTTACCATGATTATTTTGTATCGAATAATTTTCTTGAATTGTGGGAGAGGGAAGAAAGAAACATTAAGAAACAAATATTGAATGTTGGGATTTCTTGGTGTCTCATAAAAATCAACAAGTTCTTCAATATCTAAATATGTACACGTGTTTGTAAGTCTATTCTTATATACTATATACATACCAAAATAAAATAATCAAACAATATAGAAACAAATATGCATTATAAGAAAGAAATGGAAATAGATGATGGCTTGTGATCCCTTAGTTTAAAGAAGTTTCCTACGTTATAATATGATTATAAAAGTGTTTCATTTAAATAAAATAATCAAACAATATAGAAACAAATATGCATTATAAGAAAGAAATGGAAATAGATGATGGCTTGTGATCCCTTAGTTTAAAGAAGTTTCCTACGTTATAATATGATTATAAAAGTGTTTCATTTAGGTTGAGGGAAAAAACTTATCTAAGGGTTTGAAGATAAATTCACCAAACTAAAGAAAAAGGAAGATGATGAAATATTGAAGTCTAAAAAAAAAACCTAAACAAGAAGTCAAGGTATTGACAATTAACTAAAACAATTTCTTACTAAAGTGTAGTGATAGAGTCATATAATACAATGATATCTAACAACATGTGAGATATAATAAATTAATATACAAATCCATATAGTAATTCAATAAATGGTATAGAGTCATAGAATACAATGATATCTAACAACATGTGAAAGATATAATACATCAATATACAAATCTATATAGTAATTCAATACATACATGAGATAGAGTTCAAATATTAAATATAGACGCAAATCATTAAAGGAGTAGATAATTTAGAAAAATAATAATTCTAGGGTACAATAGCCAAATTTTGAGTGTTAATCTCTTAAATATAATAAAAATGAAGCTAATTACTTGAACTATTACAGAAACTAGTGGTATATACAAGAGGAAGAATGAATATTTAATATTAACATTATAGATATAAATAGTAAATACAACTTGGTTATGATAATACAAACCAAAGATAGGAGAAACAAATAAAAATCAAATTTGACCAAATTTCACTCATAAATAGAATTAACCTTCCAAATATAGATTACCATAACCCTAAAAGTGAAATCATAACTAACTTTGATCAATATTTTGATACAATGGATCATGCAATGCCCATGTAATCTAGAGAGATACCCACATGGTAATTAATATGGTAAAAATGATCAAATAAAGCATATGTTAAATAAAATACTACATAATACCTTCTAATAACCTTAAAGTAATTAAGTGATGAATTTAGATTGAGTTAGATAATTAAAATAATGTACTTTAACAATAAAAAGGAAATTCAAGTGTTACAAGGAAAAAAATCTCTATGGCCAAAGGTAAACCACAATAAATAGGTCTAACTGCAGAAATCAACCCAATTCCAACATATGCTATATAGACTAATGTGCAATACAAGAAAAAGGCCTACCTCGATCCAACGTTTGATTATGTTCCACCGTTGAGCACTTTGACCCAAAGCTTTATACCTGTAAGAATTTCTCGACAAACAAACAAAGCAAGTATATAGTGATGATATAAAAGGAGTTAGCACATTAGATCTAGCATAATCCATTAATAGACATTACAAACATGCCCATGGATAGTAATCATATATTTGCAAGACACCAATAGGACGGGAAAGGAGTATTTCTATTAATAATTTATCAGCAGAAGTGTCAACATTACAGAGTTTTGTGTTGGCACGGTTCGAAACCAAGAAACCAAGTTCCTTCCAACTGGGTCTCCACCACTTCAATCCTCCACCAAAGGCAAGATCATAAGAAAGAGGCAAAGAGGTCCTCTCAACAATAAGGGAAGAGCTTGGGCGGTGAACATTGTGTTTCGACTTGAGGGTCAAAGGGATGCATACTCAATATGAAGTGATTTCTCCGGAGTAACTTTGCTCTCAAAATTGAATGCTTTCTCCTCTTTTTCCATAGTTCAAAATTGTGCTCTTATAGCCTCCAGAATGCAACTAGAGGGTTGAGTCGGAACGTTTCCAGTATATGGAAGGCCAAGGATTAGAGATCTTCAATCGTGATATGGAAACCCGACCTCATTTTGTATTTTCTGACACAAATCCCGATATATGTGAGCTTCAGTAGAGCATCAAGCGTATACGCATCTTGTATAAATGATACAGAGCGTATATGTGGAAAAATGTATGTTTTAGCTCCGAATTCATCAAAAAAGGGATGTTAAGTCTACATAGGGAAATGGGAAAAGGCCCTCTGTGAAAGATAGCAATGGTGAGGCAAATCTTGCTATAACAAATGCCCCCTAATGTGTGAGATCAGATGAGTATCTGCGATGGCCAAAATACATTATAAATAACCCAGAATTGGAGTGATAGAGAACCAGTTGGATGAACTCAATTGCTCATTACATTATGTACTGACTTTGCACGCATGGCTACCAAGAATACAATGCAGATCCATGTGGAAAATATACCAAACAAGTGTTCATGGCCATGAATAGGCAAATATAAATGCGGTTATATGCCAAAAACTATCATAGTCACGAACAAGGCCTAGTGAAACCAGTCTCAAAAATCAATCTGAAGATATCTGTATACAATGGAGTACAATCTGATCTCCCATGATCACTGAAGTCAAATAGGTATTGGTCCAATGAAATGGAAGCAACAACTCAGGAAAGCTGCGGCCACATAGTGATGTCTTCAAGTCTTCTACACTATCCGCCAATGGTGCAAGTCTACATCATGTGAATAAATAAGTTGAGGTCAAACATGATGAGACATCGTTTGATTACCAGTCATTGAAGTATACCGTTAACAAACGCGAGACAACCTACCGATAATGAAAGTAGGTATCAAGGCACCGAGTACATCTTTACAAATGTGAATAAAGGAGTTGGTGTCAAACACTTGAGAGATCCATTGATCACGAAACATTAATGTATTCCCATCTGTCAATGGCGAGAGAGCTTGCCACTAATGACTGCAAGCCTCAAGGTACTCATAAAACTCTAGGTCTCGTATCCAGAATAAATGAGCTGAAGTCGATGGAAAGAGACCCGCTGAAAGGAGAGCATTGAGGTATCTCTCATCAGTCAGCATGAGGAACAAAGAAGGAGCTTCACGATTTGGTGGAGATCGAACGAAGAACATGTTCATGAACCAACGACCCTGTGCGTCTTTCGCATGTGCCAAATGCAAGCGGTACATGAAAACAAACCTCTGAATAGAAGGCAATGATGAAAAACCGCTGACAAAGGTGAGGGAACCACCAATAAGGCTAATGGAATCCAATACACTGCACGAATCCCAAAGTATGAATAGATGTCTTGTCATCGAACACAAGGGAAACTACCCAGTCAACGACCAATGATGAAATGTCGATTGTTGGGTTCAAGGTGACCTACCAATGATGAAAGTAGGGCTAGGGTGCATGATAATACCAAAGCATCATGTGATTCTGAGACAAACTAAGGGTATGGTCGACATGCAAAGTCAAGATTTCTGAGGAGTGGCTGACACAGGTTAATAGCCTTCCTTTGAACAAGAGCGTGAGACATATGGTGGACTCCGACAACATGGACTCAATGATGTGACAATTAGATGCAAGAGGCATCACTAACGTTCTCTATAGGGACTAAAAGAGTAACCAGTCGGTAGAGAAAACTTTGTAGCGAGATCTGATTCCTAAGGCCATGCTAAACCCAAAATTATGATGACACAAGGACTCGATAACTATGTGATCTGTTCAAAGGCGACATGACTGCTGCTAATTAAAATATAGTATTTCCTTACTTCGCGTCGTTTTATGTTTTTTCATAACAAATGAATGCTATGATACAGAGGAGGGAACGAGTGTCGCAAGTAAGCAAAACTAGTTCCAACAGTGGAACTTACCTATGCTCAATGCAAGGAAATGCATGCGGGAGATGGACACTCAGGGTGATGTTCCCTCCAGGGTATAGGGTGTCAAATTGCAAAGGATAAAAACAAGGTTCTGCGTGGTTGAGGATGCAAACTGCTTAGGAAACAGTTTATAACGCAAAGCGAGAACCGACTAAAGGCTCAATACATCAAGCAAGGGCATGAGCTGCAATCACAACTTAACGCCAAAAAATGTCTTTTTTTATATCTTTTAGTCTACTTGGTGTGAAAAAGGGGTAAACTTGTGCCAAATAGACGTCTTTTGAAGTCCAATTTACGAGTGTGAAAAAGACAAGTTCAATAGACAATCTTTTCTATTTTTGATAGCAAGTCGGAAAAGAGCTTAACTAGGACTCATGATCTTTCAAATCCAATTTTAATGAGTGTGAAAGGGACAAATCACTTGGCAATCTTTTTCAGTTTTTAGATGAGTTGGAAAAGAGGTTAACTAAGACTCGTTATTAGGAGTCTAATCAACATGTAAAGGGGGAGGCCAAGACTCTCGTCCTGGACTTCTGCCGAAAGTCAGTATCTTGCAGATAACTGACAAGAACTTGGGAAAATCCAAGGCTTTCCAAGTCAAGGAGGAGAAGGTGCTAACGAAGGATACAATCTCTGTGATGGTTTGAATAATGTCTCTTAATGGAAAAGACATAGGTGGGGGAATGGGATATCCCATCAGGTCGTCCCAATCGAAAGGAACCTCGTCAGGACTTGGAGGGAGAGAATTCAGGGGAAGAATAAATCTCTCTCGATCAGAAGGGGGAGGATTTGAAATGTTGATGACATGACTGAAAGTTGCGTCATTCTCTTCAGGGAGAGTAGGGTTGATGAGAGATTTCACTGGTGTGTCCACTTCTTCAATTATAGGCTGAAGAGGATGCATAGTAACGGGGGCAAAGACACTTCACCCTTAACAAAGGGGGTGAGATCGGGAGAATATTGTGTCGGTGGAACCACCGAGATGATCAAGGGAGAAGTGGTGTGAAGAGAAACCAAAGATGCTTCAGAATCTGAAGGGCTCTTGGGTGAGCCCCACGCTTCTGGTATCTCAGCAGTAATCCGACACAAATGAGTAAGGTGACTTCCTTTGCAAGTCCTGCAAAAGAATTTAGGCTTATGTCTGAGGCGTCTGGGATTATCGATGTAACTAGCAGGGGAAAGAGAGTCGTCTCTTGTATGATGAATAGAAGTGGGAGACGTGACATGACTATGATTCGGGGAAAAAAGAATGGTGCGCCCAACATAATTGGTAGAGATTGGGGGCAAGTTGTTGACGTAGTTTGTAGAAGAAGTCGACCCATCTCCAACATGACTGGCAGAGGTTGGCGATGGAGCACCAGTATGAATGACAGTGACTAGGATGGTGATAGATGGTGGCATTTTATTCCACAGTCCAGGGAAAAATTGATTCTGAAAAAATGCAAGCCAGGCAGGGTCTTGGTATACCTCTTGCCCTAGCCCAGAAAGGTGTTGGTTCACGCCAAAATGGTCCGAAGAGGTTTGGACGGGCATCTTCACTGAGGTCTATGAAGAGATCGAGGTAGGATAAGGATTATTCGAGTGAGGATATATGTTTCCCCTTTCTGAAGGGGTCCCATAAAGAGGGTAGTCTGAATCGTAAAATTGGTTCTCTCCATATGAAAGACCTGGTGGTAATTGAGGACTTGTCATGGAAAAAGTGTTCCAACGAACTGACATGGCGGACGAAAGATACATGGGTGGGGGGTAGTAAGTGGGATAAGCACTCATCTGAGTACTGTCTCCTGAAAGAGCATAGCTAGTATTGGATCCATAGGGGGGAAGGTTCCAACCTCCCATTGGGACACGACTCATATCAAACGAAGAAGCAAACATCAGATCCATAGTGCCCCTGGGTCCAATGCTAGGATTCATATATGTGGGCCAGGGAGAGGGTTGCATGGGGGAAGGCATATCAACACGAAAATGGCTAGAGACCCAAGGTACGGTCTAAGCATTGTAGTTCTGCATACCATTGGAAAAAATGGAAGGGTTCGTCCCCATGAAATTAGAAGGTATCATGGGGTGGGTAGCAGTGAATGAGGGAGCAAAATAAACTCCATTGTCCATAATGATGAAACCCAATATAGACACCTAAGGTTGACTAGTAATCAAAGAGAATACCAAAAAGTTAAATGACCAATATGCATGCAAACGGGCTAAAGTGGTTGAGTGTCCTCCCTCGCAAAAGAAGGTATGTCTCGTCCAGGAGGGACTTGAGACTCCCCGCTAAAGTTTGGAGGTAACATAATTAGTTATAAGGGTCCTCGTGATCTTAACAACCAGTTGGTCAGATCCCCATGGAGAGGTAATCCTCTATAAAGGCTGTGTGATGTCTGACCCTCATCTGACTCAGGATACAAGCAAAATAACCCCTGCAAGTAACTTATGAGATACCTAAGTCAAGGAACTAGTAAACCACTATATAATTGATGCACAGGTGAGTAGTCGTAAGTCCAGATCACCGTATGGGTAGGGAAGCAAAGCCTGAAACCTTGAAATAAACGCCTCTCACAAAGGTATGGGCACTAGCAAGATCCCCAAATACGAATAAATCCACATAAATATCTTTGACGTTAGGTGAGTATCCAGGGGTTACCCCTTCAACTAACTTCACGCAACCTCGTGATTAACTCTAGTGTGAGAGGAGCCTCCTGATATTACCAATTATACAATGGACTTCTCAACTCCCTGTCTCAGACACATATGTTGATTTAATTGCCTTGGAGAAGTTTACTCACAAAATCCTATTCTAGGGCACTAAATCCTAAGCTAGTTTGTGCACCCTAAAAATAAAATCGTGACTAATCAATTTTAGTTTAAAGCCTAAATTTTATTGACCGTGGTTACTCAAAAAGGCATGGAAGTGAAACTCATGGTGTATTGACTCTACCAGAAAATAAATATGGATATAATGCAAAGTCTATCTTTAACTTTTCAATGAATGATATGCTAATAAAAATAGTGCAGTCTTCAATTTCAAATCTACAATTCAGAAGTAAAATACAATCTTTCGCTAAATGTGCCAAGCTATTGATAAAAATTCAAAGACAAAAATGCCAACCAATGCAAAATGCCTATTTTTTTGTATTTTCAATATTCCAAAAAGAAAATGCATGGACTAATAAGAAAATTGACATATGAATTCTACTATGTATAAAAGCAGTAACTCAAGCAGAATACTAGGCAGCCAAGCAAACAACCTAGAAGCCAAGGACAAATTAAAAATAGAAAACAAAGAGAAAGAATACGCCCAAAAATTCAACTCCAAACAGGCTTCCCGTCATCCCAGATAATCTCAACAGACACTACAAATACCTAAGAAGGCTTAACAATCTTTAAATCTTACCCAACAGTCACTCAACCAAGAAAATAGGCAAGGGGAAGTGGTATACATGACTGTTCAAGAGAACAGAGCGTATATATGTTCCTTGCAGTGAGACAACAAGTGTGTATACGCGACTGTCAAGGAAAAAAGGGCGTATATGTTTTAAAACAAGGTTGGGAAAGGGTAAAAGGATGAAAAATCAGACTTAGAGTGAACAGGATCTATCAAGCAGTGATACGACAATAAACACAAAGGAAAAAGAGCAATGTAAGAAGAAAAAATACTTCAACCCTTAGAAGGAAGATCTTTCCCCAGTGGAGTCGCCATTTCTGCTACAAGGGAAAAACTCTCTATGGCCAAGGGTAAACCACAACAGACAAGTCTGACTGCATAAATCAACCCAATTCCAACATATGCTATATAGACTAATGTGCAATAAAAGAAAGAGGCCTACCTCGATCCAACGTTTGATGATGTTCCACCATTGAGCACTTTGACCCAAAGCTTTATACCTGCAAGAAGTTCTCGACAAACAAGCAAAGCAAGTATATAGTGATGATATAAAAGGAGTTAGCACATCAGATAGCATAATCCATTAATAGACATTACAAACATGCCCATGGATAGTAATCATATATTTTCAAGACACCAATAGGACGAGAAAGGAGTATTTCTATTAATAATTGATCAACAGAAGTGTCAACATTACAGACTTTCGTGTCGGCATGGTTCGAAACCAAGAAACCAGGTTCCTTCCAACTGGGTCTCCACCACTTCAATCCTCCACCAAAGGCAAGCTCATAAGAAAGAGGCAAAGAGGTCCTCTCAACAATAAGGGAAGAGCTTGGGGGCTAAACACTATGTTCAGACTTGAGGGACAAAGGGATGCAGACTCAATATGAAGTAATTTCTCCAGAGTAACTTTTCTCTCAAAGTTGAATGCTTTCTCCTCTTTTTCCATAGTTCGAAATTGTGCTCTTGTATCCTTCAGAATGCAACTAAAGGGTCGAGTCAGAACGTTTCTAGTATATGGAAGGCCAAGGATCAGAGATCTTTTTTCGTGACATGGAAGCCCGACCTCATTTTGTATTTCCTGGCACAAATCTCGATATACGCGACCTGCAATGGAGAATCAAGCATATACGCATCTTGTATAACTGATAGGGAGCGTATATGTGGAAAAATGTATGTTTTAGCTCTAGATTCTTCAAAAAAGGGATGATAAGTCTGCGTAGGGAAATGGAAAAAGACCCTTTGTGCAAGATAGCAATGGTGAGACAAATCTTGCTATAACATCAAGAAAAATGAAATAAATGCTAATGAATTATCATATCATTAATGTTTTAAGTTTTTATAATCATTTTGAAAAATTGAAAAATTCATTGATATAATAATCTAAGATGCAAACATCTACACAATTTTTTTTATTTATGATTAATACACAATATATAATATATGCATTGTACTCTATACATGATTATATAATATATACATTGTACTCTATGCATGATTATTTAGGGTCATAAAAGAAATATAATAATTTTTTTTTAAATTAAATTATATAATAAGAAGAGATAATATTTGTATTGTTTTAAATATAAAATGAAAAAATAAAAATTACATAATAATTATATGCATGTAAAATATATATATATTTTTTTTACAAATCACTTATATCCTCTTTTGAGAAATCATAATATTAATTTTTTTATAATTCATAATATTGAAATCATAATATTAACTTTTTTTATAATTCATAATATTAATAGTAATAGGTTAAGGGTATAATTTAAGAAATGTTGTTTTTTCCTTTCTCTTCCATGTATGTTTCAAACATTTTTAATTTGAATCATAGATATTGTGTTTGCTAATTTCAAATTAGTTTCTAAACTACCATTGAATTTTTCAAAGATAAATAAGGAAAACTCTAAAAATATTGAATGAATATAACACATATTTAAGAAAAAGACAAATAAAATCTTTTTATCAAATATTTTGCATATTACAATGACATAACAACTATATAACACATAATTAAGTAGATGACAAAAGAAAATCTTCTTATCATATATTTTTCATATTTTAATGAATATAACACATATTTAAGAAGAGGACAAGCAAAATCTTGATATCATGTATTTTTAATATTGCGATGGAATAACAAATATTTAGGTATAAAGGAAAAACTAAGTCTTACATATGAAAGAAAACAAATTAAACACAACAATACAACATATTAAACATAAATGAGGTAAAATGGATAAAAATAAATGAGATTGGTACATGTTTATTGGTAAAATAAAAATAAAATTTTACTAATTGAGATAAGAAGTATGAAAAATATAAAAATTGAATGAGTAATAATAAAAATGTGAGGAGGGATAAAGGAAGAGAAGAATTGCAAGATGAAGAAGGGATATATAAGAAAGGAAGCATAAAAAATAAAAGTAATAAAAAAAATGAAGAAAAGAGAAAACTCTATCTCAATTTGACCAAATTTAGATGATAAAGAGTGAGGGATGGAACATTTAACTATGCATTAAAAGGGATTATTCTAAAGAAATCAAATCACAGGTGGAACTGAGTAAACCTAGGGGAAAAGCAAAAGCAAAAGAGGAACTCTCCGAGGGGAAAAGGAAAAGGGGAGAAATACATATAAAAATAAATCAAATATGTAATTAAATCTCTCTAGTCAATAAGGATATGAATTATAGATAAATATGTGAGTTACAGGGGAAAATACATTGATATTTAGATATGAAAAACAACTCAATGTTTTGGAACATTTCGATAGAAAGAAATTATAAGTTATTTTTTAGATAAGGAAATTTTAGAAATTTAAACAACTATCATGAGAATAGATAGAAATGTGATAGGTATTGGTGCACAAAATAGGCTTTAACATAGGAAAATTAGGCATTCATAACACTTGTTGATGCAAATTTAGTATCATACGATCTTAGATCTTTCCTCCAATCCACTATTTGTTTTGTTAGAATGATACTAAATGTTGACATGCTTCAACCTTATACGATACTTACAATTATTCATAACTCCCTATCTAGGTAGATCTAACTCCTTAATCATCCAATGCAACCATAATTCTTTCTTACATGTTGGTGTGGTATCCTTTTACTGAGCTTCACAGACCTAAATATGATTCGAGATATATCTAACTCCTTAATCATCCAATGAAACCATAATGCTTCCCTATATGCGTGTGTTGTAGCCTTTTACTAACTTCACAAAGCTAAATATGATTGTTTCTTACTAACATAAAAATAACTCCACCATTAAAAAAAAAATGTGTAAACCTAATTATTGGATTTCCCAACTATTGATGTTTCCTAGTGAATCAACAATGCTAAAAAAATATTAATGTGTATTCAATGCATCATGACAATGATGGTAAGCATGTATATCCTTTGTACCTTATGGATACATAAATATCCTCTTTAATGCAATTGAATATTGCTTCTCAATAATAACCGTAAACCAATTCAATAGTCCTATTACATGAAGAATAATTGGTCTAGTACATGTCATAACGTACATCAAGTTTTTGATAGGATTTCATCTAATACAACTCACAATTTACATCAAATTTTGTATCTACCTAGTTTTAGATTTCATAATTTGTAATGGCTAATAAACTTAATGATCCCAACATCCAATTTCACAATAATTTCTCTTCCGATTATTTTAGTAAGGTCCAAGTGAACTTCACCACTAAACTTAAGATCATACATATGTATGCACTATATTGTATATCTCTACATAATAAGAGATGGATGAATATATGATTTTGGCGAATTGTTACATATACTTCACTCAAACATCACTCACACTTAACACTTAATTTCCATCCTATGATAGGAAATGAGTTTTCATCATGTAATAGGAAATGAGAAACCAATATAAATAACTCAAGAATTTCCTCACCCTTACCTTTATAATTCATTCAAATACTATGATAAGAAATGAATTTCCATCTCTAATAAGAAATGAGAAACCAATATAAATAACTCAAGAATCTCCTCATCCTTACCCTTATGATTTATTCAAATCCTACGATAGGAAATGAGTTTCCATCGTGTAATAAGAAATGAGTTTCCATCCTGTAATAAGAAATAAGAAACCAATATAAATATCTCAAGAATCTCCTCACACTTAACTTTATAATTCATTCAAAAATGATTGACACTTAACAATGATTAACACTTAACACTTGGGTTTCCACCTTCCACACTATGATAGGAAATGAGAAACCAATATAAAGAACTTGAGAGCATCCCTAGAGTATTTATTTTCAAACTCCAACAAGCCCCAGATATCCACCTCCCTATGTTATGTGCTTCCCATCCTCCACACTATGATAGGAAATGAGAAACCAATATAAATAACTTGAGAGCATCCCTAGTGATCCAAAAAGATCTTTTAATGACTGTGGTTGAGTTTTTAATTGCATGTGATTATTAACCATTTAAGAAGCTAATGAAAGAGGATGAAGATGAGAGAATATATCACAAACATAATACAAAATACAGATCTGAACTGAAGCAATAAGAACAAAAAACCATAACAAAAGAAGTGATAACGAAGTTCGGCACAAAATTGCCTATGTCTCCGGGCCTTTGTCTCAGTGGGGGGGGGCTTCTTTATTTCTGTTCAAAGCTCAAAAAGTACATCACATAAGTGATATTAGGCTATGAGACTGATCTAGTCATGTTCTTCCAGATCTCTAGAACCCGACAGAAGAAATGACACGCAAAATGGAGGACCGGAGCTCCCAGAAATGGCCCACAAGCATCTTCTCCTCAACAACTTCCCTGCATAAAAATGGCTTTGGCTTGGCTTTGCTTCAGCATAACTCTGATATGACTGTCCTCCATGGCCTCAAACAGGCCTGGTTTTTATAGATCTGAAGTTGGTTATCCATCCCCAACTTCCTCCCAAAATTTGGGCTCAAATCCCCCTTCAAATGGCCCAAAATCCCCAAAAAATCCATTTTATGGGCTAAATATCAGTCAAAAATCCCCAAAAATCATTAATATATGGTTTAAAAACCACTTTATGTTTAATTATTGGGATTAGCCCCCTTGTCTAGTGCGCACTACCTCTCTGTGGTCATATGACTGCATAAAAATGTGGGTTGGGGCTTAGCCCCAACCCCTTTTCGCCCTCCAATACAAACACTTACACTTTAAATAAATTAAATGTGGTTTATTTAAGCAAGAAACATGGTGGCGCATTGGTAATGGAACTCATCTAAGGCACTTAGTCTTGGTGGGTGGTCGTGGGTTCAAAACCCATGGACCCCCACATATTTTTGGAACTTGCCATTCGACCGTGACCTGATGCCACGTGGCTACCCATGCCTGGGCCACCTGGCACCTCAACATTTGACCAGATTTTTCCATGTGTCAAAATTTGATTGGATCTGCCATCCACATCTGCCCAGTCAAATGCTGCCACTTGTCACACTTCTATTGCCACATGTCACCTCTAGAGAGTGCCATGTCACCTTTTGACTATTGACTTTTTTTTTGTCTTTTTAACTATTTCGGAAAATGGTCAGAGTGTGATAACTCTTGCATATGACGCCCATTTGAGAAAGTGAATATATGGTCGGAATCAGTTCGACGAGCTGGTCGCAATGGAATTGGTTTTGTCCGATTATGAGAACTTTCATTTTGAGCCTTTTTTAGCCCTGTCAGGCTCCTGGATCCGATTCTGGATCACACCTCCCCACAAAAGGACCTTTTGGTCCCCAAAAGGTTACTAACCAGTCAACAAGCTTGGGATAGGCCACCCAACTTGTCCTCTGTCTCTGAACTCTATCCTATGCACCTGTCTCATCAAGATCAACTACAACATAATCATGACAATTGACAACATATTGTTAGCCATTTGAACCCTATTACATCTTATTGAAGCCACTATAATCCATGTAGACAACATTAATAATGATAGCATCAAAAAGATGACTGCAAATGAGCTAATACACTTGTAATATTTTCATGACATGAGCTTATCTTGAAGAAACTTACGATTGATTTTCCATTCAACAATCATTTCTTGTTCTTGCTTAAGATCAATTACTTCATTTGAAATAATTATTGGTTTGCTGCTTGCTTGCATTGCCTTCTTTAATTGTTCCATTGTTTGAAGTGTTTTATTTTCCTTAACATGATGAGCATGAACCACATAATCTTGACCTTCTTTGGTTAATTGATATTGATTCTTTGTCCTGTAGAAGATTGCCTTACGATCATATAAGTATGGACTACCTAAGACCATTCCACATTCACTTAATGACACTACATCACATGTTACCTCGTCCACATACTTAGATGAAATTGCAAATTTGATTGTGCACTTCTTTGTTATGTGCATTTGATGATGATTGCTTATCCATTTAAGTGTGTAAGGATTATGATGAGTTTGTGTTTTTAACCCCAATTGCTTAAC
>ML783134.1:736647-757617 GCA_009831015.1 Picea engelmannii | reverse complement strand
CTTCCATACATCTGTCTGTTCTATCGGGACCTGGTGGTAGCTAGACTTCAGATCAATCCTACTAAAGTATTTGGCCCCCGTGAGTTGATCAAGGAGGTCATCGATTCGGGGAATCGGGTACTGGTTTCTGACAGTGATTTTATTCAGATCCTGGTAATCAATACAGAGTCACCAGGTTCCATCTTTCTTTTGTACCAGCACGATTGGGCTCCCACAAGGTGATGAGCTAGGGCGTATGTGCCCCTTGTGGAGCAGTTCTTGGATTTGTCTCTTGATCTCCTCATTCTCTAACAAAGAGAGACAATAGACTGGACCATTGGGCAGCAGTGCGTCGGGGGTCAAATCGATGGGGTGCTTGACCTGGCAGTGTAGAGGTACCCCTGTAGGTGAGGAGAAGATATCCGAGTATTCTTTCACGACCTTATCTACTTGCTTCTACTGTGTGGAGAGGTCCGTTGCAGAGACCTTGGATCTGGCTGTGATCTTTCGCTTATTCTGAGAGCGAATCACGAAGAAGACAAACTTCCCCGTCTGAGAGATGACCTTCCTGCATTTCTTAGCAGAGATCAAGGAAATAACACTAGGTGGGACTACCTCAGGTATCCTATACAATTTCCTGTTCAAAGTAATAATAACACTACAAGGCCTAGACTCATATACAACATGACATTTTCATAAATAAGGTTGGCCCAAAAGAACATCACAAACTTCAAGAGGAGAAACATCACACAATACCTCCTCTTTGAAGGGCTTGATGCCATACGATAGTCGACACTCTTGGCCGACGCGAAGATCGCTTCCTTGGCGGAGCCATCCAATGGTGTAGGGTTGTGGGTGTGGCATTGTTGGTAGGGCCAGCCACTTGACGACCTCTGCTGAGATGAGGTTCTTCTGGCTACCGCTGTCAACGATGAAGTGTAGCGGGGTGCCTTTTACCCACATCTGGTTCACCAGGCTGGATCTTGGTGGTAGAAACGGTGGCACTGGGTTCCGCGTCAATGATCCCTCTTCCCCTTTCTGGTTCTATCTCGAAGTCAGAATCTGCATCTGATTCAGAGGCTTTCACTTCAGCCACCAGCAACTGCTTTGAGCGACAATCAACAGTGTTATGCCAAGGGCTCTTATGGAAGTCGCACCACTTCCCGGTATCTTTCTTTGTCTTTCTGGTGTCCTTCTTTGCTTGCGGCTTGTACTGGTTTTCTTAATACTCTCCATCTTTTCTCTGTCCTTTTTTCGGTGGGTTGGGGCCGCCCTTTCCTGGCTTTTTTGGTGAGGGGTTCCCAGGCCCAAATTGCCGCGTCTTTTGTTTGAGCTTCTACTCGATTTTGACGGCATATTGGTAGGCCATGCCCAAGGATGAGATGTCTAGAAATTCCATTTCAGTCTAGATGTATCTATGCAGAGCACCGCGATACTTGAGCACCAGATGTCACTTCGAATCTTTTATACCCAACTTGGTGCGCAAGGTATGGAAGATATTTGTGAAATCTGGCACTCCTTGGTCTCTTTCTTGCCGCAGTGTGGTCCATTTGGTATACAGGTCGTCATAACTTCCGACAGGGTAGTATTGTTCGTTAATAGCATCCCTGAAGGATTCCCAGGTGGACGTGACTGAAAATAATGAGGTTTCCTCTATCTCCTTTTGCTCACATAACGTTTCCCACCAATCTTTGACATGGGGAACGACTTTGAGGAGCACAAAAGTAATATTTTCTCTATTCGAAAATTTATGAACAGAAAATACCCTTCTAGTAGATTCAACCACTTGTCTACAACATCTGCGTCTATCTGACCTTCAAATATAGGAATATCAAAGTTTATTTGTACCTTGAAGGGGGCGACGCCTCCGTTCGAAGAAGATGCATCGCCTGTTGGTATTCGTCGAAGGATTTGCACGAAACTATCCATCATATCGTTCCTCTGTTGCGTGAGGGCTTCCTCAATCAACAGTTTGAAAGGATCTCTTGTCCCGTCATATTTCTTCTCTCCTGCCATGGGAGGTCACTTGGGCATGCGAGAGCTGCTGTCCTCAAGAGAAACAAGCTCGAGACCCAACTCTTTGTACTCCGACCTCGTTGGGGACATGCATTAAGACGACAAGGAGCAGACCGCTCTGATACCACTGATCCAGATTTTATGAGAAGAATGAAATGAATACAGATTATTAACAGGTGCTTAACACAAAATAACAGAGATACAATAAAACTAGTTTTCTATTCAATAACGAAATAAGCTGAAACTGTAAAATGCAGTGGAAACAAGCTTGTTGGAATGGTGGCGGCTTATCTTTGAGAAGAGATGTGATGGCAGCGCGCATTCGCAAGCAGAAGGTTATAATGAGGCTCTGAAGGCCTTTTTACAATAAGAAAGAATGCCAAAAACCCTAGACATCCAAAAACCTAACTCTAGGAGATGAAACACCAAAAGTCATGTGGGCCCCGTTTGGGTAAGCTAGTACATCAACTTCCCGGGGTCATAACTTTTGCATACGATCTCCTTTTTAGGCGTGTGATAGCCTGTTGGAAAGGTATCGTCGAGGAGATTTATTTTGGGGGATTAATAATTCCTTCGGCTATAATTGAGGAGCTCGATACCAAAAAACCTTCATTTAGGCCCTCAAAATGGCCCTGGAAGTAAACACTGCTAAAAATAGTAAATTGCCAAAAATGTTAGAAAACTGTTTTGAGCCAGTTGGAAAAGGTGGGTGACCACCGATATCCATCTGGATCAGTGGTTGAGTTTTTAATTGCATGTGATTATTAACCATTTAAGAAGCTAATGAAAGAGGATGAAGATGAGAGAATTTATCACAGCCATAATACAAAATACAGATATGAACTGAAGCAATAATAACAAAAAACCATAACAAGAGAAGTGATAACGGAGTTTGGCACAAAATTGTCTACGTCTCCGGGCCTTTGTCTCAATGGGGGGAGGCTTCTTTATTTTTGTTCAAACCTCAAAAAGTACATCGCAGTAGTGTCATTAGGCTACAAGACTGATATGGTCATGTTCTTTCATATATCTAGAACCCAAAAGAAGAAATGACACGCAAAACGAATGATCGAAGCTCCCAGAAATGGCCCGCAAACGTCTGCCCCTCAACAGCTTCCCTGCATAAAAATGGCTTTGGCTTGGCTTTGCTTCAACATAACTCTGATATGAATATCCTCCATGCCCTCAAATAGGCCTGGTTTTTAAAGATCTGGATTTGGTTATCCATCCCCAATTTCCTCCCAAAATCTGGGCTCAAATCCCCCTTCAAATGGTCCAAAGTCCCCCAAAAAACCATTTTCTCGGCTAAAAATTAGTCAGAAATCCCAAAAAGTCATTAATATATGGTTTAAAAACCACTTTCTATTTAATTATTGGGCTTATCCCCCTTGAATGGTGTGCGCTCCCTCTTTTTGGTCATATGAATGCATAAAAGTGTGGGCTGGGGCTTAGCCCCAGCCCCTTTTCGCCCTCCAATACAAACACTTACACTTTAAATAAATTAAATGTGGTTCATTTAAACAAGAAAGGTGCATTCGTAATGGATCTCCTCTAAGGCGTTTGGTCTTGGTGGGTGGTCATGGGTTCAAAACCCATGGACCCCCAAATATTTTTGGAACTTGCCATTCGACCCTGACCTGGTGCCACGTGGCTGCCCATGCCTGGGCTACATGGCACCTCAACATTTGACCAGATTTTGCCATGTGTCAGATTTTGATTGGATCTTCCATCCACATCTGCCCAGTCAACTGCTGCCACTTTTCACACTACCATTTCCACGTGTCACCTCCAGAGAGTGCCACGTCACCTTTTGACTGTTGACTTTTTTTTTAACTTTTTAACTGTTTGGGAAAATGGTCAGAGTGCGATAACTCTTGCATATGGCGCCCGTTTGAGAAAGTGAATATATGGCCAGAATCAGCGCGACGAGCCGGTTGCAATGGAATTGGTTTCGTTCAATTATGAGAACTTTTATTTTTGAGCCTTTTTGAGCCCTGTCAGGGTCTTGGATCCGATTCTGGATCACCTAGAGTATTTATTTTTATTTTCAAACACCAAAAATCCCCACATATCTACCTCCCTGTGTTATGTGCTTCCCGATCTTGATGGGAGGTTAGAGCATGATCCCTCTCGCCTATGACAACTTCATTTCAAGTAAAATCTCTCACATGCGACTTTTAGATCTTTTAAGTATTTGGCTCATGTGGTTGTTAGATATTTAATAAATACTTGGCTCATGTGGTTGTTAGCTATTTAATAAATATTTGGCTCAGGTGGCTATTATCTATTTAAAGTATTTGGCTCATGGGTCATGTGGTTGTTAGCTATTTGGTTCATTTGGCTGTTACTATTTCGCTATGTGGTTGTTTGTGGTGGTTGTTAGTATTTTAAGTAAAGGGACATGTAACAGATCCCCAACGGTAATGCAACAGATTCTCTTTATTTAAATGCACAGACACTAAATTGTAAAAAATGGAAGGCAAATCAGAGTTCCAGTTTTGGCTCATGCAAACAATCGATGCAAACCAACAAAATAAACTCTGCGCAGTAAATAAAATCAACACAGTAAATAAACTCCGCGCACTAAGTAAACTTCGTGCAGTCCAATAAATAAACTCCACACGCGCACCAATAGCCTTATACGAAGTCAATAAATAAAATAACGTATAAAATAGGGTGAAATGATTAAGGCTAAGATATCAATCGAAAGAGTTTACAAACTCAACACATCCAAATAAATAAAAAATTATTCAATATGCTTTCAAGATCATACGCTTTTACAATCCGTTTCAGGTATATATATAAACAAAAAATGTCTCTTCAATCTTATAAAAAGATTAATAAAGGTGGTGATGATGTCTGGTTACCATGAAAGGTTAAGGAAGTCACTGTTTAGAGTAATTAAATCCTCGAGTTTTGAAGGGTCAAGACAGCCACCGATCCGCCGCTATTGAGGTGGTGAAATGAATAATATCTAACATACTCCCTCTTAATCATTTCAAAAACAAAAGAAAAATTGCTGTAAACAATGCATTACAGCATACAGACTCCAATATTACTTCTATGGATTTTAAACAATTAATTTCCCAAAGGCTTCGTAAATATGTCTGCAAATTGTTCTTAAGATCTGCAGAACTGAACAAGAATCTCTTTACCAGTTACCAGCTCTTGAATGAAATGATACCTCGTATAAATGTGCTTACTCTGTTTGTGAAAAATGTGATTCTTTGACAGTGCAATGGTAGATTTATTGTCACAGACAATTTGGGTTGCATCATTCTGGTCATGCAACAATTCATTCAAGACCCTTCTCATCCACACAGCTTGACATGCAGCTGCAGCTGTTGCAACATACTCTGCCTCAGTAGAATATAGAGTCACAATGGGTTATTTCTTTGATGCCCACGCCACTGCTCCAGATCCAAGACTGAACACATACCTAGATGTGTTTTTCCTGTCATCAATGGAACCTGCAAAATCACTATCAGTATATCCGATCAACTCAAAGTTTAAACTTGATGTGTATCGGATACCAAAGTCAGTTTTTCCAGCAACATATACGAGGATCCTCTTTCCTGCTTGCCAGTGAGTACTCTTCGAAGTCTCCATGAATCTCGAAATCAAACTTACAACAAACATGATATCAGGTCTGGTTGTTGTTATTTACATAAGGCTCTGAACCAGCCTTTTATACAGAGTTGGATCAACATATGATCCCTCATCATACTTGCTAAGTTTAATACCAGTTGCTATAGGTGTTGCAGTTGGTTTACAATTCAACATTCTAAACCTTTTCAATACTTCATTTGCATAGTTAGTTTGGCAAATGAAAATGCCATCATCAGATTGATCCACTTCAATTCCAAGAAAATAATTCATCAATCCTAAATCAGTCATCTCAAACTCTGTTTTCATGACATTTTTAAAATCATCTATAGATAGATCTCCAACAAAAATCAAATCATCAATATATAGACAAACAATCAAAATTTTACCTTTCTGGTTTACCTTTGTATACAGAGTTGGTTCAATTGGACTTCTGTTGAATCCAACACTGATAATGTATTCATCAATCCTGCTATACCAAACTATGGATGCCTGTTTCAATCCATATAAAGCTTTCCTCAACTTGTAAACTTTATCTCTATGCTTATCAATCTCATAACCTAGAGGTTGTCTTACATAAACCTCTTCTTCCAAATATCCATTCAAGAATACAGACTTGACATCCATCTGATGCATGATCCATCTATTCTGAGTTGCAATAGCTAAGACCATCCTCACAATGTCAATTCTTTCTATAGGAGCAAATGTTTCAATGTAATCAATACCGAGTTGCTAACTAAACCCCTGAGCTACAAGTCTTGCCTTGTACTTTTCAACTTCACCACCTGCATTCAACTTAGTCTTATAGACCCACTTAACGCCAATATTGTTATTACCTTCAGGTAAATCGACAAGATGCCAAGTGTTATTTCTTCAATGGAATCAATCTCCTCATCCATTGCTTTTTTCCAGACATCCTCTTTAGCAACTTCATCAAAACTTACAGGATCACATGCCATTAGTGCAAAATTTGAAATCTGATCTACTTCTTCATTCTGATCATATAATTCTCTTAAGCTCCTAGTCTTTTGACCTTTACATCTTTTTTTCAATGATGCTAAAGTAGGATTTGATTCACTACTTACTTATGAATCTGTTTGATGTCCACCATGTCTAGATGGCTCACCATGCTCATGTGTATTGGGCGTTCTAAATTGAGATGAGCTGAAATCTGGTGCTTCCCTTGTAGGACTTCTTGTTGTAGGCGTATGTGCATGTGGAACCATCTATCCATCTCCTTCAGCCTACTCAGCTCCATCATCATCTTCACGAGGTAACACAACTCCCTCTAAAATTGATTTGTTAATACTTCCATCCTAGGCTTCATCTTCTTTAAATTGAGCATCTCTGTTGATTACACATTTCTGGGTGATGGGATTGTAGAGTTTATATGCCCTAGATTATTCATTGTATCCAACAAAGATACATTTCTCGCTTTTGTCATCCAACTTCCTCCTCATTTCTGTAGGTACATGCACAAATGCAACACATCCAAAAATTCTGAAATGAGAAACATTGCAAGGCTTACCATCCCAGGCTTCCTGAGGTACATGATCCCTCATGGTCTTGGTCAGACTTCTATTCAAGATAAAACCAGAGCAAAGAACCGCATCTCCCCAATATTCATTTGAAAGATGCTTCTCTTTCAACAAGCTTCGAGCCATATTCATAATGGTCCAATTCTTCCTTTCAACCACTCCATTCTGCTGTGGAGTATATCGAGCAGTAAACTGCCTTTTAATTCCATGAAGATCACGAAATTCAATGAATTCATTAAGTTTATATTCACCTCGTCTGTCAGACCTTAAAATTTTAATGGTTTGACCACTCTCATTCTCAACCATAGACTTAAACCTTTTGAAAACATCAAAAGCTTTAGATTTCTGCTTCAACAAATACAACCAAGTCTTCCTACTGAAATCATCAATGAAAGTAATAAAATAAACATAGCCAGTTAAAGAAGGTGTTTGCATAGGTCCAGATAAATCTGTGTGGACAATTTCCAATGGAGATTTTTCTCTGTAGGAAACACCTAAAACAAGTTTCTTTCTGTGATGTTTTCCAAGTATACAGCTCTCACAAGAGCTTGTAGGTTGCTGAATACAGGGCAACCCCTTTACCATCTGCTTCTTCTGTAACAGATCTAAGCCACCAAAATGTAAATGACCATATCTCAAATGCCATAACCAAGATTCATCTAAGCGTCCAACTTTATAAGCATTCAAAGAACCACTTAATTCATTTTTCATAACAAGTGGAAACATTCTATTCTTGGTCATCTCAACTCTTGCAATCAACTGTTTGTTGGGTAATTTATCATAGATTGTACATACCTTGTTCTTGAAGAATACTCTGTAGATTTTCTCCAACAACTGTCCAACACTAATAAGATTGCATTTTAAACTAGACACAAAATAAAAAATCATCAATATTTCTTTTTTTATTATCCTTAGTGTAAACTGGAACTACACCTTTACCATTAACTATAACCTTACAGTCATTTCCCAGTTTTACTTCAGACTGAATACTAGTATCAATAGAAGAAAACAAGTCCTTATTACCAATCATGTGGTTACTGCAACCACTATCCAAAAACCAAATATCATTAGCACTTTCCTGAGTGACATTACAAGTCAAGAACACACGATTATGATCATACTCATACTCATTTGTGATATGTGTAGACTGCTTTCCAACATCTGCCTGCTTCTTCCAACATTTGTTAGCAAAATGCCCAAACTTCTTACAATAATAACATTGTACTCTACTTTTATCATACCTCTGATTTTCTTGCTGCCAAGGTTTGTTGCTCCTCCCTCTTAAATTAGGAGGATTCTGCTGGGACTTCTCCTCAGACTCTAATTCAGTTCTGTTGTCCCTTCGACCAAAAAATCGACCTCCTCTTCCACGATTATAAGACCTTCCTTTGCCTCTGCCTCTCGTAACGTGCAGTTGGGATTTGAAAGCATGCTCCGATGATCCTTCTTCATATCTAGATATCCTAGATTCATGAGCAACAAGAGAACCAGTTAATTCATCAATTTGCATTAGACTTAAATATTTAAATTCCTCTATGGGTACAACAACGGGTTCAAACTTATTGGGTAAACTTTTCAGGACTTTCTCAATAACTCTCTTATTCTCAATTTCATCTCCATACTGCCTAAGCTGGTTCAAAACATTCATTACTTGAGTCATGAAAGTATGAACACTTTCGTTATCCTTCATCTTCATATTTTCAAAATCCCTTCTCAAATTCTGCAACTTGACTGTCTTCACCTTGGACACACCTTGATAACTGGTTTCAAGAATGTCCCAAGCCATCTTCGAAGATGCAGCGCTAGCAATCTTCATAAAAATGGCTTCATTTAATCCTTGTTGGATTAATCCAAGAGCTTTATTATCCTTCTTCTTGCTTTTTTTCAGCAAAACATGGTCAACATTAGACAGAGCCAATTCTGCTAGAGCTGCCTCGGCATAATTATCAATAACATAAGTCCACAAATCCTGAGAACGCAAAATCGTCCTCATCCGAATATACCAAGAGTCATATGTCTTCTAACTCAGAACAAGAACCTGAATGTGAGAAGAACTACTACCATAGGCAACCATTTATAAAAATTGATAGAAATTAAATAAACCTTCACGCATAAAAAAAAAATAAACATGAATAATGTGCAATGAACTTAAGCAATTGCAGGATGAACAAGAGGTTCTGATATCAAATGTAAAAAATGAAAGGCAGATCAGAGTTCCACTTTCGACAACAAAATAAACTCAGCGCAGTAAATAAACTTCGTGCAGTAAATAAACTCCGCGCACTAAGTAAACTCCGTGCATTCTAACTACGTGCAATCCAATAAGAAGAGAGTTTACGAACTCAACACGTCCAAATAATTTTTTTTTATTCAATATGCTTTCAAGATCATACACTTTTACAATCCGTTTTAGGGTATGGTATGTATACCTCAGTAGACTTTCACAAGTTCAAATCCAGAGGGGGGTAGGGTATGTATACCTCCGTAGACTTTACCAGTCAAATTGTTGGGCGGAGGGAGGTCCCTTGTCCCACAAACAAGGGGGTCTCATACACCAATTTGGTGTGCTGGCTTGGCTTTGACCTTAAAAATAGATTATTATTATCATTATTAATATAAACAAAAAAATGTCGATTCAATCTTATAAAAAGATTAATCAAGACGGTGAGAGTTTTGAAGGGTCAAGACGGCCACCGATCGGCCGCTAACGAGGGGTGAAATGATTAATCTCTGACATAAATGTCTTAATTTGCGTAAGTGCTATAGAGTCTATACCATCTTAAATATCATATAAAATGTAAAATTAAAATAACTCTCCAACTCTAGAATCTGATTTCAAACTATCTACTCTTTATCAATGTGGTTATAGTGCTCATTCAATTACATGGGTATTTTCCCTTTAATTTTGTATGGGACATACGAGTTAGCTCACTGAAGTTGCTGCAACAACTATACCAACAACATTAAAACCATCATAAATATCATATAAAATGTAAAATAAAAATAACTGTCCGTCTCCATAATTTGTTAAGGCCAGTCATACAAATTAAAATTTTATTCAATTGCC
The DNA here is from genome assembly GCA_009831015.1 of Picea engelmannii. NCBI lineage: Eukaryota > Viridiplantae > Streptophyta > Pinopsida > Pinales > Pinaceae > Picea > Picea engelmannii. The sequence continues at coordinate 747,411 of ML783134.1, read as the reverse complement.
ACCAACAGTCGCTCATGCTAGACACCTTTCATTGGGATGCGACGTCTCGTAACATGAAGTTTTCCATTCTCCACCCCAACATGAAGTACGTGGGACTTTCAAAGGAGGCCACTGGTTTATTCGTACACAGACCGTAGTTAAGGACTTCTCTTCATGCTTTTCATGTACTTGAGGGGCAGGCATCTTTGTGAAATTCCAGCGGCATTCGTGACGTCCCTACAGTGGGTCATCTGGATCTGCAGAGACATAGCCGTCCCTGTGGAAGTACTTCTTCATCGGCAGACGCCCGCTCCAATACGGATCACAGTTCACCCAGTAGTTCCCCGCTTCCTGTAATACGCATTTCAACAATTATATCATTTTTCTTCCTTCCTTGCACCCGCACCAGGAACAAAAAAATCTTATGCACGCTTCTGGTACCAAAACAGTAGAATCTTGGTGTCCTCAGCTTTGTCCATGAGACTGGAAAACTTTATGGATAGTGCTAAACATCCTTGACAAGTGTCCTAGGGTCCTTCTGACAGTTTCTGGGAACTTTGAAATGATAAATTCTGGATAAGAACCTTGCAAATATGCAAGATTTTGGATAGAAACCTGCCACTTGAAAATTCCTAATATACACATTATCTATATTAAAACCTGCAACTTCAAAATTCCTCATATACACATTATCTATATTATACAATTTTTGTGTCCGCAGCTGTCCACGGTACCTATACAAATATTTATTCGATCTACAAATTAAATATAATATCATTTCCATATAAGCTGACCATTTTGTACCAGAAATTCCACGAGTATGAGAACAGATCATCTATCTGATTCTCGTCTGCCATTACAGTCCCACAACACTGCAATATGATTAGAATGAAATTAATTAGCAGAGAACACATGAAACGTGTCAATAATTTATTAGTCTCTAGTCTCTAGAGTTAATTATAATTACCGTTACAACTATTTAGCAAATTAGGGTTTTTAATAAATGCGAGAGTAGTTATTAGAATAATAATTTACTCGTACTGCAAAAAACTTACCCAGCGACCTTCTTCAAGAGAGACACATTAAGTTCGAATGCTCGATTTAATTCATGCAGAGATCTGGTTCTCACTATACATTTGTCTATCTGGTCTATCTAGATTGAAGCAAGAGGACATAATCGAATCCTGTTTTGTAGTTATATTTCAACTTAAACCATGACGGCATAAATAGAACGACACTAGTGACATAATGACATCCTGGAGTGCTTAATTTATGGAGTATATTCCAATTTAAACCATAATATTGAAAGAACATAGTTTAATTAATAAAAAATATTTTAAAACGACTAAACGTCATCTCTACTCTAAATGGCAAGTCCACTTTGTTTAAAAATGGAGTACCGAAATCTTGAATCAAACGGATATATCCTATACAAACACATTTTTTTTTATTAGTGGCGTGATTCAATATAGAGTACAATCCTTGTGTAAACCGGAAACTATCCAACTCAAAAACCGATAGAGATTATTTAAAAAACAAACTTAGTGTATCGATATACTCCATTTAAACCATGACCGATAGATGTTATTTAAAAAAACATAATCAGTAAGAAAGACCATTGCATTGTATTTCCAAGCTGTAAGAATGTTTCTTTTGCACACTTCTTATTGTGTATGTAGAGGAGGTCCATAGGATAATAATCATTATTTTTATTATCTTGATTGTAACTATTTTTCAATTTCATTTTAATTGGATATTTAAATTTTATAATATTTTTTTTTATAATATTATGGTTAATAAATATTATATAAGGTGTTAGTCCTTAAACATGCATAACTTCCTTATGCTCCTAAACTTAATCTATTCATTCATGAACATTTTCGAAGGTTTAAATTTTCTTATTTTCTCTACACTTTATTTGTATTTGTTTATTTTAGTGTGATTACCTTTATTTGAAATTAGTTTAATTTGCCTTTTATTATAAGGTATGTTTAGAAATCATTGTATGGGTTAGAAATCACACTAAAGGTATGTTAAATAGTTTGTTTCAATTTTAAAATTAAAGGTTTTTCTTTAAAAAAATGTTAAGGATAAATGGGTTCACTACAAGAATGGTGTCGTTCTTGTAGCACACAAAAAACGTCATTACTAAAGGTGCATTCAAGATTTGGGGAGATTATGAGAGAGTAAATGGTTTGTACTTCCAGCGGATTCAACTATCGGATTATGATCTAAACCATTCATATATCATTTGGGAAAATTCAAAGATTTTATGTTATGTTGTGAAATGACATATGAGAGATATAGCACGATTTTGCTGTGTTAATCGTTTTTATAGGTTTTCTCGTAATCTCGTTCGAACATGACTGAAACCTTAATTTGCACAGAATAGAAAACAATTGATAAAGAATATGTCGCCGAAGAAAGGTGGTCAACTTCTTCGTTTAGAACCGGGGGGAAAGACACAAAAAACATTTCCTATGAAGAAAACTAGGGATTCGAGGGAAGTAGGGAGCACATCGAAGGGTATGAAAAAGTTGCATGAAATATTTTCACCTCTAGCAAGAGAGACTAGGTCAAGAAAACTAAAGCTCATCTTTCAGTTGGAAGAGCCACTAAAACTTGAATTGAGATCATCTACAAGAAGACGATGATTTTAGCAGCATTGTTGTTTCATCCTACTGATAATAAAATACAGAGCATTTGAAGATTCATTTTGCAAGAAAGATTGACATTATGGACTAAAAAGGCCAAATCCAAGCTAGGTTCAGAGATAAACTCTTACACGTGGTCCAAGGAAGGAAACACCAACCAATAGGACACTTAAATACATTCCTATGAAGAAGCCTCGAAAAAGAAAGAAAATGATTTATGCAATTAAAGGTCCAAAGAAAAATACTGAAGTAAGGAAGAAACAAAGTATCAGTTCTTTAATTCTTGAGATACCGTATTTGAAGCATCTCCTCCACATTTACTAACAGAAGAAGAGGCTATTGAGGTCCCATCTAAAGATACTGAAGAGCTTGAGAAAATGCAAGGAAAGGCTTAAACATCAAAATACCTGCTTAGAATCGAAGAGAACTTGGAGAAAATGCAAAATTTCCTGTAGGTCACTCTTTTTGCAGTCAACTTTGCACACGTTTTCCGAGAAAATGGTGAGGCATTTGGAAAAACCATTAGAAACCTACTTGTAGATTGGTCTCATTTAGCTAACACATGGACCATTTCCTGAAAAAGTAAGCCGTGTAGGAGGTATATGTGGACCGTTAGGGATGTTTTTCCATAATTTGTCGATTTTCCCATATTTTAATAGATTCTTGAGTCAACAGAGTTGCCACCTCATCAATTTGAGCTGGATCCTGATTTTGTGCTATAGAAATGTGATTAGATCCATTTATTTAGAATCTTAGTTTGAATTGGTTATTTGAAATTAAGCTTTGTAATTTTGTAAAAAGAAAGATGAATGAAGAACAAAAAGAGGGTCCTTCCTCTTGGAAGGAAGTTAGCATTCAATTTTTGAGTCTCTTTTGAAGGAAAACTATAGACCAGAATTTTAAAGATGGAAGCCTGCAACATTTTTACACTCAATGAACAAACATTATGATGGTTAGACTATTTTAGTCCATGTCTTCATTTCTATATATCTTATTTGAATGCATTTGATATTTTTGCAAAGCATTGGTTCTATCATGTTTCATTTTGAATTTCAGTAAATAATTTGTTGTTAAATCATTTGTTTCAGGAATTGCCTTCAATTAATGTGTTCATGTCTCTAAATATGATTTGGAACCTAAAATTATTCTTTGCAAGTAAACAAATTGTTAACTTGTAGTTTATTTTTCATCTATTTTGTCTTCATTTATCTAACCTGTCAAAACGATATTAAGAAAATTGTTGTCGATAACTTGATTTAAACATAACTTGATTTAAACTTAGACCTTTATCCTTCAACTTACCATGATAACCTCATCCTTAAGCCCAACTTTAAACCGATCTTAACTTACAAAAAACCATTGCAATAACTGAGGTGCCCTAGCTTGCCCCTTAGTAGGAAAAACTTTAGGGATAACATAAGTGATTTAAATTTTAATATGTATTTTGGTATAAAAAAAGATTTAATAATGAAAATTTTCAAAATTAAAAACTAAGATAATTTTTTTTTATCTATTATAGTTTTTAAAATCGTGTTTATTTAGGATAGAAGTGTGTTCACATAAATTTCATAGTCTCAAAAGAGGAAATCAAGTTTCATGAAGCATGCTCCTGCTAAAAAGACATTGTGCTTCTCTTTCTAAATAATGTGCATACAAGTTAGTGATAAAATTCAATCACACTCTACCACATTTGTTTTGACCCAAGGGGGCAAGATATATGGCTAAATGTATAAGATATGACCCCAAGGGGGGGAATATAAGGGCCTAAATAAACATGTAATGTGTAAATATATATGTAATGGGGTCTCCCTAGTAGAAAAGGGGCCTCATGTGCAAGTGTGAATATTTATATATAAGATATCATGTATTCATTACTTAGAGATATGAATTGTGAAATAAGAAAGATATTTGGTTATTTGGAGGTAGTGAACCAAATGCTCAAAATATCATAAAATAACAGAAGTACACACCATGTATAGAATGTGAGAGTGGAGCACAACTCCAAGATAGATAAGTTACACAAAAACTCATTATTGAATAGGGGAACCCCCTCCAAACAACCAAATACTTTCATACTTCACAATTCACATCTCTCAATAATAAATACATGATCTCTTATATATAGCTATTCACACTTGCACATGAGGCCCCTTTTCTAGTAGGTCGACCCCATTACATATATATTTACACATTACATGTATATTTAGGCCCATATATGCCCCCGTTGAGGTCATATATTATGCATTTATCCATATATATGCCCCCCTTGGGTCATAACAACATTCTTTGATTCTTCTTTCACACATATTAGTAGTGACTCTTGATCCTTGAAATGTGTTGGGGAAAAGCAAGTCAGATCCTTTTGTGACTCTTAATTTTTGAATTGTAATTGGGAAAAGGAAGTTAGTTCTTTTTCTCCAATAATCAAAGTGGAACTATCTCTTCTTAATCTTTCTTTAATAACTCTAATACAACTTTTATTGTGAAGTAGTTCTTGATTCCTTATTTTGGTGTATCTTCAATATTCCAATATCCTATTGCCTTAGACTCATAACTCTCCATGTTTTATTCATATAGTTTAGTGTTGGAGTTGTGCCCCATATATAGTAGAGTCATTAATCCCAATCAAGATTTGTTTTTTTTTATCAATTTGTATGCCATGTGTTAGTTGATATAACTTATCAATTAGCTTTATATATGCTTCTTTATATACACTATTACAATTATGTATTATTATCAATACACATTAATGCCCAATAATATAGATAGATGCAATACAATATTATAGCCATGTACAATTGGTACTATTATAGATGCTTTTATATCGCACAGTTTGTGTATGGAATCAACATTCAAATGGACAATAATGGTTACAAATCCAATCGACTAACCTAATTGTCCACACATTATCAACAATACTCTAGCTAGTTTAGCTAACCCATTGATGACAATAAAATATCGACTATGACACTTAGTTATTTTACATTACCAATAATATTTTAATGATGATCAAAAAAATTATCCTCATTCTTTTAATAAAAATAATTTTTTGTGTTTTGAATTGCATACATTTTCTTTAGATGTACTCATGATAGTCATTCCTTAGCTCTACCACTTCTATGATACAATAGTACTAAAAATCAATATGCTTCAATTTAGTGTAACACTTATGATTATCTATTAATATAATGACAATTTGGTTTTCATACTAAACTATTATCATCTTTCCATTAGCTATGTAGGTATAACTCCTTCAACATCAAATGAAACCTTAATTCTTTCTTAGATATTTATCTCATAATGTTTAACTTAGCTTTCTAGAAAAGTTTATTGATCATTCTTTCATAGTCACCAAAAGTTGATAAATTTTAATAAATTTTAATGTTTATTGAATCTCTTTATGAAAATTATGAAAATGATAGAAGTGACTTAACTCAATGTTCATGCATGCATAGAGATCATTTTTAGTGTAATTGAATATTGCTTTGCTCAAATAATCAAGAGCCAATTAAGCGCTCTTATTATCCAATTAAGCGCTCTTATTATATTGGCAATTTCTGACTTAGTTCAAGTCATAACTTGCATTAAGGTTTTGGTTGCATTTTGAACTTGCAATAAGATTTTGGTTGCATTTTGAACATGAATTAAACACTTATATGAGGATTTTGGTAGCATTTTTAATTTGAATTCAATTAATTTAAGATGTTATCATTTCAATCGCTTGCTTATCAATTTAGAGATAATCAAACATTTAATTTTAGAATAATTCACAATAATTCTTCTTACACTTATTTTTAACAAAGTTTATTTGACTTTCATTTACATAATAATAATAATACTTGCTCATAACTTGTGTCCCCACTATTATATTGAGAATATGTGCCCTTAATATAAAACGTTTGTGGTAATCCATCTGGGGTAATATGAAACGTTTGACATTAGGTTGATAAATGGAACCTGGCAATTACACATCCTTACAATAATTTTTTAATGTGATTAGGTAAATGTTAAAAAGTAAACATGTTAATGGATGCCTTGATAAATGCAATAAAGTTATGAACAATAAATCTGATCCATTGATTTTGGAGGACGACTAAGAATATGCCAGCATCTTCAATATATAGCCATCAGATTAGGGTTTAAGGTTAAATAAGGTTAAAAGATCATTAATTATACCCATTGTCAATAGGTGTACGCCTTTAATCTTATTTTAGTAATGTCCTTTTCATCGTCAATTTCAGTACCATGAAAAAGTAAGTACTAAAAGGAAATCCAATTCACATATTCACACCCTTGCATGATGCTTTTTAAAATCTACTATGAACCAATTATGTGAACCTTGCCCAATTATCTCGTCCTCAACAACAAACAGCCCTCGCGTTTAACTATCATCCTTTCCCAAACATTCCTCACACTTCGAGATTTACGTAAACCATTTTAGGATGCTATAATGTATATATTCTCAAATACCCAAAATCTCCACCCCACTAATGACTGAGAAGACGGATTAATATATGCATGAGCAGTTATGCTCTACCAAACTCATTAAAACATTCATAAATTTAATATACATGAAGAATAAAAACAACCATCGTTATCTACAGTTCATATTTTCACTATCGGTTCATTATCTTCCACCAAAAAAATGGTGGTTACTGTGTTCATATAATTCCACAGGTATTCTGGGGAGAAGTTAAACTCTTTCTTGAGTTTTATACGGGGCAAAAGGAACGGCTCTCAAAATTTAATGAAGTTGTCGCAACAAAAACAACACCAGTCATGCAAATTAAAATTTTGTTCAATCGCCATCAACAGTCGCTCCTGCTCGACAACTTTTATTGGAATGTGATGTTCGTAGAGAACCAAGAAAATCTCCATTCTCCGTCTCCTCCAGGAAGTACGTGAGACCTTCAGAGGGTTAGCTCAGCAGGATGCCGCTGGTTTATTCGTACGCAAACCGTTATGAACTTCTTTCCATGCTTTTCACGAAAGATATATTCATTCTCTAATATCACAATCTAATATGACAAGTGGACATTGCTTTATATGTGTAAGAATCGTTCATTTCCATTTATATATAAGTTATAAAATTAATTCATATTATATTTACTCTAAATATCTTTTAAGTTGGTTTAAGAGTTACAAACAAGGGAACATTGCATTATATGTTAAGAATCTTTCATTTCCATTTATATATAAGTTATAAAACTAATTCATATTATATTTACTGTAAATATCTTATACATTGCTTTAAGAGTTACGAATATTTTAAATAGTTTTTTTTCGTAAGTTTGGGGTTTAAGAATTATTATAGGAAATATTTAAAATATATTAAAATAAAAAAATTTAAAACCTAAAAAAAAATATTGTTTAATAATAATTTAAAATTTTTCAATATATTTTATTTAAAAAAATAACCTAATATAAAATTCATATCTCAAAACAAAAATTCAAAGTTCATTTAACGTCCTCTTACATTGCATAAATCATAATGCATGTGTATTATTAGATACTATGTATATAATGCTAGTGATTGAAGTTAATCATGTTCTCCCACACTATTCCATACTTAATCATTATGTATTATTGTTGATTAGTGTTATTTGAAATTTAGTGGGAAAAACAAGTTTGACCATTCTTTAGTAATTGTAATGTTCTTCAAAACATTTTATAAACTAGTTTTAAATAAATTTTTCATAAGACTAGTTATAACCTTTTGATGTCAATTTTAGTAGATAACTAACGTTTAAATCATCACATGGTGGTTTATTAACTCATCATTAACTTTTACTAATTTACACTATTTTAATCACTATAGTGTTTGACCTTGTTTAACTTCAAAGGATAACCTCACACAAAAACCCAAGGGTGCCTATAGTCTTTAGATGTATCCTTACATACTTAGAAGGTGGTTTACACCAAAATCATTATCTATAAAGAGGAAATCAAGTTTCACTAAACCTACTCCTTTTATGTACAAAACACAATGTTTTTGCATTATTAAATGTTGTGTACATGTAACTGATTGAAGTTGGCCATGCTCTCCGAGATTCTTTCATGTTTATTCCATATGAATCATTAGCAAATATTTCTCATTAACCTTAGTGGGGAAAATGAAATTTGGATATTCTTTAGCACTTTTACGGGTTCATCATACCTTTGATAAGCTATCATCAAATCTTATCTCTATGGACTATGGACTAGTCATGACCTTTCAATGCTAATACACTTAATTTTTTGTAGGATATTAACTTCGGAGCCAAAGTCAACTACAACTTTGGATATTAAAAATACATTAACATCCAAGTAGTCTTAAGGAGCATGGTCTCCTCACATGTTATCAACTATAATTCATTTAAAATTTTTAACAAATTTGGTGTTTGACCTTATTTTATTTTATTTCCTAAGATAACCTCATAGGAAAAACTAAGTAATGTTTCCTCATATTCATGGATGACATATGTTGTAATCATGCTAGTGTAGAATTATGCACCTAACCAAGGGAGATTCTAGCTAGACACCTACTAGGATAGAACTAGCTAAATAATTAGTAACATTGACAAACACCTATTAAGCTAAGATCTTGGTCTATTTTCCTATAGATATAAACCTAGTAGAAATGTTAATCCCTGTAGTAAGTTAATATCCTTATCACCATGATGTAGAGTTACTATATGAATATTATATCCTCAACTTTACCTACCATCCATTTAGGATTTATGGTAGATACTTCATGAAGATCCACTTAATATTTGAATTTTTTTCTAAAACTATGAAATCCAAAGCCTCCCTTTAATATGTAAAAATAGTTCCATAGTCATGATAGAACATGAGCTAGTCCATCAATATCATAACTTCTAACTTAATTAGAGTAATAGTGCATCAATAAAAAAAAATAGTTTTACATCAATACTGTAGGAACATGTGTTTGATTTTATATTGTAGCTCCTCAACAAATTAAATATGTTTAATAAATTAATGACAACATTGTCTTCTTCCAAAAAAAAAATATAAATTCATTTATGGCATGGTCTCTTTTTCTCCTATAATCAACTTGGATTAATATTTTCTCTTGGTGTGGAGTTGCAGATTAATTTATTCTCTCCATTTCCTAATGGATTATTTTTTAATGGTCTCATAATTCATTATTTACTACTAATCAAATCTTCCTTTGTTCTAGCACCAAATTTGTTCATAAAATTTTGGATATATTTTCTTTTTGTTATCACTATTTTTACATTTTTATCTACTCTTCTTTGTCTCTAATTACCAAATATAATAAGCAAATCTTTTAGGGGCAATTAAATATTAGGTGGTATTATTTGTAGCACACATAGTTGTATGCTATTAAGTTATTATTTTTTTTACCACCACCACAACTACCTCTTCTTCCTCACCTACTTTGTTTTCCACATCTACTTCCTAATGTAATTTTAATTCTTACTCCATGATTATTTAAACTAGTTTTTGTATGATATATTAATAGTTGATTAATTTTTCATGCTTCAATTATGATTACAATCAATTTTTCATGTGTATTTACTTCACAAATAGTAGATGTCATTTGTCTTTCTATTATGAATACTAATTTTATTCTCATGGTTAATTAAATATATCTTCTCAAATTTTACATTGAAATTCAAAATCTTATTTTCTTACAATTTTTTTTCCAAATATATGCAATTAATAACATATGAAAAAAACATTCTTATATTTATTTGATACATAGTTTATATACCATAATTATTTTTTTATTTATTAAATAACTATTTAAAAAAAAAACCATCTATGTGAATTCTCCCTGTTTTAACTTTTTCTTGAGAAAATAGTCCACTTCCCATCTATTTTGAGTTTAAGAGTATCATTTGTCCATGTAGTACGCAAAGTATTTTGTTATTGTATGTAAGATATTATCTTCGAACCTCTACCTATCAATAATTAGTCCATACACTTTGGAATGAACTAGGTTAGCAATTATTAGAACATTTATCATAGACTCTTGTAGAACCTTGAGGCTATTGTTTCATTGCTCTATGCTTGGCTGTATTAAATTGTCGACCTCCTACGAACTATTTGTTTTATATATATATATATATATATATATATATATATATATATATATATATATCAC
>ML783134.1:713637-736570 GCA_009831015.1 Picea engelmannii | reverse complement strand
TTACATTTCTATAAAGAGAAAAAAAGAGTTGAAATATTATAATTTAAAAAAGCATTTCATTTATTTTTTTTAATTAGTTGGTAACTTAAATTTGTTTTCTCATAGTATTCTTTAAAATATAATATGTATCAAATTCTTTGAAATATGTATCAAACTTTTTATGTACATATTTTCTTATAAATCATACTTCTCTTTTCCTATCATCATTATTACTTTTTTATATGATTTTTATAAGTGATCTTTCTCCTCATTTATCATCATTATTACCTTTTTTCTATGATTTTTTTATTGAAACTTTTTAAAATTTGTTTTTTATATTGTTTATATGATTTTTTTTTGGATTTTTTTAAAATTTGTTTTTTTTTATATTGAATTCAATTTGGTAAGAGAAAACTCCCATGAGATTCTTAATCCTTATTAATATGTGGTATTCTCCATTATGTATAAAGTATTTTTAAAAATGGGTTTTCTTGATTAGTTGTATCATTATTTTTTATTGGGCATCATCACTTTCATTTGATAAGCTCTAAATCAATGTATTACAAGGTTTTATATGCAATGCTCATCAAATGATTACTTACATAGTTATTCTTTGAAAATTTTGTATTTTTTATGTCAATCCCCACTCCTCTATTACTTAGTTGATGTCAACCATAACTCTACTATTGTTTTCTTCATTGTTGATTTGGAGTACATCCATTCTAGACTCCATGTGCCTCAACAAAGACTTTTTTTCTAGAAGTGATTAACGTATTCTACTTCCTAAGGTGGTTGCTTCCTAAGATTCATAATAGGAAGTGTTAACATCATTTCATGTCATTTATCCTTTTCTAGTCAACTAACTTTATATTGGCATTGAATATTATTTTGGAGATGTCTCTTAGTTCTTACCACCTTTTTTTTTTTTCGCCTCTTTTAATTTTCTACAACTTGGTGTGGATTTTGTATTTATTCAAGGAGTTAGGTTTACCTATAAATCTCAATTTATTGATTTTATGTTCTCTTTGTCTCCTCCTAGATTGTATTTCCCTACTTCCTTAACCCCTTGTGGGAAATTTCTCTTTTTTTTCATTGCCTTTTAATTTACTTTTCAATTACGACTACTCTTGTTCACCCAACTCATCAATATTTACCAACACATCGTTAGCTTAGGTATACTCATTTGGGGTGATGAGATCATAGATGTATGATTTCATTCTTATACTTTGTATTTCAAAATTATTTTGTTGTATAGTATGAGTTTTAAATTTGTTAAGAATGTAATTGAGTGTATTTTTCCATAATATCCATTCCACTATTCTCAATAAAAAATTTAACCAATATTGTTGGTACAATAAAGAAGAATATATCTTTCATATCTATGTGCAATTGGCCTTTTATCATATCCAAATGAAACACTTTTTCCTATCACTTATCCCCAAGGAATATTTTACGGGTTAAATTTCACCCATAGGCTAATCTTCCATGTTTTTTCAAAAAGAAAAAAGATTTGACTATTCTATTTTTCTTAAACTAATTCTCCAAAATTATATAGGTTAAAATTATCTTACCTTAAAAATGGCCAAAATGTTATACAAACAATACCAAATCCTTAGAAATTTGAACATTTTTACAAAATATCGCCAAACATTTTGTAGTTTGCATAGTAAGGACTCGTAAACTTTCATCCTTAAAATTTTCCCTACTTATTCCATGTATAAATTGATGAAAGTTTTCATAAGAAAATCATTCAATTTTTTAATACAAAGCACGAGTCTTCTTATTCTTCTAACGTTCACATTCATTTTCATTTTTAATTAAATTTACAATTTCTCTTGGAATTTATTCAAGTAATATTTCATTTTCCTCTTTGAAAAATAAGGCACTAGCTTGCATAAGTGAGATTGTATTCCTTTCAACATAATCTACAAAATGATTTTTAACCTTTCTTATCTACCAATGTTGTATTTCCTTCTTTGACAAACAACATCTATGTAATTTTCTCTTGTTTCTCAACATATTTAATTATATATTACTACAAGTGATAATGTAACCACTATTATATTCTAGGGAAGTGAAAATGTAGTCTAACTACAATATACCAATTATTGATTTTAGGTTTATGTGGTGAGAGTGGTTAATAGAATCTCTAAGAAAATCCAGATTTGTTATTTTGATTGTCAATGTTTCATATATCTATTTGGATCTATCATCATGACAAATAGTTGAGTAGGTGAAGAGCGAGACCAAGCATATAAATATGAAAAATGCTAAGAGAAGGAACCCTAGAGAAGAACTACAAATGTTGTCTTGAAAAATGAAGTCTGTAGTTCTTCTCTAGGGTTCACGCTCTCTGATTTTTTCATATACTTATATGCTTGGTCTCCCTCTTCACCTAATCGAGTATTTGTCCCGACGATGGATCTAGCTAGAGATCTGAAACATTGAGAACCAAAATGATAACTCTGGACTTTCTGAGCGATTCTATTAATAAACCAATTGTACATCAAATATAAAAATGGTAAATAGCTACATGAAAACATACAAGTAATGTGCATACACAATCACTATTAAGATCTAAAAGATTAGAATACTAGAATAAACCATAAGTACATACTATGTACAACAATGTGAGAAAGGAGCACAAGTCCAAGATAGATAAGGGATATGTGTTACATAATTACTCCTTAAATACTAGGGGAAACTTCTTCAGGTACCCAAATACATTTATACATCACAATTCACATGTCCCCAATAATGAGTACATGATCTCTATATATACCTATTCACACATTGCACATGTGGCCCCTTTGTTATTAGGTTGAACATATGACATATACATTTACACAATATATGTACTTTTAACAACTTATATGGCCCCCCTTGGGGTCATATCATATACATTTAACCCCATATATGCCCCCGTGGGGTCATACCATAGTATCCTCCAAAATATTTTTCCTCAAATATTTAAAGGATTTACATGTGATGAAACCAAGTAATATGATTTTATTATTTTCTTGCATTGTTCTTTCCATTGATGATGATCCTCCTGAAAAAATGTTGTCATTGATGTCAAAGTGGAAGTGATGATGATGATGTGGGAGTAATGATAAGGATGTAACAATGATGATGATGATATGGGAGTGAAAAGAGATATTGTTTGAGTATTTAAGCCATGAATCCAAGTGAAGAAGCTTTGAATCCATGAATCCAAGTAAAGAAGCCTTGAAGCCATGAATCCAGGTAAAGAATCCTTGAGATTGTTTGAGTATTGAATCCATGAATCCAAGTGAAGAAGCATTGATGTCATGAAACCAAGTAAATAATCCTTGAATCCATAAAGACAACATACAAATCCTAGAAGACATGTTGATGAAGTCAATAAGCCTTGAGAATTTTCATTTATTAAAAGGAAAAATATGAAAAATGTAATAAATAAATGAGTAATAATAAAAATGAGAAGAGGGATAGAGGAAAAGAAGAATTGCAAGATGAAGAAGGAATATAGAAGAAAGGAAGGGTAAAAAATAAAAGTAATAAAAAAATGAAGAAAAGAAAAAACTCTATCTTAATTTGACCAAATTTAGATGATAAAGACTAAGGGATGGAACATTTCAATATGCATCAAAATGGATTATCCTAAAGAAATCAAATCACACGTGGAACTTAGTAGTCCTAGGGGAAAAGGAAAAGCACAAGGAGAAAAATACATATAAAAAAAGAATTAAATATGCAATTAAATCTTTCTAGTAAAGAAGGATATGAATTATAGATAAATATGCGAGTTATAGGGGAAAATACATTGATATTTAGATATGCAAAACAACTCAATGTTTTGGAACATTTGGATAGAAAGAAATTATAAGTTATTTTTTAGATGAGGAAATTTTAGAAATTTAAACAATTATTATGAGAATAGATAGAAATGTGATAGGTATTGGTGCACAAAATAAGCTTTAACATAGGAAAAATAAGCATTCATAACACTTGTTGTTGCAAATTTAGTATCATAAGATCTTAGATCTTTCCTCCAATCCACTATTTGTTTTGTTAGAATGGTACTAAATGTTGACATGCTTCAACCTTATTTGATACTTACAATTATTCCTGAGTGTAACATAACTCCATATCCAGATAGATCTAACTCCTTAATCATCCAATGAAACCATAATGCTTTCTTACATGTTACTGTGGTATCCTTTTATTGAGCTTCAAAAACCTAAATATCAGTAGAGATATATCTAACTCCTTAATCATCCATTGAAACCATAATGCTTCCTTTATGCTTGTGTTGTAGCCTTCTAAGAATTTCACAAAGCTAATGATGATTGTTTCTTACTAACATAATAATAACTCCACCATTAAAAAATGTGTAAACCTAATTATGGGCTTTCTCAATTATTGATATTTCCTACTCAATCAACAATGCTAAAAAAATGTTAATGTGTATTCAATGCATCAGGACAATGATGGTAAACATGTGTATCCTTTCTACTTTATGGATACATAAATATCCTTAATTGAATATTGCTTCTACATAATAACCATAAACCAATTCAAGAATCCTATTGCTTTGAGAATGGTTGGTCTAGTACATAGTCATAACTTACATCAAGTTTTTGACAGGCTTTCATCTAATACAACTCATAACTTACATCAAGTTTTTAATCAAGTTTTTGATATGCTTTCATCTAATACAACTGATAACTTACATCAAGTTTTTAATCTAACTAGTTTTAGATTCCATAATTTGTAATGGCTAATCAATTTAATGATCCTCAACATCCAATATCACAACAATTCCTCTTGGGATTATTTTAGCAAGGTCAGATTGCCCTTCACCACTAACCTTAAAGAATGCATACTTGAAAAATTATCCATTTTGTAAAATCGTATATGTATGCACTTCTTTCTATATCTCTACATAATAGGCTATGGATAAATATATGATTTTAGTAAATTGTTACCTACTCATCACACAACACTTCTCTCCTATACCTTTATACTTCACTCAAACATCACTCACACTTCACACATTTCACATTGACTTTTCATCCTATGATAGGAAATGAGAAACCAATATAAATAAATCAAAAATCCCCTCAGCCACTCAAACATCACTCAGACTTAACACTGACTTTCCATCTTATGATAGGAAATGAGTTTCTATCCTATAATATGAAATAAGAAACCAATATAAATAACTCAAGGATCTCCTCAGCCTTATCCTTATAATTCGTTCAAAAATGGCTGAGTCTTAACACTTGGGTTTCCACCCTATGATAGGAAATGAGAAACCAATATAAAGAACTTCAGAGAATCCCTAACGTATTTATTTTCAATTCACGTATGACAACTTCTTGATGGGAGGTTGGAGCATGATCCCTCTCACCTATGACAGCTTCATGCGCAGTAAAATTGCTCTCATGCGGATTTCAACTATGTTAAGTATTTGGCTGATGTGGTTGTTAGCTATTTAATAAGTATTTGGTTCATGTGGTTGTTATCTATTTAAAGTATTTGGCTCATGGCTCATTTGGCTGTTAGCTATTTGGCTCATTTGCCTGCTAGTATTTGGCTATTTGGTTGTTAGCCATTTTAAGTATTCTTAAGTAGAAGGTGCTTTCCAATGCAGTTTTAAGATCCCCAAGGGACATGTAACAAATTCTCTTTATTTAGATGCAGGGACACTAAATGGGTAAGGAGTCTTCTATAGACCAGTGTAAATATCATATAAAATTGTAAAATACGAAAAACTCTCCAACTCCAGAATTTGACCATCTACTCTTTATCAATGTGGTTATAGTGCTCATTCAATTGCATGGGTATTTTTGTCGTTAATTTTATATACGACATACGAGCTAGCTCACTGAAGTTGTTGCAATAACTATACCAAAAACATTAAAACCATAAAAAATATCATATAAAATATAAAATAAAAATAACTCTCAGTATCCAGAAGTTGTTCAGGTCAGTCATACCAATTAAAATTTTATTCAATCGCCACCAACAGTCGCTCATACAAGATAACTTTCGTTGGGATGCGATGTCTCGTAGACAACCATGAAGTTCTCCATTCTCCATCCCCACCAGGAAGTACGTGAAACTTTCAAAGGAGGCCACTGGTTTATTCGTACGCAAACTGTACTTAAGGATTTCTCTTCATTCTTTTCATGTACTTGAGGGGCAGTTATCTTCGTGAAATTCCAGTGGTATTCGTGACCTCCCCACAGTGGGTCGTCTGGATCTGTAGAGACATAGCCGTCCCTATGGAAGTATCTCTTTATTGGAAGAATCCTGTGCCAATATGGATCACAGTTCACCCAGTAGTTCCCCGCTTCCTGCAATATGCATTTGAACAATTATATCATTTTCCTTCCTTCCTTGCACCCGCAGGAGGAACAAAAAAAACTTATGCACTAAAAGAGTAGAATCTTGGCGTCCTCATCTTTGTCCATGATGTTGAGATTTGGTGACAACAAATTCCTCCAAGGATGGTTTACTTAGAAATAATGAAGCAAGAGACAATTTTGTAGTTCAACTCTACTTCACTTAATGTAGATCATAGTTTTATGTGGTTTGTTGTAACCGAGTAAGTAGAGTAGTTTCATATATAATGATGTAATCAGTCTTCATTGAATAACAAGATATTGTGAGCGTAGCCTCACGTGTGTGTCCGATTTCGAATTGATTTGGAAAAATCACCAGCACCCCCCTATACAGTGTTAAAGAGCGCTACATGATAGCTCTCCCCCGTCCATTCTCCAAGAGCACTGAAAATAGAGACTCACGCTCCCCCTGCCATCTCACGGTAGCGCTACTGCTTCCCTTGCTGAATACAAGGAGCGCTGACCATTTTAGTCTGGAAAGTCTTGAGTTTGAGATTCGCGTGAGCTTGTGGGAAGCTTCACTCCACGTGGTTGAGCTGCCAAGTGCCTTTTGTGGTCAGATCCGACACAAAAAAATCCAACAATCGAAAGTACGAATCGTGAGCTGAGGAGGCCATGGGTTCTTTAGGTCGCGTGGATCTGTAGTTGTTAGAAAAATAGGATCGCAGAGCAATAAAATAAAGCAAATGCGGAAATAAAATATATAAGATACACAATACAATAGAGACACAGATATGCGTGGTTCACCCAGTGTGGGCTACATCCACCAAATACATTGCCAGGTCCTTCCTTTATTATTGTCCAACAATCGAATGGATACAACCTACAACAAACCCACTGTAACTTCCTCTTATTTCTTTCACAGTCTCCTATCTCACAATACAATATTCGCAAAACATTTCCCTCATAAAATAGGGTTTCCTTCTAGGGAAAAAAACCCTTACATAATTTCTACCATTAGATCTGTGACCTTATAATGAACGGTCCAGATTTACAATGAAATTACAATATACATTTACAAGGAAATTTTTCCTTCGGGGGATTCGCCCCCGAACACCCGTCAAAGTACACTGCCCTTGGACCCCCAATGAGGGTGATAGCCCCCCCGCGACCCCACAGAGGGGCTAACCCCCCTCTGCACTCCCCCGCGTGGAAGAGTGTACATTTGTTTGGGGTGTAAAGTATTCATGGGGTATTAAAATGGCTAAAAGCAAAGACCTTTGAATCTGGAAGATAATCAAGCTCCACAACCAACAGTAGTGAGAACCCCCCATTCTGCTGAGTCGCGAGCTTGCAAGGAGGGCAACTGGCATCCTTCTTTTGGAAATCGTGGAGTTTATTTTTAGTTGAAACGTGAGGGCTGATCCACCATCTTCACAAATCAGATTCAGATCTAGTGCATGTAAAGTGTGAGTTTGAAACATGAGCTTTTGGAGCATTGAAAAAGGGGCACGCAGAGTTAAGTTGCCTCCTTCTCCTCCATTCACAATTTCTTATGCAAATAATGAAGGGGTTATATTTTTTTGATTGATTTATAAATCTTATAAATCATGAGGTGGAGTTATGGATGCATGATTGAAAGGTGGATGCATATATATGTATTAAAAAAAAATGTTTTTTTTTAAGGAATTTATATTTTTTTTATATGCATGAAGTGGTGTTGAGGTTTCTTTTGAGGATGAGTTTTTTATGCATGGAGTGGTGTTAAAGTTTCCTTTTAAAGGTTTTTTTTATATTTATTTTAAGAAAGATCATAATAGAGGTAGAGCCGGATCGGTGGATCCAAAGGATATACAAGTCTTCAAGTGTGATTCGAAGGCAGAGCGACGGATTTCTCAACAAAGGTTGCAAGGATCCATTGTCTGGTTGAACGAGCAGACACTTGCAGCGATGGAGAATCCGCTAGCAGATACCTCCCTCAACGAAGCCAAAAAGTTAGATGGCTCGAATTTCATTCACTGGAAATTCAAAATGCAGACCTTGATGGAGGGCTATGGTGTCTAGACCATTGCGAAGGGAACTAAAGTTAAACTAGATGCGGTTGTAGGTGCGACAACAACATAGGTCCAAGAATGGGATAAGCATGAAAACAAGGCAAAGGCATTGTTACGTATCTCTGTTAAATATAACATAATTTCACATATTAGAGAAGCTAATACTTCTGTTGAAATGTGGACAACGCTTAAAGCCTTGTATGAAGCTAGCAACATAAATCGTATTCTGTTCCTGAAATCTACATTGCTAGGCATTAAGATGGATGGAAATGAATCTCTTAGTTCATTTTTGGGTCGCATTAAAGAGGTGAAAGGCAAGCTAGGAAACATAGGGGAAACAGTTTCCAACACTAATCTTGTCACTATTACCTTAAATGGTATGCTATAAGATTATCATATGTTCATAACAAGTCTCACAACAAGGGAGAAACCTCCTACTTTTGAAGAACTGATCGGTATTTTGCTGGAAGAGGAAGAGAGGCGCTCGAATATGAAGCCTCTGAATAAATATTTGGCATTGTGTTCAAATAAGAGATCCGTGAGAGGGAGATTGGGATACAGAGGCAGAGGAGGCAGTTCATCGCAGAGAGACAGTTCATTTGTCAAACACCCACTACGACAACTAAGATTTTCTTTTTCTTTTCGTCTTTTCTTCGAGGGACAGAACCCCTGAATTTCTATGGGGCCTAGCGTAGACCATCCTTTCCCTTATCCTCCTCCATGTGATCGTGGGCTATGATCACAAGCCTTACCAAAAAGGTGCTCCGGCTTTCGCAATTTGGGGAATCACGATGCAAGCGTTCCCCTATTCCTTGTCGTTCGAAATGCCGAAACCGGAAAGGGTCTAACAGATCTTTAGCTCCTCCCTTGGGTCACTTTTCATACGACCGATTCTATGACCTGGTGCTAATCCTCTAAATTCTTTCGGGGTTTCACGATTTGGGGAATTGTGATGCAAGCATTCCTCCTTTCCCATTTTAATCCCCGGGACTCGAAAGCCCGATATCATCCAGATCTACGGTCCAGATTGTTGACTTGATCAATAGCCCAGATTAAATCCCGGCATTCTACCTTTCGGGATTTTGGCGGGGTATTCACTCCTACTTCCCCAATCTCCAGAACCCCGGTGGCTTTAGATCTTCGCCACTCGTCCCTACAAATGGGCGGTCCATATTCTTTCGGGACTCCTCCTTCCTACCACAAGACCCTATCCGGTGACCTAGGGCTCATCCACAGAGCGTGTCGGGGTTTCACGTACCGGGATTTCGCGACTGGCGAAGATGAGGGGTCTTGCCCTTGGATTTCCCGTGTGCCGAAACACCGAAACCCATTCACGCTACATTGATTCAGGGTTTCACATACTGGGATTTCATGACTGGCGAAGATGAGGGGTATTACCCTTTGGTTTCCCGGGTGCCAAAACACCAAAACCTATTCACGCAAAACCGGCTCATCTACAGAGCGCGTCGGGGTTTTGGGTACCGGGATTTCGCGACTTGAGAAAACGAGGGGTCTTACCCTTTGGTTTGCCGAGTGCCAAAACACTAAAACCTATTCACGTAAAACCGGCTCATCTACATAGCGCGTTGGTGTTTCGGGTACCAGGATTTCATGACTTGCGAAAACGAGGGGTCTTACCCTTTGGTTTCCCGGGTGTCGAAACACCGAAACCTATTCACGCAAAACTGGCTCATCTACAGAGCGTGTCAGGGTTTCGGGTACCGGGATTTCGTGACTTGCGAAAATGAGGGGTCTTACCCTTTGGTTTCCCGGGTGCCGAAACCCCGAAATCCTGAGAGAACTACTCTCTCTTGTACAAGGTTTCTAAACTCAGATCACATGATCCTTTAGTGGTTTCTTGGGTAATTATCCCTAGGCTTGGTGACCTGACCGAAAATCCTTCCTAATTCGCCGAGCCGTGAACTCTGTGTCAGGGGTAAGGTAAATTTGTGGGTTTACTAAAACGACAGTCTTTTCAAGGAACTCACTTCAACTCTGGAATGCGAGGGAACTTCCCGGGAGGAGGTTCTTTCGGGAAATCAAACCAGGACATACCATGAGTCAAGTAGATGGAACAAATCTCAAGGGAACGGACTCGTATTCTGAACTTATTCATTCTATACATAAACCGATTATGGTCATATAAGTTTAAGCATGCATCCATTATTTCCGATCAAAACACCAGGCAAACACTTCTATACAGAAACCATTTATGAGTGTACAAACATGAACATGCTTCCAGGATATTCAATTCAAGATATAAGATATAAACACTTATCAGAAACACCAGGTGTGACGCGACTACTGAGAGGGGTGCTCGTTTCCACCCAACCATAGGCTCAGTGACTCCAAATGGATTTACCACTAGACACCCCCGAGCTAGACCACGATGCTTGAGATTCTATCTCCTACTTCCAGCTCAATGGAAGTCAAGGACGAAGAGCTCAACGGAAGTCAAGGACGAAGGTTACTCTCCTTCTCCTCTATTTATAACTCCCTGTATTTCCGAGTTTCTCCCAGTTCTCTTCCGTGATTCCTGTCGCTCGTGTTTTCTCTTCTTCCCACCTACCACACTTCCTCTCTTGCCTTTTTCTGCAAGATTGCGTGTGGCGTGAATTTCCCCATCCGTGGTCAGGTCTGGGAGCTGTTACGGATGGGCAGTTCACCCCCATCTCCTCATTAACTCTTGAGGAGCCTCCCCACCTACCAATTTGACAGGAAATCCATTCTAGGGTCAGAGAGCTGCTTTGATGTTTGAGCAAGTAGAAACCAGTACGGTACTGGCCCAGTGGAAGTTAACGCAACCATTCCAGGTCCCTTTCACCACCTCTCATTAGACATTGTGGTATATTTTAGCACATCCCCCTCCCAGCAGCCATGCAACACATAATCATAACAAAATTTACATTCATCGACCTTTTATACAAAGGTCCCTCAAATCAAACATTCACATCTTTGAGTTTGCCATAGTTCTTGGCCAATATAGTTATTTTTACAGACTGGGGGAAACAGGGTGTTACAATTCCCTCCCCCTTAAAGGAACATTGTCCTCGATGTTCTATCTATTGATATGACGTGTATGTACAGAAGTAAACAAAATCGGATATGCATGTTTCATGGCATATTCCATTTCCCATGTAGCCTTATCTGGGCCAAGATGTTTCCACTGCATATTGACCTATGCAATGGTTCGGTTCCTGAGTGGGGTTTCCTTTCTATCTAGTATGCATTGAGGTTCTGGCAGGAATTCTCCCTCTGGTTCCACCTAGATCACATACCAGTCAAGTATATGATTAGAATCATGTACATATTTCTTCAATAATGAAACATGGAAAACATTATGTGCTTTTACTGTGGGAGGAAGTGCTAGCCTATAGGCTACAGGTCCCACTCTATCTAGAACTTCAAAGCCTCCACAATACCGAGGTGCCAACTTGGCATAAGATCCCATCCTCAGAGAACTCTTTCGGGGACTAACTCTGAGATATACGTGGTCTCCCGTCTTGAATTCTCTTGGAGTTCTCTTTCGGTTAACGTAACTTTTCTGTTTGTTTTGAGCGACCTTCAGATTCTGTTTTATCTGAATCATTTGTTGTTCCATTTCTTTCAGCATGTCAGGTCCAATAGTAATTCTGTTTACGGAATTACTCCAACTAACTGGAGTGTTTCACGGTCTACCATAAAGGACTTCGAAATGACTCATCTTCAGGGATTCTTGGTAGCCGTTGTTGTAGGCGAATTCCACCAGTGGCAGGTAATCTTCCCACTTCTTGGGTTGATGCATTACATGCATTCTTAGCATGTCTTCGAATATTTGGTTCACTCTTTCCGTCTGTCCATCGGTTTGAGGATGATAGGATGTGCTAAACAATAATTTGGTCTCCATACCAACCATCAAGGATTTCCAAAAGTTGGAAGTAAATTTCGTGTCTCTGTCAGACACGATCTCTTTAGGCATACCATGTAGTCTGAATATCTCCTTCATGAATATGCTTACGATATCTATTTCCTTGCAAGTCGATTTGATGGAGATAAAATGGGCAGACTTGCTCAATTTATCCACCACCACCATGATGGTTCCATTCTGCCTGGTCGAGGTTAGTAATCCGGTGATGAAATCCATGGAAATGGTTTCCCATTTCCATTTTGGGATTGGTAGAAGTTGTAATAATCCTGCTGGGTGTCGGTGTTCTACTTTAATCTGTTGGCATTCTAGACACTTGGATAAATAGTTAGCTATGTATTTCTTTAACCTAGGCCAATAGAATTGTTTCCTAGTGGCTGTGATCATCTTCTGATACCGCGGGTGACGAGTATATGGTCTTTTATGTAATTCATCCATTATGAACCTATTCAAGTCATCACAATTTGGAATATACAATCTGTTTTTGTAAGTTAGCATACCTCCATATATCATCTGGTAGCCTTCATACTTTATCCTTTGGGTTCTTTCTCCAGGTACGAGGTCACGGTCTAGAAGAATGTCTCTGTTTCTTGTGCATTCCTGACTCTTTCTTTGACATTCATCTCACAGGTGCTCACCGCTGCCAGGTGAATTTTTTTCATACTTCTGCTAAGGACATCGACCACCTTATTTTCCTTTCCTTTAACATGTTTGATTTCAAAATCAAACTCACTAAGGAGGTCCATCCACCTAGCTTGTTTGGAATTGAGCTTTGGTTGGTCAAACAGATATCGCAATCCACAGTGGTCTGTCATAAGTACAAATTTCCTTCCCAGGAGGTAATGTCTCCACATTTTTAAGGCATGCACTATGGCAGCCAGCTCTAGATCATGGGTCACATAGTTGACTTCGTGCTCATTCAATTTTTGGGATTCATAGCATACTACACTTCCTCCTTGCATAAGGACTTCTCCAAGCCCTTCCTTACAGGCATTTGTGCACACGAGGAAGTCGTTTTCGAGATCAACGATCTTTAGCACAGGTGCATCGGTTAGAAGGTGTTTCAGGGATTGAAATCTTGCTTCACACTCTTGTGTCCACGTGAATTTAGCTCCCTTCTTCTGGAGGGAAGTGATTGGACAACCAGTCTTGGAGAATCCTTTTATAAATCTCCTATAGTATCCTGCTAAGCCCATAAAGGATTTGACATCCGAAATGTCCTTTGGGGTAGTCCATTCCATGATAGACCTGATATTGTCAAGATCTACTACTACTCCCTCTTTAGATATGACATGACCCAAGTAATGTATTTGCTTCTGGAAAAAGTCGCACTTGCTAAATTTGGCATAGAGCTGATGTTCTCTTAGCACTTGAAGAAAAAGTCTAAGATGTTCTTCATGTTCCCCTCTATTCTTAGAGTAAATTAATATATCGTCAATAAAAACCAGTACAAATTTGTCTAGGAATTTGCTGAGCACATTTTTCATCAAGCACATAAAAGTGGCCGGGGCATTGGTCAATCCAAATGGTACTACCACAAATTCATAGTGGCCATATCTCATCTTGAAGGAAGTTTTGTGGATGTCTTCACCCTTGATTCAGACTTGATGGTATCCAGATCTCATTTTGATCTTTGAGAAGATGGAAGCACCTCCCAATTGATTGAACAGGTCATGAATCATGGGTAAGGGGTACTTGTTCTTTATGGTTACCTTATTGAGCTGTCTATAATCTATGCACAGTCGGAGGGTACCATCTTTCTTTTTCACAAACAGAACTGGTTCTCCCTGTGGAGACACGCTGGGCCAAATATATCCTTTGTCCATCATTTCTTTTAGTTGTAGTTTAAGCTCAACTAGCTCGGGTGTGCTCATCCTGTAGGGTGTCCTAGATACTGGCACTGCTCCTGGTGCAAGTTCTATCAAGAAGTCAATGTCCCTTCTCAGAGGTAGACTCGGTACCTCTTCCAGAAACACATATTTTAGTGTGGGGTGGTCTTCGAGGCTTGGTTTGTCATCTTCAACTGATTCCAACACCTGTATCGCATATAGTGGACATTCCTTCCTACAATACTTTCTCATTTGAAGGGCTGATATTTGCCTCACTGAGATAGGTTTTTGGATCCCTTGAAGGGTTATCCTTCTTCCTTCTTCACTTACACATTCTAAGGTTTTATGGTAATAGTCCAGTCTGGTTTTATATGTGGCTAGCCAGTCCATACCAATTAACAGGTCATACGATCCTAGGGGTAATATGTTAAGGGTTGCTTGGGTGGGGAATTCACCCATAGTGAATTGGCAAGCTGGTATGACCTCTGCTACCTTTCTTTTGGTGCCAGTGGCTAACTGTACCTTCCTGAAGAATTTCTCAAACCGTCCCCAAGATAGGTCTTCTTCGTGAATCTCTTTCACATTCTTAAGGTCTTCCCACCAAATGGAATCCTTTCCATTCAAGTTGAAAGTGGCTACTCGGGCCTTCAAGTTTTCTGAGAAGTCATGGACTCTGAAATACTTCTTTAGTCCAAGCAGCCAGGCCTACGCTTCCTCTCCCTTCTTTATTTCACCATCGAAAGAGGGTGGTTTGGCCTTCTTGAATTCTTCGAGATTATGATTTTTGGAATGATTTCACTTCTTCCATTTTCTTCGGGAATAAGAACTAGTCCTGCTACTAGATGATCCCTCTGAGTCGCTAGTTTCCTTTCCATAGGAATTGTCTGATGCTTGTCCCTTATCTCTGGGGTGGACCTTTCTCAAGGTGTTCCTCCCAGTGTGGCCACTTAAAGGACCACGTTTCCGTATCCCAGGTGGGCTTCGACTTCTCTTTATCTGTCGTTGGTTCGCGTGACTGGTGTCAGGTCCATGCTGCAATTGTCTTTGCATGCCGGATAAGCTCTGCAGCAAGATTGCATTAATTTCCGTTTGCTTCTCTTGCTCTTTTATCAACCTCTCGTTGTCGGACTTGCAGCTCTGTATTTCGACCATGAGGCTTCTCACAGTATCAACTAGATCTGCAATGGTCACTACTTCTCTCCTTTTGTCAGACTCTTCATCTCTATTGTGGGAGCCACCCCCCACTTCGTGGTGCGTCACCATTCTATGCGTCTGCAGTTTCCCTGGGGTTGATTGTCTGCTTGTTGTGCAAGAAAAAACTTGTTGTTAGTCAACATTATATTCATTCACAATCAACACATAATTCATATCTTTCAAATGCATACCCACAATAGGAAATTTTCATTCTTAACTTCGGCTTTTGATAAAGGGGGTTAGGGTAGAGGGTTACTTCTTTTAAGAGAAATTCAAATGGAGTTTCTGCGCAACTCGTTCATTAGCCCAAGCAGGCCAAGTGTTGTAACCATGCTCTGATACCAATTTGTCAAACACCCACTACGACAACTAAGATTTTATTTTTCTTTTCATCTTTGCTTCGAGAGACAGAACCCCCGAATTTCTATGGGGCCTAGCGTAGACCATCCCTTCCCTTATCCTCCTACATGTGATCATGGGCTATGACCACAGGCCTTACCAAAAAGGTGGTGCGGTTTTAGCAATTTGGGGAATCGCGATGCAAGCGTTCCCCTGTTTTCTGTCTTTCGAAATGCCGAAACCCAAAAGGGTCTAACAGATCTTTAGCTCCTCCCTTGGGTTGCTTGTTATACGACCAATCCTATGACCTGGTGATAATCCTCTAAATGCTTTCAAGGTTTTGCGATTCGGGGAATCGCGATGCAAGCATTCCTTCTTTCCCTTTTTAATCCCTGGGGCTCGAAAGCCTGATATCATCCAGATCTATGGTCCAGATTGTTGACTTGATCAAAGGCCCGGATTAAATCCCGACATTCTACCTTTCAGGATTTTGGCGGGGTCTTCACTCCTACTTTCCTGATCTCCAGAACCCCGGTGGCTTTAGATATTCGCCACACGTCCCTACAAATGGGTGGTCTAGATTCTTTTGGGACTCCTCCTTCCTACCACAATACCCTATCCGGTGACCTAGGGTTCATCCACAGAGTGCGTCGGGGTTTCGCGTACCGAGATTTTGTGACTGGCAAAGATGAGGGGTCTTGCCCTTGGGTTTCCCGGGTGCTGAAATGCTGAAACCCATTCACACTACACCGATTCGGGGTTTCACATACCAGGATTTCATGATTAGCGAAGACGAGGGGTCTTACCCTTTGTTTTCCCGGGTGTCGAAACACTGAAACCTATTCATGCAAAAACGACTCATCTACAGAGCGCGTCGGGGTTTCAGGTACCGGGATTTTGTGACTTGAGAAAATGAGGGGTCTTACCCTTTGGTTTCCCCGGTCTTGAAAAACCGAAACCTATTCATGCAAAATCTACTCATCTACAGAGTGCGTCAGGGTTTCGGGTACAGGGATTTTGTGACTTGCGAAAACGAGGGGTCTTACCCTTTGGTTTCCCGGGTGCTATAACGCCAAAACCTATTCACGTAAAGTTGACTCATCTACAGAGCACGTCAGGGTTTCAAGTACCAGGATTTTGCGACTTGCGAAAATGAGGGGTCTTACCCTTTGGTTTCTCGGGTGTCTGTTGACGGGCGAAACTGACCATCCGTCAACTGGGAGAGTGGAACCAGTCCGGGGTTGTCTAAATAACACAAGACATTTGGAATGAACCACCCTGACGAGTTTAACGGCTCCGTTGGCCGCTCTAAGGTCTCCTAAGAAAACCAAAGAGAAAAATGATATGAGCTAAGTAATCTAAACTAAGGAAACTAGAAACTAATAAAACAAAGATAATGAACTAATATACTAAATGCTAATTATTCTAACTATACTATCTACAAACTACTAATAACTCAAATCAACTATCTAATTATCCGCTACGATATTTCATATTCACAAATGTACATTATAGACAACCTACAGATTTGATTAAAACCTGTAAAACTCAATTGATTACTGCCCTAAGACAACAAGGTATGTTTTTATGATTTTTATATTTTATGCAAAAGAAATAAACTGCTGAAATTAAACAATCCACTATATTTTACTGAAATAAAGCAATCTAATATAAATCTACTGAAACTTCTATCTACATTAAACTACTTAATGCAAACAGTAAACTAAATACTAATTGACCTGGAAATGCTCCAAGTCTGCCCTATGCAAGATAACTTCTAAGTTGGTTGGAGGAGGGAAACTCACACCGTTTAGTCCTTAAGCTTTTCGGAAACGATCAGCTATGCTGCTTCTTGAAGTGTTTTACAGGACGAACAAGACATAGAAGAAAATCATAACAATCTTTTGATGATAAATCTCTGCAATAAGGGAAACCTATTATGCAGAAAATTTATATAACAATTCAATCTATGAAGAAGACAAAGCTATCACTCATAAAATGAATCAACAACTGTTATGTCCTTTATCTCTTTGGAAGCAACAATATATGTACAACAATAAGAAATTGTATCACTTGCATTTGATTTAGATAACAAAGTAATACTAAACCATAAACAAAATGATATACAAAACTTGAAACAAAGTGTTGATATATTGAAAAGCAAAAGCTATGACAAAACATCAATTCTGCTCGAGTTTGAATCAGAATTACATATCCTTGTTCTCCCACAACTGAGGATGAACATTATTACAAAAACCATAGGTTTATATAGGTTTCTCACAAGGTAAAACATCCTTGTGAATAATAGCAAATAGTTTTACAAAATCTGGGGAAAAATCCCAAAATCTCCTAAACTAAGGAAATAAAATGCAAGTAAAATCTGTAGATCATCCCCTAACTGCTCAATATATCTATTGCCAATTCGAATTTGCCTGCAATAGAACACAAATATCAAATTAGAAGGATATTTTATTGTGAAAACAATAAAAAATTGATTTTACAGACTTAGCTATAGAATCATCTGATTCTGTAGCTAGTCAAAAATAGCGAACAGGACTAGATATAATCAAAATAAAATCAAATCCAAAACTAATTACTAATAATTCAATTATTCCTTATTTTAAATTAAACCAAATCAAAACGAATGTAAATCGGGACAGAGTAAGAATACTCTGTTTTTCCAATTGACATAAAATCAAATCAAATCTTAACAAGACTATTTCACAAATGCAATCAATGGTAAACCAAATCGTATGAAATACAAACAATCATTATTGATTTGCATAAGATTCATATCATTTAATCCATTGCCAATATAGAAAACTGTCACGATTTCATGCATAACTAAATCCATAGAATTCAGCCATAGTCTTTGTTTGCTGAGTTTCAAACAGTGCACAGGTATGACCAAAAACAATGGTTGTAACTACCATTGACCAATTATAATCAAAACAACAGATTGATATCACTTAGTTAAAAGCATGATACGTAAATAGCTTCCTTTGTAATCGGATGAAATCAAACTCCGTGAATATCAACTCAAAAGTCTTCATGTTTGATCACCACAGAGTCAACAGACAGAGCCGCGATAGAATCGATAGGATTCATGAACAGGGCAATAATCAATACGAATCTTCATCGAGTTAATTATAGAAATGAAATCGTAACCTTGAACAGAATCCAATTCAAACAATAATGAGAATCGAATAAGTATCAGATTTGGTTGAAAGACAAAAATAGTTAACCCATTTATCAATCATATTTACTCATAACTAATTTAACTCATACCATTGACTGTATTCGAAAATTGAAATATCAACAACAGTCTATTTTTAAAACTATTAACAACTTGTCTCACTAACAGAGCATTGAACTAAATTTGAACATTCATATCTATTCGATGATCCATCGAATCAAAACCCAATCTAATCGAATCATAAACTATAACGAAAATCACCACAAATTATATACAGCGAAGCATGCTTATGTAACAGAGCAGGTGAAATATGTACACAGAGTGTAATATAAATGAGTGAAAAATTACCATCACAGTTGTTGAGACTATGTCAATTTTGAATTGACAATTGCTGTAGCAGACTCGACATTTTTGAACAAGATTGAACCAGTAGTTCGTTGCTTCTTGTCGTTGGGTTGCAACTTTGCATTCTGACCAGTGAGCTTTGCTACTTGGTTTTCCAAATCGTGGATTTTGGATTGCAACCTTGGGACATCCAAGTAATATCTTTCCAACCACAACCCACACTGATCGCAAGGTGAAGCAATAGGTTGAGCAGTCGAGGGTTTCGACGATTCACCGAGGGTTCCATGGGGTGGCTCAATACCAGGGAAGTCAGGATTATCCCGCAGACAAGGAGGTAAATTCTTAAAAAAATCATAAGGAGGTTTGTCACACAAGCCCTTGGAGTAAGGATACTCTTCGGTGAGAAAACGTTCAATGTCTGAATCAGTGTCTTCGCTGACCACGATAGGCTCTAATTTGGTAGGGGGCTTAGATTTATTCCTCACCATGCGAGAGATCAACCTTGCATTTTTCTTGTTTCTAGCATTAGCACCAGTCTTTGCTTTAGTCTTTTTGGTTGTAGGCTTAGCAACTGCGGCCTGTTTAGTTACAGCCATAGGCACACTCGTAGGTGACTCGGGTTTAGGTTTGGGTAGCAAAACGTTATAAGGCACAGGGGGAATAGGTTGGGTTTCTATTACCATGGGCTTATCGACCTGTGGAGGGTTAGACTCTTTAAAGCCATTACGGCTGAGAAAATCATGCCAAGAATCACGATGAAACCCTAATTCATAAACCAACATCATTTTAATCAACCCCAAATGGAAGAGGCTGGTGTCAGCCTGGCTATGCTTGTACCTTTTATCCATTTTGAACAAACTTCGATGCAGGTAGTGAGGCATACTTAGTTCGAAACCCATAAAAACCATTAATAAATGCAGGTGAAACAAGAAAATGAACCCGTACCTGCCTTCACAAGTAATGAATTGCTTGATAATCATTAGGAGATCATACCAGCGGGGTTTCAACATTTTTGCAGGCAAATTTCTGTCGCATGAGTTCACTGTGCAAGATTGGAACAGTAATGTCCATGGAACATCATCTACCTTGCAACTTTTCTACCATTTTCGTCCCGAGACAGGCAGGCTGGTTGCCAAGCTGAGGAACTGTTCAGTGTTTTCAAGCTGGACATCTCCAACTTTAGCTCGGCAGCCATCGAACGATAACGCAAATTGTCGAGCCACAGTGATGTTGTAACCATCAAATTTCCTTATGAAAGCGAGCCACCCGAATTCTTCCAAGTCGCTATACACGCCATCAAACCTCAACAGTGCTTGGCACCCGTTGGGCTCTGCCCTTACGACAGGAGCCATGGCTTTTGTGCATGGTGGGGTTTGGACCGAACAAACAATGCACAGGGTCAAAAAACGATAGGGTTTAACAGCTTCAGCGCTCAAAGAGGCCGGAATTAACTGCATGCGTGCGAAGTTGGTGGGATTACTACCGCCATGCAATGTATTAATGACTGTGTACAGTGTTGTTCCATCCAACATCATAATCGTTTAAACCATATGTATCGGCCAACCCAAAAAAAATAAAATAAAAAAGTACAACCATATCGACGTGCCAATCATCTGAAATAGAACCAACACCATATGTTATAATCATACGCCAAGTGTTTAGTTCTTTCAAACATGACATCCAACATTAACCAACGATCTGTCATGTCAATCAAATGTTTTAAACCCATGTTAATTCAATCATGCTAATGCATAGTTCGAAGCTATGATCGTTCAATGTAATATCAATTCACAAAACAATGTACCGAGCAAGGGTTCAAACCATAAAATCGAAAATCCAAAAGGTTCATCAATGCGCCTATGAAAAACTCAAACCATTTCCATTTTATATGAAATCAAACTTATGATATTGCCAAAGTGTTTTTAGCATAATCAAAGTGTAAAAACATTGCAACCAATGACCATATGAAAACGATAAGTTAAGAGTTCAAAACAATAAGAATTATATCATATATAGAACCAAAATCAATTATGACCCTCATGACATCAAACATAACTCATAACTTAACATTTTCAATACTTTATCAAAGAAATCAAGTTGCGCAATTAAAGTGAATGGATATAGTTTGAAGGAAACTTTTGTAGTGATGTGATAAACCAATGGTCAAGTGTCTTTCAGCAAATCAATAAAAGATGACGACAGTCCAAGCAACGAGAAAGGTGTTTTCACACTTTCAGTTGTGAAAACTGAATCGACATCAAATTGTAATTGTCGCAAAAAATGAAAGAAATGTCTAGTTGCGCAATGCGGCGATGATTTGTCATTTAGAAGTCAAGAGGTGTAGGCAGCTTTTTTTAGAGCAATAAAAAAAAATGAGTTGGCTGCCAACAATGGCAACACGCTGGGAGAAGCAGTTATCTCTGTCAAAAGAAAAGAATTCAGATCAGGACAACAAAGAAAAATTCGACTTAAAACAACAACCAGAAAATCGTATTTAACATCATCATCGACTATCTTTTTCAGCGATGTTTTTAAAAGATGCAAACCAATAACAGTCTTAAAGATCATCAAGTCATGATTTTATGATAAAATCTTTAATACTGTTGGCATGGCCACTGCTTCCAGCAGGCGTCCATAGCCTCGACAGGGTTTCCATTTAACCCACTCGGACGTCTTTATCCTGTCAAGAAGTTCTAGATTAGAATAAAGGACTTTTCAAAGAGGTTTCTTATAATTTTACAGATTTTCATTTACCCGACATTGCTTCGCTGCCAGCAGGCCTGTTCAGTACCCCGACGAAGTTGTCTTGGCGTCATGCTTGCATTGCCCTGCTGCCAGCGGACCTGTTCAGTATCCTGACGGGTTTACAAACACTTCCCACAACTCTTATTAATATTTTCATTTTGTTTTTCTTTTATGGATAGCTGAGCGGGGTGACGCTGAAAAATCTTGACATTTTCTCAGAAATTTTTAATACTGTCCTTTATTCAGCTCCAGAAATGTTTTATTTCTAAAACAACTTACTTTGACAGGGAGACATCCTTGTTGAGTCATTTCTTTACGAAAAAGGGACAGCGTAAAAAGATAAAGATGATCACAACAAACTTCACTTAGAGATTGAAATTAGTAAACTTCTTTCAAACAACATTTTCCAATTTCATTTTCAGAAATATAAATTACTGATGTTTGTACAATCTTCCAGAAGTTATTTCAGCGAAGAGATTTTCTTGTAGTCTATGTCTGAATGGCTCAGTGTACAAGCATGCATAGGTTTTAAAAACACAGAAACACACCAAACTGATCAATCAAATCAAAATCAAACAGGAAACAAAGGTAAAAATAAAAACAAAAGGAAATATTTACATAATATACAAGGGTGGTAATCAGGCAAAGTATCTTTTCAGGGCTTGGCCATTCACCGGGTAGGTGTCAAGCTGCCCTTCAAGACTCTGCAAGCGAAAATAACTAGGACCCAACTTTTCAGCAATCAAAAATGGCCCAAGCCACAAATTTTGAAATTGAGTGTGCTCACCTTTCCCTTCGTGTAGTTTGTCCCACTTTAAAACGAGATCGCCTACTTCAAAATTTCTATCGGAAGTAGAACTAGAATCGAACCAACTTTTAATCAGTTGTTGATGTTGGTTTAGCTTATGCTTAGCTTGGGTTCTTACTTCTTCTAACTTCATCAAAGCATTAATACGACTTTCTAAAGGGGGACATTCTTCTTCTTGAACTTTTTGTGACAATTGAAGCGAAGGAAG
>ML783134.1:668077-703417 GCA_009831015.1 Picea engelmannii | reverse complement strand
AAACCATATGTATCGGCCAACCAACAAAAAAAAAAAAAAAAAAAGTACAACCATATCGACATGCCAATCATCCGAAATAGAACCAACACCATATGTTATAATCATACGCCAAGTGTTCAGTTCTTTCAAACACGACATCCAACATTAACCAACGATCTGTCGTGTCAATCAAACGTTTTAAACCCATGTTAATTCAATCATGCTAATGCATAGTTCGAAGCTATGATCGTTCAATGTAATATCAATTCACAAAACAATGTACCGAGCAAGGGTTCAAACCATAAAATCGAAAATCCAAAAGGTTGATCAATGCGCTTATGCAAAACTCAAACCATTGCCATTTTATATGAAATCAAACTTATGATATTGCCAAAGTGTTTTTAGCATAATCAAAGTGTAAAAACATTGCAACCAATGACCATATGAAAACGATAAGTTAAGAGTTCAAAACAATAAGAATTATATCATATATAGAACCAAAATCAATTATGACCCTCATGACATCAAACATAACTCATAACTTAACATTTTCAATACTTTATCAAAGAAATCAAGTTGCGCAATTAAAGTGAATGGATATAGTTTGAAGGAAACTTTTGCAGTGATGTGATAAATCAATGGTCAAGTGTCTTTCAAAAAATCAGTAAAAGACGACGACAGTCCAGACAACGAGAGAGGTGTTTTCATACTTTCAGTTGTGAAAACTGAATCGACATCAAATTGTAATTGTCGCAAAAAATGAAAGAAATGTCTAGTTGCGCAATGCGGCGATGATTTGTCATTTAGAAGGCAAGAGGTGTAGGCATCTTTTTTTAGAGCAATAAAAAAAAATGAGTTGGCTGCCAACAGTGTCGAAATGCTGAAACACCGAAAACCTGAGAGAACTAGTCTCTCTTGTACAAGGTTTCCAAACTCAAATCACATGATCCTTCAACGGTTTCTTCAATAATTATACCTAGGCTTGGTGACCTAACTGAAAATCCTTCCTAATTCGCCGAGCCGTGAAATTTGTGTCAGGGGTAAGGTAAACTCGTGGGTTTACTAAAACGGTAGTCTTTTCAAGGAACTCACTCCGGCTCTGGAATGCGAGGGAACTTCCCGGGAGAAGGTGCTTTTGGGAAATCAAACCAGTACATAGCATGAGTCAAGTAGATGGAACAAATCTCAAGGGAATAGACTCGTATTTTAAACTTATTCATTCTATACATAAACCGATTATGGTCATATAAGTATAAGTATGCATCCATTATTTCCGATCAAAACACCAGGTAAACACTTCTATATAGAAACCATTTATGAGTGTACAAACATGAACATGCATCCAGGATATTCAATTCAAGATACAAGATATAAACACTTATCAGAAACACCAGGTGTTACGCGACTGCTGAGAGGGGTGCTTGTTTCCACCCAACCGTAGGCTCAGTGACTCCAAATGGATTTACCACTAGCCACCCCTGAGCTAGACCACGATGCTTGAGATTCTGTCTCCTACTTCCATCTCAACGAAAGTCAAGGACGAAGGTTACTCTCCCTCTCTTCTGTTAAGAACTCCCTGTATTTTCAAATTTCTCTCGGTTCTCTTCCGCAATCCCTGTCGCGTGTGTTTTCTCCTCTTCCCTCCTAACACACTTCCTCTCTTTCCTTTTTCTGCAAGATTGCGTGTGGCACAAATTTCCCCATCCGTGGTCAGGTCTGGGAGCTGTTACGGATGGGCGGTTCACCCCCATCCCCTCATTAACTCTTGAGGAGCCTCCCCACCTACCAATCTGACAGGAAATCCATTCCAGGGTCAGAGAGATTCTTTCATCTTTGAGCAAGTAAAAACCAGTATGGTACTAGCCCGGTGGAAGTTAACGCAACCATTCCAGGTCCCTTCTACCACCTCGCATTCTCTGTCATGGTCTCTTTTAGCACATCCCCCTCCCAACAGTCATGCAACACATAATCATAACATAATTTACATTCATCGACCTTTTATACAAAGGTCCGTCAAATCAAACATTCACATCTTTGAGTTCGCCATAGTTCTTGGCCAATATAGTTATTTTTACAGACTGGGGAAACAGGGTGTTACATCATCATAGAGAAGACAATCCTCAAGGCCGAATCAAGGTATACCCTCTAACATGAATGAGTCAAAGAGATTTTTTTATTGTGGTCGACCTGGACATATTATTAGAGACTGCCATAAGAAGAAGATTGATGAGGCTAGGAATAATCCTAGAAAACACTTAGGTCATTATGTAGAAGAATATTCAAATCATGATCTCAGATTGTCTATTTCTAGTGATGATATTGATGAACCCCCAAATTTTAATTGACAGGATCTTATGTTGTTTGTGTCTAACATTGTTTTATTTGCTGAATCAAAGGATTCTGATTCCTGTTTTTTGGATTCTGGAGCATCAGTACATATGACATGTAATAAGTTATGGTATACTAATCTTAAAGAAACAAAGAATGGTGCCAACACATATCTTGGATATGACCGTACTCATCATATCAAGGGATACATAGACAATCATGTGACATTGTTGAGTGGTAATATTCATCACATTCGCAATGTAGTGTATGTGCTAGGGAGAAAGAAAAATTTGATCTCTGTGTCCACCATTACAGATCAGAACTTGAAGGTTGAGTTCTTCAAGAATTATTGCATAGTGAAGGATTTGTTGGACCAATATATAACTGTTGCAATGAGAGTCAGAGTAGGAGGACTGTACAAAATTGATGTTACCAGCAAAGCACTTCACACACTGACTTTTGCAACTATGCCAACTACGAGTCTTTGGCATCAAAGGTATGGCCACATAAATCATAATGATTTGTTGTTATTACAGAAAAATAAAATGGTTGAATGAATTCCCATTTTAAAGAATGAGAATGTTGCTTGTGATGGATGTGCATTAGGAAAGATGCACAGAGATGAATTCCCCTCTAATCCTGATAGAAAAAAGAGAGATGTGTTAGATCTTGTGCATACCTATGTTTGTGGGCCTATATAGACTAGGTCTTTAGGAGGTGCATTTTACTTTCTATTATTTATTGATGATTGCATGAGATACACATGGGTTTATTTCCTTAGAAGAAAAAGTGATGTTTTTGAGTAATTTAAGGAATTTAGAACCATGGTGGAAACATAGATAGGAAAATCCATCAAAATCTTCCGTTCAGATCAAGGGGGAGAGTATAAATCAGGGGACTTCATCAAATATTGAAAAGATCATGGAATAGTACACCAGTTTACAGTACCTCACACTCCACAACATAATGAAGTTGCTGAAAGGAAAAACAGAACTCTGGTAGAGTGTGCACGTAGTATGATGAAAGGTAAGAATCTCTCGAATACATTTTTGGTTGAAGCCATAAATACTGTAGCTTATTTAAATAACGTAAGTCCAACAAGGTGTCTTGATAATATTACTCCATTCGAAGCCTTGTATGGTTCCAAAATTGCAGTTCATAATTTGAAAGTATTTGGGTGTAAGGCTTTTGCACATATTCCAAAGGAAAATAGGAAGAAATTAGATGCTAAAGCCATTAAATGTATTTTCATTAGGTATTGTTCTGAATTCAAAGCATACAAACTGTTTGATCCTTCTACTCACAAAGTATTTGCAGGTAGAGATGTACTTTTCCATGAGCAGGAATCAGGAAATCATGAAAAAAACAATCATGAGGAATGGCATAGACTTCTTGATGAAGGAGTTAAAGAAGATCAACAACAACCATCACAACAACAACCACCACAGCAGCAGCCACAACTGCAACGACAACAACAACAACAGCAATAAGGACTCAATGATATGGACACTTCAAGTAGTAATCGTTCACTTAGAGGCGAAGACAGATCTTCACAAAGTGGGGAGGAAGACTATGCCCTAATGAGTAGCATTTCAAATGTCATAGAACCCATGAGTTTTGATGAAGCCAATGAACATAATGAATGGAGAAATGTAATGGAGGAAGAATATGAATCTATAATGAAAAACAATACTTGGGAATTGACGGAATTGCCTAAACATAAATAGTCCATTGTGTTAGCGACATTTCTTGTAACGGGGTTAGAATGCAAAAGATTGGGTTAAAAACCCACTTATCCTAAGTCTGGAACGCAAGCGTGCCTATGGTAAATGACAAGCAGATTTGGACGACAGGCATCCAAGCGCCCGGATCAATGGCGTACGGGAAATTACGGACCCCCCCCCCTTCTTTCTACCTTTAAGCGGAGAGGGGGGGGGTCCGGAATCCAGGGTGCATCTCTTTGATGACTATGATCTAAGCGCCTGGATCGATGGTGCCCGAGGCGATTCCGGACCCCCCCCCACCTTTCTACCTTTAAGTGGAAGGGGGGGGTCTGGAATCAGGCATATATCTTTCCAATGGCCAAGATCAAAGTGCCCGGATCAACGACGCTTAGACGGTCCCATCCTTCTTAGCTTCTCTGTTTTTATCAACGTGGGCCCCCTTCCTACCATGTCACATTTCATATCATCCACTCATCATCTGTCATGTGTCCCACTCCATTCCACGTCCGCCTCCCATCAATAACAGGCCCATTATATCTCATCTTCCGCTCCCCCTGCCTATCGCTTTCTTCCATGTGTCTTCCCCCCATCACCGCTCTCACACCTCATCACTCCACATCTCACCCTCGTAGTTATGGCATCACCACCCCCATCATGTGCCCCATCCTTTGCGCTGGCCTTCACGCCTATTCATCAGGTAGTTCAGTTAATCCAGGTGGCAGCGCGAGGGGCCGTCCACGTCCCAAAGGTGTCGAGTTGGTCGGGCCATCCCCAATCCCAATGAAACAGTTATTAAGGTAGTTGGTGGTGGTTAGACATCGCCTCCGCCATAATGGGAAAGTCCGACGACAAATTAAAGGCACGTCGATTCGCCCATGAAGCTGTCAGAGAGTTTGATTGCATCCGCCGAAGGTGCACGATCATCCAGAGACTGCAGGTGCAGATTGTCAGAAGCCATGCAGACGCAATGTGTTTAATGCAACGTCTCAATTTTGTTGATGTTGTTGTTTTGAGTATATGTAGGTGGTTTCGCTATTTTTGTATCTATCGATGGTAGAGCAGAGCTCCCGGTTGTAAAGCTTTAATGAAGCAC
Organism: Picea engelmannii; assembly: GCA_009831015.1. Taxonomy (NCBI): domain Eukaryota; kingdom Viridiplantae; phylum Streptophyta; class Pinopsida; order Pinales; family Pinaceae; genus Picea; species Picea engelmannii. Next base: position 698,293 of record ML783134.1, on the reverse strand, counting down.
TGATTATCTTTGGTTATGTATGAACTCTTGAGACTTCTTGCCTTATGAATGTCAGTTTCTTTCATTTCTTTGTTCAAACTGTGTTAGAGCTGCTCGGAATTGGAGAATCCAGTCGAGTTGCAACTATTATAGGATGATGTAGAATTTGATCACTGTGACAGTCGCGTTGCCTCTAATCAGTCCTTGTGAATTTTCTAATGCTGAATGACTTGGAATTGGAGAATCCAGTCAAGTCCCTTCTTCAGTATTTCGAAACCCTGAACCTGAGGATCTCGCTTTCAGAGTTTTTCTTCTACAAATTACTGAAATCCTGTCGCCCGAAGTAGTTTGTTCACTCTTCTTATCAAATCTTCCACCTATTCACCTTTTAATCAACCCACTGATTGCAGTTAGATCAAGACCTCCTTTGTTTCATACATGTCGGATCCAGTCTCTGAGTTAGAGTGACATTTCCCCGAATCTCTGTCCATTTGATCACCCATAAAAACCACTGTGACATAAAACTGATGGGCGTCGGGCTCTGCTCCTTCCAACAATCCAGGAGTGACTTCCGTCGCCAACATTTCTAGTGCCGTTGCCGGGGACGAAGTTGAATATTTTCCCTGGGATTGAACGACAATGATTAACTGATTCTGAAGGTGCATCAGATATCAAAGTTATCAAGATTGTTGCTGTGCACCTGGTGACTCCATTGTGATGACTCCGCTGGGGAGAACCTACTTTATCAATTGTGGCTTTCAGAGGCAGACACACATGGTCTCATCCACAACTGCCCTAGCTACACCTGAAACTGATCCAGAGGTGGTTCTCAGAAAAGGAAAGGCCCTTGAAGAAGAAACCTCCACCGTCGAAACAGGTAATCCGCCATCTCCTTCTGTAAGAACTCCGTTTTCTCCCCCTCAGTTTCTTGATAGACCTCCTTCACAGGTTTCCCGTTTCCTGAATTTTGGGAGTGTTCCTGCTGAGTTTTCCCCTCCTAGTCTGGGATTGGAGGGAGAAATCCTTGTCACTCCCCTCTCCTCTGAAGCTGTACCTTGGCATAGACCCATGACCAAAGAATATTTCCCCACTCCTGCACAAGGAGAAGTACCTGCTGACTTGAGCTCGTTAGCTTTCTCCTTAAATCCTCTCTTGTTTCCCACTTCACTTCGAGAGTCATTTCTCGCAGCCCCCTCGCGAACTCCTTCTCCTCCGAGTTCTCCTCCACATAATATTCCTATGGCAGGAGAAAATCCCCCTATGACCGAAATAGAGGTCATCATAGCTGCTAGATACGCTCCCCTCGTGCTACCACAGCCTCTCAATAACCTCCCACCGGAAGGATACCTAAAGCAGCTGCCCAAGTTTACAGGCGAGGGGATATAACTATTGAAGAGCACCTAGCAGCCTTTTACACTTTCGCGGATGATAATGTTATCATGTACACAGACGTATGGATGAGAATTTTTGTCCATAGTCTCCAAGGAGAGGCTAGAAACTGGTTCAGGGCCCTGCCTCCTGGATCTATTGATGGGATTAGAGCTTTAGATAATGCCTTTTTGAGACAGTGGGGAGATAAAAAAGACTTCATGTATTACATGACAGAGTTTGGGTCGTTGAAGAGAGAGGAAGGAGAGTATGTTTTTGACTTCTTTAAGAGATTTAATAAAATGTACAACAAAATTCCTGCTGAGATAAAACCCTACGAATCCTCTGCAAAGATCACTTACTCCAGCGCCTTCGATCCTGATTTCTGCCTACTGCTAAGGGAGAGGAGAGCTGCTACGCTGGCACACATGCAAGACACAGCCGTGGAGGTAGAATCCAACATATTGGTCGTCAACCGACTCAGGAACGCTGGTGATAGAAATACGTCAAAGAGCAGGCCTGAAGCTCCCTCGTCCAGTTCCTCTCCCCTGCCCCATCAGATAGATGAGACAACTAGAGCCATAAAATCGCTTGCTGCCAAGATAGAAAGGTGGGAATTAGAGGGGAATCCCATGTACAGAAATCCCCAGAACACTGATAATAGAGGTTTCAGACGACCTGCTAACAATATGCCTCAGGTTTTCCCGAGGGAACAAAGGGGAAAATATAGAGATGATCAAAGGATTCAAACCCCCCTCCAAAACAACCTAGTTGATCATGAGGAAAGAGAGGAGATAGATGAGTTTGGCCCGAAAATTCACTGTATTGAAGAGACTCCCCCTTTTCCCCACTTGACTCAGTCTGCATATGAAATATCTTTGATGAACATTCAGATCCATGAGTTAGGGAAGGGAGAAAGAGCTGGTCACAATTCTAACATATATAATCTCAGGTCGAGAAGGAAAGAAGGAGACTTCGACAGCTCAGACCAGCCCCTCATAGCAGATAGGCCTACTAAAACTGCAATAGCCACAACTAAAGAAAAGAAGACTCAGAGTGCTTCGCCAGTAGCCAAAGAACCTATCACCGAGGTAAGAGAAGCTCCTAAACCTACCCCCTCTTTCAGTTTTGAGCATGAGATTCAGAAGATTAGGATTCCTGTACCTCTCTCTGAGCTAGTTAAAAATGAAGACTTCAAAAGGTCCCTTTCCAAGTTGCTACAATATGAGTCCCCCCAGCCTCCCTCTGACTCAATAAACCTTCAAGATGAAAATCCTGCAGTCATCTTGGGGCCTATGGTGGAAGATAGAGATGATTCATCCCCTCCCTTCTACACATCCCTGAATATACATGATAAAGTGCTGCATAATTGCCTCATGGACTTAGGGGCTTCCCATAACCTTATGCCCAAAATAGTAATGGAAGAACTGGGATTAGAAGTGACCAGGGCCTACCATGATTTATACTCTTTTGATTCAAGGAGGGTGCAATGTCTAGGAGTCATCAAGGACCTGGTGGTTTCTCTGTTTCAACTGCCCATGAAGAGTGTGGTCATGGACATTGTGGTAGCTGATGTTCCTCCCAAGTTCGACATGCTGTTGTCAAGGTCTTGGATTAAAAGACTTGGAGGAACGTTACAGATGGACCTCACATATGCCACTATTCCGATCTTTGGAGGAGAGCACAAGAGGTTGTACAGAGAGGCCCAGCTAGCCTATATTGTCAGTGATGAAGCAAACCCCACTAACCACCCCATCTTTGCACTTGATACTTACTTAGGGACTAGTTTGTTACAGATCACTGGAACTCTTGAGGTCCCTTTATAGATAAGAAAGTAGCCTATTATTGATCAGCAGATACCTCCTCCGATCACCTCTGTCTGGAAGATGTTCTTCGACGGGGCTTCCTCCAGTATGGGTGCTGGCGCTGGAGTAATTTTCATATCGCCCTACCAAGAGACTATATCCCTGTCATACAAGATGGAATTTGAAACTACCAACAATGTGGTGGAATATAAAGCTCTTGTTCTGGGTATGAGGGCTGCAAAGGAATTAGGAATTGAAGAGGTGTCCATGTTCGGGGATGCAAAATTGATAATCCAACAGGTCAGGAATGTTTATCAGGCTAAGCATCCTCAGCTCAGGAGTTACAGGAATGAGGTATGGGACCTGATTAATAATTTTTTCTCAGCTTTCAACATTACTTTTGTCCCAAGGGAAGAAAATACCTCTGTCGATTCCTTAGCCGTTTCGAATAGTCTGTTCAAGGTCTCTCTGCCACCGAAGATCCATGGTGAGGTCGAAATAAGATACAGACCATCCATCCCAGACAATGTAAAGCACTAGAAGGTATTTGAGGACGACATTGAAATCAGAAATTTTCTCGAGACTATCGATGAGTTTTCGGCACTGCACATTGATCAAGATACTGAACCGGGGGGTGACCTTCACCCTGAAGTGTTTGTAAATAAAATTGCCAATCACCAGATTATTCAGCTGCCTAGCAATCACATTCTAAGGGGACTAGTCCCTTTAGAAAGACTATTCAACAAGAATGATGTGGAAGTAAAGGGTAGTGTTTCAAGTAAAGATGCTGACATAGCCGAATGCAACATCGGCACGCAGGAGGAGCCTAAGTTTGTCAAATTATCAAGCATCTTGACCAATGAACAGAGGGCAGAATATGTTGGGTTATTAAAATAATTCGCTGATGTGTTTACATGGACCTACAAAGACCTCAAAACTTATGACACATCTGTCATTGAACACAAGATTCCACTGAAAGAAGAGGCTAAGCCATTCAGGCAGAAGCCGAGACAGATAAATCCCATGTTATTACCTGTCATGGAGAAAGAAGTCAAGAAATTGTTAGATGCCCAAATCATTGTCCCTTTGAGGTATTCCGAGTGGATAGCTAATTTGGTTCCAGTAAGGAAGAAAAGTGGAGAAATAAGACTCTGTGTTGATTTCAGGAACTTGAACAGAAGCTCAAGGAAAGACAATTATCCCTTGACCAACATGGAACACATATTGCAGAAGGTAATTGGTGCATCTAGGATATCCATGATCGATGGGTTTTCTAGTTATAATCAAATATCAGTCATGCCTGAGGACAGAGAAAAAACGGCCTTCACCACTCCTTGGGGCACATTAATGTATGCCAAAATGCCTTTCGAGTTGATGAACGCAGGGGCAACATTTCAGCGAGCCATGGACATAGCCTTTATCGGGGAGAAAGATAATTTTGTGGTGATCTACTTGGATGATATAACAGTCTTCTCCAGGTCCGACAGAGAACACTGCAGCCATCTGAGGAAAGCTTTTCTGAAATGTCGGAGGTTTGGCCTATCCTTAAATCCCAGAAAATCTTTGTTTGCTATGAAAGAAGGGAAGCTATTAGGCCACATAGTATCGGAAGGAGGAGTAAGGATCGATCCTAGCAGGGTTGAGGCAATTCAAACCCTGTCGCTTCCTAGATCCAAAAAGGAAGTTCAAGCCTTCTTAGGGAAGATTAATTTCTTGAGGAGATTTGTCTCAAATTTTGCTGAGTTGGTAAAAAATATCACAGCCATGCTTAGAAAGGGAAATGAAGTAAAATGGACTGATGAACCCAAGGAATCTTTCATCCAAATAAAAAGAGCATTGACTGAGGCACTTGTTCTGATCAGTCTTGACTATTCCCATGAGTTCTTGATTTTCTCTTTTGCCTCTTTTGATACGATAGCAGTAGTTTTGTTACAGATAAATGAGGAAGGATGAGAACAACCCATTGCCTTCTTCAGCAGGGCATTGCGAGATGCAGAAACCAGGTATGAAATCATGGAAAAACAGGCTTATGCCTTAGTAAAGGCCCTCAAAGCCTTCAGGATCTATGTCCTGCACTCAAAAAATTACTGCATATGTTCCTTCGGCCTCTGTGAAGGACATTCTTATACAACCAGACATGGACGAGAGGAGAGGTAAATGGATCGCCAAAATCCTAGAGTTTGATATGGTGATCAATCCCACCAAGTTAGTAAAGGGGCAAGGTTTGGCCAAGTTGCTAGCTGAATCCAATTGCAAAGATTTAGGGATTGACTTCATCAATGAGCAAGCTGAGTCATCCAACAAGAACCCTCAGGGTGCCCTATCACTAACAACATGCCCCTGGTACAAGGATATCTTGTACTTTCTGCAAGAATTAAGGCCTCGTGATGGAATAAAAAAAAGCCAGGCGAGAGCTTTAAAGCTCAAGGCAGTCAGGTATTGCCTCATTGACCAAGCCCTGTATTGGAAAGACCCCCTAGGGGTATTATTAAGATGTCTGGACCCACAAGAGGCCCAACAGGTTATGTTTGATTTCCACAGCGGCCTTTGCGGAGGTCATTATTTCTGGAAGACCATAGCCCATAAGATCCTCTGAGATGGGTACTACTGGCCCACTTTATTCCCTGATGTTTGCAGAGAAATCAGAGCTTGCATCAAATGCCAAAAGTTCTCAAGGAAGCAGCATCTCAAGTCTCTGCCATTAAAGCCTGTAGTAGTCTCAGCACCTTTTCAGCAATGGGGATTGGACTTCATCAGAGAAATTCATCCTCCCTCAAGTGGCCAACACAGATGGATCTTGACTGCAACAGACTATTTCACCAAGTGGATAGAAGCTATCCCCACTAGGAGCACTTCTCATAAAGTAATTATCAGCTTCCTGGAGGACATTTTTGCCCGGTTTAGTTGCCCTAGCAGGATTGTCACTGACAATGCTGCCTCCTTCAGGTCTGAGCCACTGGTCCAGTTCTACGAAAAGTATGGGATTTCACTGATTCACTCTACTCCCTATTATCCTCAAGGAAATGGACTGGCATAATCTTCCAATAAAAGTCTGATCAAGCTCATTAAGAAGTTACTGGAAGATAATAAAAGGGCTTGGGATTCAAAGCTCAAATTTTCTCTATGGGCTGATCGGGTAACAACAAAGAAGTCCCTTGGCATCTCACACTTCCAGCTCGTTTACGGAACAGAGGTCGTTTTCCCTACTCAGCTCGCCTTATCTGTGGCGAAATTCCTCCAGGACCTTGAAGGAGAGCCTGAAAATATGGTCAGAAGGATTCATCAGATGGTGGAAGTACAACAGATCAGGGAGCAGGTCATGAACAGGGCCTACGATCATCAGTAGAAGATCAAGCAGGCTTTCGACAAGAAGAGCAGGAAGAAATAATTCGAGCAGGGTGATCTGGTGCTCAAATGGGATGCACCCAAGCAGGAAAATGGCAAACACAGTAAATTTGATGCCCTCTGGTTTGGGCCTTTCAAGATCCTTGAAGTATTTTCAAACAACACTTACAGGTTGCAGGATCTGGAAGGCAAAGAAGTTTTTAGTGTCCCAGTAAATGGGCATTTCTTAAAAAAATGTTTTCTATGAGCCGCAGTCGGCTCTTTTTGTTTTGTTTTGTAAATATTGTTTTTGTTTTCAGCCTAATAAATGACTCCATAGCCCAACAACAAGGCACTGAATCTGCAAAAGAATTCGTAGAGCATCACAGGGATGACTCTATCCCCCATGGAGCCTAATGTTAGCGACATTTCTTGTAACGGGGTTAGAATGCAAAAGATTGGGTTAAAAACCCACTTATCCTAAGTCCGGAACGCAAGCGCGCCTATGGTAAACGACAAGAATATCTGGACGACAAGCATCCAAGCGCCCATATCAATGGCGTACAGGCGATTCTGGACCCCCCCCGCCTTTCTACCTTTAAGCGGAGGGGGGGGGGGTCCGGAATCCAGGGCGCATCTCTTTGACGGCTGTGATCTAAGCGCCCGGATCAACGGCGCGCGAGGCGATTCCGGACCCCCCCCCGCCTTTCTACCTTTAAGCGGAAGGGGGGGGTCCGGAATCAGGCATATATCTTTCCGACGTCCAAGATCAGAGCGCTCGGATCAACGACGCTTAGATGGTCCCATCCTTCTTAGCTGCTCTGTTTTTATCAATGTGGGCCCCCTTCCTACCATGTCACATTTCATATCATCCACTCATCATCTTTCATGTGTTCCGCTCCATTCCACGTCCGCCTCCCATCAATAACAGGCCCATTATATCTCGTCTTCTGCTCCCCCTGCCTATCGCTTTCTGCCATGTGTCTTCCCCCCATCACCGTTCTCACACCTCATCACTCCACATCTCGCCCTCGTAGTTATGGCGTCACCACCCCCATCATGTGCCCCATCCTTCGCGCTGGCCTTCACGCCTATTCATCAAGTAGTTCAGTTAATCCAAGTGGCAGCGCGAGGGGTCGCCCACGTCCCAAAGGTGCCGAGTTGGTTGGGCCATCCCCAATCCCAATGAAGCAGTTATTAAGGTAGTTGGTGGTGGTTAGACATCGCCTCCGCCATAATGGGAAATTCCGGCGACAAATTAAAGGCACGTCGATTCACCCATGAAGCTGTCAGAGAGTTCGATTGCGTCCGCCGAAGGTGCAGGAACATCCAGAGACTGCAGGTGCAGATTTTCAGAAGCCATGCAGATGCAATGTGTTTAATGCAATGTCTCGATTTTGTTGCTATTGTTGTTTTGAGTATATGTAGGCGGTTTCGCCATTTTTGTATCTATCGATGGTAGAGCAGAGCTCTCGGTTGTAAAGATTTAATGAAGAACTGATTATCTTTGGTTATGTATGAACTCTTGAGACTTCTTGCCTTATGAATGTCAGTTTCTTTCATGTCTTTGTTCAAACTGTGTTAGAGCTGCTCGGAATTGGAGAATCCAGTCGAGTTGCAACTGTTATAGGATGATGTAGAATTTGATCACTGTGACAGTCACGTTGCCTCTAATCAGTCCTTGTGACTTTTCTAATGCTGAATGACTTGGAATTGGAGAATCCAGTCAAGTCCCTTCTGCAGTATTTCGAAACCCTGAACTTGAGGATCTCGCTTTCAGAGTTTTTCTTCTACAAATTACTGAAATCCTATCGCCCGAAGTAGTTTGTTCACTCTTCTTATCAAATATTCCACCTATTCACCTTTTAATCAACCCACTGATTGAAGTTAGATCAAGACCTCCTTTGTTTCATACATGCCAGATCCAGTCTCTGAGTTAGAGTGACATTTCCCCGAATCTCTGTCCATTTGATCACCCATAAAAACCACTGTGACATAAAACTGATGGGCATCAGGCTTTGCTCCTGCTAGCAATCCAGGAGTGACTTCCGTCGCCAACACATTGGATGCAAATGGATATACAAACCCAAGTTTAAATCAGATGGTAGTATAGACAAATATAAGGCTAGATTGGCTGCAAAGGGGTATTCACAAACAAAAGGTGTTGATTATGCTGAAACATTTGCACCATTGGCTAAGTTGAATACTATCAGATTGTTAATTGCTTTAGCTACAAAGTATAATTGGAAGCTACACCAATTAGATGTTAAATATGGATTTTTGAATGGTGAGTTAAAGGAGAAGGTTTACCTTACTCAAGCTGAAGGGTTTGTGGAACAAGGGCAAGAAAACTTAGTGTGTAAATTAAATAAAGAATTTTATGGACTAAAACATGCACCTAGGTCACAGTATGAGAAAATAGACTCTTTCTTTCTTCAACAAGGCTTTATGAGGTGCAAGAGTGATCCAAATATGTATACCAAATTTGATGAGCAGGGGTATATAGTATTGATTTCCTTATATGTTGATGATTTGATAATTATAGGAAATGCATAGAAATTAATTGATCAAATCAAAGAGCATTTGTCACAAGTTTTTGAAATGAAAGATCTTGGTGAGTTACATTACTGCCTAGGTCTTGAAGTTTGGATAAATGAAGGCCAAACTTTTGTTTGTTAGAGTAAGTATGTTAGATAAGTACTTAAGAGATTTAAAATGGATTAGTGTAAATATTTTATTATTTCCATGCAGCAGAATGTGAAACTTTCTTGTGATGATGGTTCGAAGGAGGTGAATGGCACTATGTATAGACAGATGGTGGGTAGTTTGAATTATCTCACCACAACCAGACCTGATATTGCATACTCTGTGAGTGTGTTAAGTTAGTTTATGGAGAAACCTCTATAAAGACATTGGAATCCAACAAAGGCGGTACTTAGGTATCTAAAAGGAACACTTGATTATGGTATTAAATATACTGATTCATCTAATGGTGAGTTGATAGGTTACTCATAGTCTAACTGGGTTGGCAATATAGATGATTGAAGATCAACCACTAGATATGCGTTTGGCATTGGATCCGCGGTTGTTTCATGGAGCAGTAAAAAACAACCTACTATATCTTTGTCATCTACTGAAGCAGAATATAAAGCCTTATGTGCAACAACTTGTGAAGCTGTTTGGTTGAGAAGAATTCTTCAAGATGTTGGAAAAGAACAAAAGAAACCTACAATGATCAAACGTGATAATCAAAGTTCAATCAATCTTGTGAATAATCCAATTTATCATGCAAGGACAAAGCATGCTGATGCTCAGTTTCATTTTGTTAGAGAAAAATTGCAATCAAATGAAATAACTCTTATGTATTGTAATACTTGTGAAAATGTTGTTGATATTTTCACTAAGCCTCTTGGAAAGATTAAGTTTGAGCTGTTTAGGGAGATGTTAGGTGTAGAAGTCAATCCATTCTCCATTAAGGGGGAGACTTGGAAATAATGGAGCAAGAATCATTTGCGTAGTTGAACTCTACTTCACTTAATGTAGATCCTAGTTTTTTGTGGTTTGTTCTAACCGACTAAGTAGAGTTGTTTCCTATATAATGATGTAATAAGTCTTCATTGAATAACAAGAGATTGTGACCATAGCCTCACCTGTGTGTGTTGTTTACTCATATTATAATTGGTTTTGGATCCTATTATTCTGCGTTCGTTGCAACTAAATAGAACAAGTTAGAATATGGATAGGGATTGCATTTAATAATCAATTTCTTGTAAATGTATATAAATACATGTAAGCCCATAGAGGTAGAGAGAGAGATAGAGTGAGAACTTCCAAGTCTTCTGTAATCTCCATGATCTAAAAAATAAGACAATCAATGCCTATGCTTGGTGGATGTAGCCCAACGTTTGGGTGAACCACGTGAAATCCTTGTGTTTATAATCTTTTTGTGATTGTTAATTATCATATGCAAATTTTGTTTTCCGCATTTATAATTCTAACAAGTGGTATCAGATCATGTTGGAGGAGAGGGTATCAAGGGCATCAAATTCTTGGAAGAACCGTAGGAGTGAAACCTGTGTACAGTGCATCGATTACCACATCGTCGCAGGGATCTCCTCTTGGAAGGTGTGACATCCTATAGGCTCATTGAACTGTATCAGAAGGGGCGATGGCCCATTGAAGCACATCACAGCCTGGTTGTAGTGGGAGGTGCGATGACCCTTTGAAGCATGTCTCGGGGAAGGAGGTGCATTAGGAGGTGTGACGACTCCTTAAAACAATTTGCATGGAATGTTTGTTTGGAATTTAAGGCAGGGTCATGGTGCGACTCTTTTGAAAGTTATACTTTAAATTTTATAGTATTCTATTGTATGCATAAAAGGTGGAGGAGTGTATGCATTAAAGGGTGGATGCACTTAATTAAAGGTATGAATATGGAGTCGTAACATGGTATGGTGCGAAGACATTATACATGGTGGATTTAATAAAAGGTTTTTTTGAGATATAAAAATATTTTTTATATATTTTTTAAAAACCTTTTTCACCATTAATTTTTGGGTTCAACTTTTTGAGTATAAGGTTATATTATTTTTTAAAAAGGTTTTGGTTATTATAAGTTGTGATTTGGGCATTAGGAGATTTTTTGCTAATAGCTAAGATGTAGAGTTTGAAGTTTGAAGTTGAAAAGTTCAGCGGTAAAAACAACTTTGAGCTCTGGAAGCTCAAGATGCGGAATTTACTGGTGCAACAAGGGTTGCAAAAAGCATTGGCAGGAAAGTCAAAGAAACCAACAACCATGAAAAATAAGGAATGGGAAGATCTAGATGCAAAATATCTTAGTACCATTCATTTATGTTTGATGGATGATGTTATGTTTAATATCGTAGGAGAGGATACAACATCATGCTTATTGAGCAAGTTGGAAGGTCTATATATGACAAAGTCCTTGATGAGCAGGATCAACTTGAAGAGACAGTTGTACAGTTTGTGGATGAAATAAGGTACACAAATTGCTGACCATTTAAATACCTTTAATACCCTTATATGTAATACCCCATGGATGAGCCTCAATTATATCTATGTATATTAAACATGTTTTGTAGGCTGGTGAGCCAAGCAATTGTAAGATGGTAAGCTATGTACAAGTAGGTCGAAGAGTGTAGGTGTTAAAGGCCAGGAGCCTGTTTTGTACATGTAATTATGAAAAATCATTAATAAAAATATACACATCGATGCGTGTAGACCAACCATGAAGCAAGAGTGATGGGGGACTAAGATTCCACAAGGCTGGGCAAGGGAGGGGGCTAAGCATTTGGGCCTAGGGTCTAAGCTAGGGGGCTTACCTCTAGAGGAATAATATTTTAATATTATTTACTGAAGACTAAGGTGCACATGATATGTTTTGTTATCCTAAGTTCCTGGAAAGTGGGACGTAGGCTAAATGGAGCACATGTAGCTCCAGGAAGACAAGTGTTGACCTGGGCTCATGCAGTAAAACGCTGAAGCATCAACTAAGTTGGGGATTCACGATTCATTATTCTATCCTCCACCTGATTTCATCCTACCATTCTTCCATCCTCCACCTCAGACATCGACCTCTGGTTACCTACGCACAGTTGAGAAAACCGCTCAAGGGAAGGAGGTTCGCTTGCCATTTCCCATCGATCATCTAACCCGTTGGGGCTTCTACGTCTTCCCTCTACATAACCTTGCACATCTGAGAAACCATCCAGGGAGGGAAAATCTGACCTGTGTGTTATGTGAACCCATGCTTATCCACACTACAAATCCGAGTTTGTGCCTTAACCATTTGGGGTTGCTGCCTTTTGTTCTCTTGAGCCATGTTGTGTCTTAGCGTTAGGTTGTTTCCATTTTTGGTTGTTTTTGTCACCCGTATGCTAGCTGAATTCTATTGCAATATCTCTTAGGAGTTGAATTGAAGAAGCAGCCTGTCAGGCCTCTGAGCAACTCTCCCATGAGAGAGAGTTTTTTGGGAAGTGAGTTCTCCTGGAAGGGAGTCCCGTAGAATCTACAATACACTAAGACTTCTGGTCCAGCCTGTTGCTGAAGTCCAAAGTAAGGGAGGTGTACTGTCCGATGGACTTGTAGTAGTGAAGGTGTACTCTCCTGGGGTGGAGCAGGCGTGTGGGGAATAAGGGTCTGTGAGCTAAGGGCGTAAGTATCTCATGGGATAAAAGATCCTTCCTATTTCTTTCTATAACTTCCTTGATGTCCTTGCCAAGCCTATAATTCCCTTGCCCGGTGGAGTTTAGTCCCAGCTCGGGGGTGACCTACTCCTGAGAGTGATGAGTAGCACGATCTAAGGATGGGAGGTTCGTGGAAGGTCTGCACACAGTTGGTGGATTTACTCCAGCTAAAAGATAAGTATCATTGATGTGCTTAATTATGTATTTTATGCATGTTTTGTGATGCTTCAATGTTATCATGTATTCTATTGCATGTGGATTTATTGTTAATCATTTTTGAATCTAAACTAGTAGCAGTAATTCCGTATTATCATGATCAAGTGTTTTAAATTCATTAAAATGCATATATATCATATAAGTGCATATTCCGCATGGTAGTATTACCCGGTCTCTGGAGGGTCGGGGATGTTACAATATGGTATCAGAGCATGGTTACAACACTAATCCTGGATGGGCCATGTTAGTGGAAGTTGAAGCAAGAGTTTTGAAAGGAGTTGTTGTCAAAATGGACAAAACTCAAGTTCTGACCCAAGGTTTCAACGCGGAGCCTAGATGGGCTGGGTAAGTAGTCAATGGACTCAAGGTTCAAGTTGAAATTATGTCTAGAGAGCCAATTTTGAACCTCAGAACCTTCCTAAGTTCCACAAAGTTACCTTGGACATGTTACGAAGCTCAGAAGGAGTAGTGGTATTGTAAAACCACGACAGAAGTGGTATTGGGCCGCAGAGTAATGTGGACCTTAAGATCTGTTTGGGAGAAGGAGAATCCTTCACAATTGTCATATCTGGTAATGTTGCGAGGAAGTTAGCCGTGAATTCCTTTGGAAATATGTAGAGTAATAGAGTCTATTATGTACCATAGGATCTGTTTGGAAGGAAGGGAATCCCTTATGACCGTCAGATCTGGGGAAGGTGTAGAGAAGTTAACTTGGAAGCCCTTCGGACTTCGCAACTTCGGTGAAGTAGATGCAAAGTAAGAGAAAGCCTGAAGCCTACAACTCCAAAGCCCTGAAGTGGATCTACACTGTATATCTGGGAAGAAGAGCTCAACCGTTGGATCAAGCCAATGTTAAAAAGTTCAAATGCAGTAGTGAAGGGCGGAAGCTCCCGAAGAGCCGAAGTATTGATTCATGTTGATGTCACTTGGATTGACGTGGACACATGGGTTGTGTGCCACGTATAAGTGGGTTCTGAACCCATGGAAGATTGAAATTCTATATGGAACGTGACATGTGACACCCATCTGATTGGGCCATGAGTCAACCACTAGTATTCTTCCACTTGGCACTTTGTATGTGCATGGTTAGTGGGACCTGAGGTTACATAATGAAGTTGAAGGTCGGAGGACCCACACTTGCGTTGATCACGATACATCCAGATCGATGACCAAGAGGAATTGCAGGGACCCAATTTGCACGGAATTTAATTATCCAAGGTAGTCCCACAATCCAAACCCCGGTTCCACCGAAGGGTTATGTGTCAACATCAGAATAATTGCGGGATGAAAGAAAAGTTTCTCCAAACCTCCGTTGCATGCCCCCACAATTGGAAAACGTTAAGTGATGTGACATAATGATGTCACCAAAGGTGATTGGGAATGTTTAGATTAACAATTCAGATGTGTGGATGTGAGATCCTCTAAAGCTCTGAAGTCCTGAAGACCCGAAGACCCAGAACTCAGACACCTGAGGTTCCATAGTAAGTGTCAGCCATCATATTCTTAGTAGACGTGGATGGTTGATCCTCCCTACGTTGCGAGTTCGGTAATACGGAACTCCGAGAGGATTTTGTGTGGTGATTTGAAACCTTCCAAAAACGAAGGCCCGAGTAAGCACCTAGTGATCTAGTGCTTGGTCATGGCCTATGATCACATGGATTGGCAATTGAGAGAAAGGGGCTAGTGCCCAAAAAGTATTACAGAGCAGAGAAGAGCTTGGAAAGAAAATGAAATCTGAACATTTTCTTAAATCAGATTGGTTTATGAATGTTATGGGATTTGTTAAGGAATGATGGCCTAACAAATTCTGGTTGACTGCACGTTGTGTTTCCAGAGTTCAATGAACATTAGAAACAAATTGAATTTTCACAGAGCTCTTAGGAGACACTCACAGAGATAATAGAAATTTTTTTTTTCCTACATATAGTGTGTTTATGTTTTTATATGTTGTTCATGGTTTGAGTGCGTAAACTGGTGAAGTATTGAATAAGTTTAATTGTTTCTCTTCTTTGAGTTTTCGAGTGCAAGAAGTGCACATTGTCCGCAAGGAGCGCATTGATAGAGGTAAGTTAACCTTAGAGAAGCTTAGAAGAGATATCGTTGAACCTTCATCAGTATAATTGCAAGGATTGAACATGGAGAACTCTGTGTTGAGTTTAGAGAGAGATAGGGTCACTGAGAAATCTGTAGGGCTCTGCGAGGTGGGAATCAAGCAAGTTCAAGTGTCTACAGAGAGAACTCTTTGTCGAGTTTTGGGAGCAGAGTATCAGAGGAAGATACTCACAGAGTTGTTGAACACTCTGTAGAAAACACTTAGCAAGGTGTGCTTTGAGCAGAAGGTTTCCAGGAGGGAAAAAAGTTTTCCTTTGAAAGGAAACAAAAGAATCGAGACCCGTAGGAGACTGAGTAAACCAAAAATATCAGAGGAGATAACACAAGGAGTGCGTGGGAGACAGACTGACTCTAAGTCCTAAAGCTCAGAAGAGATAACTCTTACGAGAGTGAAGAAGAGATCCAGGAGGAAGACTCGCAGTAAAAAGGTTAAAGGATGAAGCCCTGGAACACTAAAAAAATCTTCCAAGGCTGAATAAGTCAAAATCCCAGGAGGAGGAGCGAGAACAACCATCAGATTGGTTGTGAAGAAGAATTATGGATCGTTATATCCAGAAGGGAACGTGGTGACAGATCGTGAATTCCAGGTGAAAACACTCTGGGAGAACATGAAGAATGAAAGTTTGAAATCACTGAAGCCTGAACAGCCGAAGAAGATGGGAACCATTGATTTGGGTTGGACAATTGTCACCAGATCACGAACGTCGGAGAATCGTACTTCGGGGTATTTTGTGAAGTTGTGTTTCGGGATGTCTCGAAGCACCAAAGCCTGAAACGTCTAAGGGTCATTGATCCGAAGGAAGGAACATGGATCATTGATCTACGAGGAGACACGTGGAGGATAGAGACTCACTCTGTTGGACAGCCATTGATATGAAAGTGGACATGTGGCATCATATATAGAACTCCGGAGGAAAGAAGAGCGTGAAAGCACCAAAGTCCCGAAGGAGATCTAGATTGTTGATCGAGGAGGAGGTTGAAGGACCATTGATTTGGTCTTGGTCGAAAAGAGATGAAGTCCTGAAGAGAATCAGGTTCGCTGATTTGGAGACGTCGCATGGCATAAGATATGTCACTATGAGGAAATTCACTCTGGATATTTGTGTGTGTGGAGATTTGAGAACTCACGAAGGCCGGAGAGTCGTAGTTCATCAAAACCATCAGATTGTTGAGGATAGGTGTCATTACATCTTCCACTCCGAAATATTTTCATACAGGGAAAAGAAGATAGTTGAGAGTTTAAACTCCCAAGGGAAGGAGAGCCAGAATCAACCATAGTCATTGATTTGGAAGGGAGCTACGTGTCGACAGATCGTGTAGATCTCAGATCGCGTGTGGAAGGAGGAAAGAAGGTAGAAAAGGGAAGATCGATAACAACCATTGATCGTGGATCATCGCCAAGGGATTGGAGGTCAAAGGATGAGCTGATTGCAAGGCAAGAACTTGTTCGAATGTTAAAAATATGAGAGAGGGCCGCAATTTGTACCATGGTTTTAACAAGTGATGCATGCCAACTAGAGGTGAATTGAGGGAAAAAAGAGGGTTGGCCTAAAAACAGTCTTTCCCACGCCCGCAATCACACTTTTCCATGAGGTCATAGCCTAGGTTCATATGAAGGAAAGGGCTAATGAAAAAGGAGCTAGCACCTGAAACTTGGAATTTTGGAAGCACACAGGAATAGCCCGCAGTTCTAACGGGACCTACGCCTAAAGGAGAAAAGGGGGCATGTGTATAATCATTTTGGGTTCAGTGACAAGCCCGAAGAGTTAATTTGACTTAGAATATTAAAAGATTCTTTGACCGGGAGGTCAGCAGACCCCATTGAGGTAGGGGCACTATGTCGAAAGTGCTCAAGGAAGAAATAGTCATGTACAATGACTACAATGAGAGAACAAGAAGATTCAGGAATCTAAGAAGAATTGTAGACTTCTGGGATCAACAAGGAAAAGTTTTATTGGGAGAAAGAAGTTGTTGCAATTTCTGTGGCAGCAAGTCTATTATGGCTTGTTGGGTCAGCCAGAGGAAAGAATGTTTGCATGTTTGCAAGTGTTGTTGGTGATGTTGTTGCATAAGGAGGGATGCAATAGAGAGATGGAGTGTTGGTTATAAGTTTGATAAAAGAAGCCTGAAATCGTCCACTGCCATCAAACATTCACATAGTATAAAATTTATTAATGGCAGTCATGCAGGTATGAGTTTTTTTTATTACTCTTTTTGCATAATTGCTGAAAGGAAATTTAGGTAAGAATTTCCTCAACCGGAGTTATTTTATAAAATCACATGATTATATTATTGAATGCATACCACTGGATGTGGTAAAGGCTGGAGGCCTGTGTTAATTCAAATCTTTTATCTTCTGAATGCACACACTGATATAGTAGAATTTCATGTTAATTTGGTTATGGGGTAATAACCAAAGAATTAAAAGATAAGAACATATTATAGGAATGAATGTCAATAAGCTAGTCATGTATGAGACCAGGACATGGTTGGATATGGAAAGGTATGGATATGGAAATGTTATGAGCCACACAGGTACTAAAAGCTTCCTACCTTTAAATAAAATTTGGACTGGAACCTTTTTGCTAACACTAATGAATACCACATGATTATATTCTTGGTATAGTGTTTGGGTCGAAAAGGAAGGCATCCAATTAATTGGGAAGACAATAGGAAGTGTGTGGAGAATGTGTCAACACATTGGCTAGAATTCCAACTCATGGATGGTGAGATACATGATTGAGATAAAGAGCATTACGTAATTCAATGCAAGGTGCACTGAATACGTATGCATGGAGAATTGCACTCATGCATAGTAAGTGATAGAATTGTATACTAAATGCAATGGTTGAATATGTTTTGTAAGTACAAGCATATATATTATTGCATGGAAATAATTGTTACTAACAACTAAAATGTTGTTAACTCATGAAGTTGAGGACATTTCAGTAGTTGTTACACATTGCAATAGGAAAGTTGCAAGTCAAGTAGTCACATGAATACTGACTACAGAAAATTTCTTGTTCAGATAAAAAAAAAAAAGTAATGAACTTACAAATATTACTATGAACATGCATATGCATAGAATCATGAGTCATTCTATTTTATTAAATTGTTTGGTAATTATGATTGAATTTCTAGATGAAGACAATTCTAATATCACTGCATAATATTTTGTACATATTACAATTGAATTATGATGTACAACAAATACAGACAATTTATTGGTTGTATGCAAGATGAAACATTACAGAAAAAATGATGAGATGATGTTGATAAAAGTTAGAATGTTGACTACAAAAAGTAGCTCGGGGAAGATGTTGATTGGAGACCTATGAGGGTAGTTGGAACTCCTCGAGCCAAGGTGCTCTAAGACTTTTGGTCCGACCTGTTTCTGAAGGCCAATGAAAGGGATATGTAACAACCGATGGACTGTGTGACAATGAAGGTGCACACTCCTGGGGTGGGACAAACATGTGGGGAAGAGAGACCATTGGTTTGAATGTTTCTAGGGTTTGGTATCTTGGCCTAGACCATGTTGATATGGAAGTCTTCTTAATCAAAAGATAAGTATCAATTATCTATTCATTGTATGCTATGTATCTCGTAATTCGTATACAGGTTATAATGTTATTATAATTGTTTGTATATATATTGCATGTATTTTCGAATGTTTCTTCTGAATGAATAGGTGTATGAGCAGAGTGTTTACATCCATGGAGTCATAGCACTGCTAAGAGTTTATCAATGGATGGAACATTGTGGGTCTACAACCATTCGATGATTTCAATGAGGTTTAATTGAAGCATGTAACAAGGAACAATAAGTTGAATGCTTTCCTGAAGCAACTCCATGGAATAGAGAAATTGAGTTTCAACTGCAGTATGGATACCATAATTGGTGCTTGAAAGTAAAGATGGATAATGGGCTTCCAATAGCTAAAGCTTGGAGCTTTTGAAGAATTTTTGAATTATATATGTGTAAGTAAGTTGCACTGAGGACAATGCAAAAATAATTGGAGGGGATTGTAATACCCCAAGGACGATCCCCAGTTATATCTATGTATTGTAAACATGTTTTGTAGGCTGGTGATCCAAGCAATTGTAAGATGGTAAGCTATGTGAAAGTAGGTCAGTGAGCCTAGGTTTTGAAGGCCACGATCTTGTTTTGTACATGTAATTATGCAAAATCATTAATAAAAGTATACACATCACTGTGTGTAGACTGACCACGAAGCAAGAGTGATGGGGGACTAAGATTCCACAAGGATGGAAAATGGAGGGGGCTAAGTGTTTGGGCCTAGGGGCTAAGCTAGGGAACTTACCTCTACAGGAATAATATTTTAATATTATTTTATGAAGATGAAGGTGAGCATGATATGTTCTGTTATCCTAAGTTACTGGAAAGTGGGACATAGGCTAAATGGAGCACATGCAGCTCCAGGAAGACTAGTGTCGACATGGGCTCATGCAGTTAAAAGATGAAGCATCAGCTGATTTGGGGGTTCGTGAGTCATTTTTCCATCCTCCGCCTGAGTTCATCCTGCCATTCTTTCATCCTCCGCCTGAACTCGTTGGCCTCGGACGTCGACCTCTGGTTAGCTACACACAGTTGAGAAAACCACTCACGAGAAGGAGGTTCGATTTCCATTTCCCATCCGTCGTCTAACCCGTTAGGGCCTCAACGTCTACCCTCTGCATAACCTCACACATCTAAGAAACCAGCCAGGGAGGGAAAATCTGACCTGTGTGTTCTGTGAACCCAGGTTTATCCACACTACAAATTTGAGTTCGTACCTTAACCATTTGGGGTTGTTTCCTTGTGTTTGGTTGAGCCGTAGTGTGCCTTAGCATTAGGCTGTTTCCATTTTCTATGTCCATAAATGTTCATGTTGTTGTTGTTACCCATATGCTAGCCGAATGTTGTTGTAGTATTGCTTAGGAGATGAATTGAAGAAGGAGGTTATCAGGCCTGTGAGAAACTCTCTCAGGAGAGAGAGTTTGTTGGGAAGTGAGTTCTCTTGGAAGGGAGTCTTGTAGAAGCTAAAATACTCTGAGAATTATGGTCCAACCGGTTGCTGAAGCCCAAGGTAAGGGAGGTGTATTGGATGATGGACTTGTAGTAGTGAAGGTGTACTTTCCTGGGGTGGAGCAAGCGTGTGGGGAATGAGGGTATGTGAGCTAAGGGCATAAGTGGCTCCTGGGATAAAAGATCCTTCCTCTTGCTTTGTGCAAATTCCTTGTTTTCCTTGCCAAGCCTAGAATTCCATTGCTCGATGGAGTTTAGTCCTAGCTCGGGGGTGACCTACTACTGAGAGTGATGAGTAGTGCGGTCTAAGGCTGGGAGGTTGGTGGAAGGCCTACACGTAGTTGGTGGATTTACTCCATCTAAAAGATAAGTATCATTGTTGTGCTTAGTTATGTATTTTATGCATGCTTTGTGATGGTTGAATGTTATCGTGTATTTCATTGCATGTGGATTTACTGTTAATCTTGTTTGAATCTGAACTGGTAGTAGTAATTTCGTGTTATCGTGATTAAGTGTTTTAAATTCATTAAAATGAATATATATCATATAAGTGTATATTATGCATGGTAGCATTACCTGGTCTCCGAAGGGTCGGGGATCTTACGTTATAGTTCAATTGACTAGTATGGAAGTTAAATTCGAAGATGAAGATAAGGATATTACACTATTGTGTTCGTTGCGTGAGTCTTTGGATAATCTAGTCACCTCTATTAGCTTTAGCTCAACAAAAGTTTTAGATTATGACTCTGTTGTGGGAGCTTTGTTGGCTGAAGAGATGAGGATAAAATCTAGTAAAGAAACCTCAACTTTAGAGGCGATGTTGGTCATAGGACGAGATAAAGAGTAGAATGAGAGAAGTTTTTCTCGATCTAAGTCAAGACACAGAAAGGGTAAAGAAAAATGTTGGTACTGTGGCAAAACATGACATCTCAAGAAAGATTGTTGGAAGAGAAAGGAATCTAAGGAAAAATCTACGAAGGAAGAAAATTTGGCTGTAATAAATCTAGGTATGAATGATCAAGTTTTATCCGTTTCTAGTAATTTACATTATCAAGAAGAATGGAAGTTAGATTCAGGTGCCTCCCACCACATGCGCTCACATAGAAATTGGTTCATTTCTTACCAATGTGTTGATGAGGGTGTAGTGTTTATGGGAAATGGTATTCCCTGTAAAACTGTTGGGGTTGGTAGTATTATAATCAAGATGTTCGATGGTATTTATGACATCCCCAAAAATAAAGTATTTTTGAAATTTAAAAATTGTTGGAAAATTATTCCGTTTTTAGTAAATTCGAATTTGGAATTTTTTTTCCATTTATGGCAATTCCAAATTTCGAATTTGATAATTGTAATTAATTATTATGACTGTTGGGAAGATATATGATTTGAACCAACTAACTATTTGACTATGACACTTATATGAAAACAAAATATTTTATATTGATTGTAGGAGGACAAATGGAACAACCATGTTAAAATCAACTGACCATGATTCCATGAGTGGGGAACATGTTGGAACTACCTCTGGGCTAATTATTACAAGTGGAAAATCAGATATTTGGCCATTGGAAGCCCCTAAAAACTAGGGATTTAGAAAGCTGCGAAAACTCCCAAGGGGGGGAAGAAAGACCTAGGGAAAAGCATTTTTTTGTTAAATAGCATATGTGAGGAGGCAGGATGTTGCCTAGTATGTTGGGATGAGAACTACTGAATACTTGTTGTTATGAACACTGATTCTGAGTGTGAGGCAAGGGAGAAGAAAATTCATAGAGGAAGACATTGCTAAAGAGGAGATTTCAAGTTTTCCCTCATGTATTCATTGTCAGGCTAGGGGGTGAATTGGGTAAGTGTTGGCTGCCCTATTCTACGGTTGCGAGGAACAAGGTTGTTCCCTTTGTTTTCCCACGAACTACTTCAGATATGTCTCTTTACTCTCCTCTTTTCATGATTTTACTATTGAAAAGATTGTATTTGGTTTCTATCGTAGATGATTATCTTTCCAGCATATGTATTAGATAGAATTACAGAGTTGTTGTATATTAATTAAAGTAGAAATAATTTAAATCGATTAAAAGGTTGGAGCTATTCGAGCCTGATATATTAGTCATTGTAAGGATGAAACCAGTATTCTACGGGATATATCTATGTCTATTTTCTGTAAGTTCTGTTTGGTAGGAACATAATCGATATCTTAAATTATGAAATTATAAAGTGATGAGTAATAGATCTAGTGGAAATAAAATCCAGATCCGAACATTGGATGGTGTTACAATACTACTGTGTGTTAATCATGTCAAGACAGATCTAATTCTACTTAATGAAATAAATATTAAGCATGTACATCCTGAAAACTACAATTTCTGGAACGATCTACCGATCATAAGATAATCATACGGTCAAACATCTTTAAGTACCCAATATATATCACGAGATTTCAATTTGTGTAAACATTTAGATAAATCTGGAGTGAATGAAAATTATTATAATCATGGATGTCTGTACTGAAATATATAACCACAACTATCTAAAACCCCGAATATAAATATTGTATATTACAGAAAGGTTTCCATGAGATATAAATATGAATAGTTAATACACATGGGATAAGTATCGACTGTCACAGAAAAGTACTATGAAACCTCACTGTATAAATTATAGAAGAGGGTTATAACTGTTTCCCTCGTAATAACCACAAAACGAAAGGAATGTACAGAGTCAATTGAATGCGTAGGACGAGTCCTTCGACTCTCTAGAGTATAAACCTTGGATGGTGAAACTCATTTCAATACGGGGTTTCTTCCCTTCTAACAAGTATTTAAAATTACAAGTAAATATGTTACCCTGGAAGGCCTTATAGCAATAGAACCTTGCGGTGAAATTTTACACAGTAGCGAACATAACCTAGAGTCTAAGATGAAGTCCGGTTGTTGGAAATCGAGTACCTTTTCGGGTCTGGCGACCAATGAATCCATCAAACGTGCAACATACAAATCCTGAAAAGGGAATGGATTGTATGAGTCAGCAATGAAACTGAGAGGGAACAAAAGTTAAATAGAAATGGATTATATCTGAAACAAAAGTAGTGCAATTTAATCATAAGGAAATCAATCACTCGCAGAGAAGATTAACGAAATTAAAATACAAAATTATTACTTAGCTTGCGATCGGTGTGGAATATTTTCCATCTATGCCACTGAGCGAATCCATCCTCAGTCGAAAGGGGGAAATGGAACCAAAAAATGTTGATGGGTAACTTCACGGGAAACAAGGGCCCACCATTAATGATTATAACTGAGAAAATTCTTCATCGAATAAGGACAAAGAATAAAAACAGGACTGTAAACAAGTAGAATAGTAACTAAATATAGTATGAATACATAAACCATTGGGATAGCTACCAAAAATCGATTAATTCTTTTCTTTACCCTTTTATCGTTGAAGTAATATGGAGATACATTCATAAATACACATTTCCAGAGCCGAATGCCTGGAATAAAAATCCCTAAACCGAAAACAGTTTCACAGGCAAAATGATCACATAAGTTAGAAGATATTTGTTATTCCTCACTCCTTGCGAATCCAGGGAATATAGATTACACAACCACATCAACCACATTGGTGAACAGTTTATATACATAGGGTATGACGATGGATATATGAATCACAGTAGAAACAAGAAATAATTTACTCAGCGATAAATATGTCGAAGACACCCAACGTAAGATGCAAGCCTTTGGGCATTACAAAAGTTATACATTGGGATCCTTATTTACTCTTAGGGATCTATTTCACTTATATGAACAGACTCATGACAAGAGGGGCAATAAACCTTCGAATCCTTAAAACCCGAAAATGAATCATAACCAAGAATGCAGTCTCTTAATCGAATTATACCGAGTTCAGACCTACATTACGGAATTGGAGTCATGTAGAACTTACCTCTAAACTAGAACACTGTCTCATAGGCTGGCAACTCTCCCGTCCCCTTCGAAATCCCTTACAGGCTGAGCCTTCTACGAGGGTTCGTAGAGGAAAGGATACCTATCGCAGAATAATAGGAGATAAGTAAAGAAATCCAACACAGAATAGGAAATCTTTGGCGACCCAAAAAATCGATAAACGAAAAACCAGAGAAGATCAATACTAAAAGAGTCTTCAATATTTAAGAGTCTCGGATTCGAGGGTAAAAGAAAATAACACAGAGTCCTTGGCTTACCATGTATAGGGAACACCAAGGAATAAACACCTCCATATCCTCCATCCAGGTCGCGTCCACCCAAGACCACCAACCTCTTACAGAGTTAAGAGCTACCACAGGGTTGCACTAAGGCATTTTCTTTCATTTTGAAAATACCTAGACACAGGCAGGAGACAACATTAATCAACTACCCACCCTTCGCAGAAGTAGAGTAATGGTGATATTACGCAAAAATACGCTACCATGTGAACAAGGTTAGGTGGCTGGGTTTCATTGACACAATCATCAAGTTCTAAACCTCGGAAGGCGCCCAGGCATATCGCCATTACTCAGGATGGATAGGTGTTGCTGGGAAAAATACCCTACGGACTAGCAAACTAGGGTCAGACTTGCATGCAGATTTTGACCGTAAAGAAATTACTTTTTAACCTACAACCCAAAACTTAAACCCCCCTTTCGTAGTACATGCATGGAGAATCACTACTAACCTTGTTACCGGCATTCGATGTAGATCCTCCATTGCACTTTGACCAATTTCTTGCACCGTTCCTTCCAAAGATGACCTGCAATCAAGACAAACAACTATGCATGCATGCTACTTCTCTACTCGAGGGTTAGAAATTAATCATAAATTAACCAAACCATAGATAACTCATGCATTGGGATGGAAAAAGTATTCTTTTATTATTTGAAAAATGAATCAACTTACAATCAAAGTTGAGACCGACCACCGCTCCTTGATCCTGATCCTGGGCTACTCTTCTTCTGTCCTCCAACTTCTTTGCGTTAAATCTCCTTTGGCATGAGGAAAGGTTAAAGGGTTGGGACAATGGATTGTGTAAATGGGCAGAGTTTCTTCGCTTTATTTTTTCCTCTTTCAAATGGTACCCCTACCCCTTCTTTTATAGGCTAGAAGGAGCTAGGGTTTTGGACGAACCCTCGACCATGCATGACTGGGAGTTTCAGTTAACTGACCCATAGATTTTTGTTCCATCGACAACTTTCCTTTTTTCGTGCTTTGTTAGGTACACATGGGCTGTAGTGAGCCAGCCAGCGTGCACACACGTGAAGTAATGGGTTAGGGCACATGGGCCTTGACACAAGAGGATTTCCAAAGAGTTGTTCTGTAAATGTTTTGGAAATGAAGGGATATGAGTTGGCCTGATGCCAGGTAAGCATGTGTGGTGAAATTTAGGGTTATAACAGATGCCCCCTAATGTGTGAGGTCAGAAGAGCATCTGATGGCCGAAATACATTACCAATATTTTACCAATCTTTACTGATGTGCTAAATGAGTGAGCCCAAGGATCAGGAACCAGGAGGTGCCATCTGCAAAATAAAAAATGTCTCACCGAGGCGGGAATACCCATGCTCGGGATAAAATAGAACCATGGCTACCAATCAAATACACTGTAGATCCATGTCAAATAACTATAAAGAGGAGCCACGAATAATACACAGCGGAGCTACTTCTCGAAATCAGAAAGATATACATATAGAGTACCCATCTTCCAGAAGCTGATTCGGCCTGATGGCTGTATTTCAGAGCTCGAGCAACAACTTCAAACTCTTCTAAAAATCGGGTAGGAGTGTAATATGAGTGTACGACTGCACTACCCAGAGGTCTTCGACGGCTCATCGATTATGGACTTGATAATATTGATGATCGGATTGAAGGCTTCAGTGATTTCGAGCAAGGACTTGATTGAACGTTTAGGATGGTCGGGTATGAGGACAAGAGACATATTACAAAGGGGCCAACTCAGGCTTAGCGATGAACTTCCATTGGATAATAGCACGACAAGTGATAAGACTAAGGCAACATATATGTTAATCATAAGTCTACGAAGCAGGAGGCAACACAAACTCTCCATATGTTTGGAAGAGTAACCAAACGGTGGAGGACACAACTCTATATAGAGAGAAAATCTTCCTAAGGTTGTACTACATTCCATATTCTGATGATCAAACAGACAGATGTGCTTTATCCAAGGGCGACTCATTATGCTGCCAATAAAGAAAATACTTTTCCCATCCTCTTTTTGGGGTATATTTGATTTTTTTTTGTTCTTTTTCATAATTTTTGAAAAAGAATAAAGGAATATTGCATTACAATGGAGGAACGAGTACTACAAACATACAATCTCGAGGCACAAGGACAAGACTGATGTTCTGGTAAAATGATACTCGGGAAAAATCCTTCTGCGACCAAAGGTGTTAAGACGCAGAAGCAAACTATCACAAGGTTGGTGGATAAGGTATGCAAATGCGGTTGATAGAACAAACAATGGTAACATCCTTTGATGTAAGTTTAACGAGCCTAGAGAAGGTAAGCTCGGTGGTTTTTCATGTTTAGAGAGTCTAAAAAAGCATAAAAGGAGACTCCGCTGGGGTACCTTTTTCGACAATAGTCTAGTCGGTTCGAAAAAGGGATAAACTAGCACCGATTAGACGTCAATTCAAAACCATTTTTAACGAGTGTGACAAGGACAAGATCACTCGGCTATTTTTTCACTTTTAAGGAGTCTGAAAAAAGCTTAACTATGGACTCCATCAGGAATATTCTTCTGGACCAATTTAACGAGTGTGAAAGAATAAGGTCACTCGGCGATCTTTTCAATTTCAGGGAGTCTGAAAAGAGCTTAACTATGGACTCCATGGGAGTTTATTTTTCATAAATTTAGTCCCTCAGGCCCGAAAAAGGAATAAAATTATACCTGAGAATACTCTTCTAAAGTATGGGAATACAATAGAGTATACCTTTGTTCGTACAGTTGACTGTCCAGACCGAAAAAGGGGTAAACTACCGCCGGATAGATGTGACTTCAAATTTCAGTTTAACGACCGTGAAAGGTCACAAGATCGCTCGACAATCTTTTCATTTTTAGAGGGTCTGAAAAGGGCTTCAAAGGAGACCCGTTATGTTTTGGGAGTCGTGAGGATGAGACAAAGAGTGAAAAATACCCATGCAAATGAGGCTCAAACTCATATTCAGGAAAGACTATATGGACTCCCGAGCCTACGGTATGGTTAGAAACAACATGGACACCATAATGTAACCAGGACCTACCTAGGGCATCCATGTTCTGGTAAGCTCTACCACCAAGTCGCGACACTTCTAGAGAAGATATGACGGTTCCGTGTCACAACCTGATGGATTGATCCTATAGCATAAGAAAAAAGGCAACGAGATGCAAAATTTGGGGTGGTATCCTAACCTATATGCTCAAGTTGATTTTTTATTTTTATTTTTGAAAAAAAAAAACTTTTTTTATGGACCGTCAATATTTTTTCAAAACTCAGAAAAAATTGTCCCAATACCTGATCAAATCCCTCCCATATAACTCCTAGATCACTCTAAATGTTTTTTGGTATAAAGAAACTAATAAGGGGGGCCAAAAAATTGACAAAAAGATGCCAAAAAGTCTATAAATAGAAGCTGGCAGCTCATTATCACCATTGCTGATTTGAAAATTGACTCTGGAGCCAAAAGACCCCCTTTGCCAAAGATAGTGATTACAGGAGCTACAGTGGACGAAACGAACTTCTGCTTGGACCAAGTAAGTACAAACTCCCTTATCTAGCTATTCAATACTTCAATTTAGTCATTTAATTTATTTTTTGGGTGGGCGTCGACCTTAAAAAGGTCGGCCCTAGGTACACACGACTATCACCTCTACAGACCACGTGTACCCCCCCTATTGATGGCAAAGAAAACTAAAAGAAGTATTGACCCTCCTTTACCTTGTTGTGTTGTCAGGATGTATGTCTAGTGGAGGGAAAGGGAGCACGAGGCAATCAGTGAGTTGGTTGCTGCAGATCTGAATGTTGTGGCCGTGTTAATGCAATGCAGTTTGCTCAAATTCTTTTTATGTCCATTTATGCGCGCGCAACCAAGGCTACTGAACGCCTTGATTGATTACTGGCATCCTGATGCAGAGGCCTTTATGCTAGAGGGGAAATCATTGGTGCCCACCACCAAGGACATTTACTTTCTGACTGGCCTCTCAAGGAGAGAGGAACCAGTCAACTTCCAGACTTTTCCTGTGGGGCCGAGCAAGATCTCGGAGTTGATAGCTGAGAAATGTGAGGCTGGGACCGAATGTACGGGTTCCTAGGTACCCATTAGCAAGATTACCAACTTATCACTACAGACTATCTTGTTACTTGTTGGGCGGATTACTGGCTCAGCTGTCGTGCATCAGGCTTCGCGTGCATAGATGAACTGTGCCATCCAGTGCATGAATGCACAAATGTTTGATTGGAGTACCACACTGCTGGAGTTTATGAAGAGGCAATTGATAGATTGTCGGCAACAGACACAGAGGAACTTCACGTTCGGGACTATCTTATGTTCATTCTTTTTTTAGAGAGTTCCGTGTTTTAGTACTCGGGTTGTAGTATGAGGACATCTGGCCTCTTTCCCTGCAGTGTGTAGATGGGTAGTGTTACTGCCGCGACAGGGTGGCGGAAGGACCGTTGAGGCCTTCAACGATGACTTCTTTATTGGCTGTCACGACAGATCCATGATATCGAGGACTACCCGTATGTAGGGATAGACTTCTCTAGAGATCCAGAGATACCCATGCCTCCTGGTGAGGAGCGAGGGGAGATGGGTAAGTCTCCATCTTTGTAGTTTTTTTGTTTGCATATGTAATTTTTATGTCTTTTTGTTATATATATCATTTTTTTGTATGCCAGAGTATTTGACGGATACATTTTTTGTATGCAGATGTGGGACCCGTGCGACCTGCCGACTATGCACGAAACATGCATCGTCCACGGCCAGAGGCCACGGCTGTCGCCACTGGGGGAGCAACAGTAGCAGGGAACCTTCCAGCCCGAGAGGCCGAGAGGGTCCTTAGACGAGTTGAGCAGAACTTCACTGCGCTCACTCGAACAGTCCCGATGGCAGAGATCGAGGACCTGTCGCCATCCATGCAGCCTCATGTTGTGGGGGCACCTCGGACATGGGTCCGATTGTTTAGGCATTTAGCCTGTGCTGTAGATGATTATAAAAGGGCCCATAGGCCCTGAATAGATTTAGACTCTTTATGTGCCACGAGAACCTACTTGTATGTATTTTTTGAGGGCATTATCCTGATGACTCGTTACTGTTCCCATTTTTGAGGCGCTTGCGTCCACCTATGTACTCTGAGTATTTTATGATGTATATATATGGTTTTTATCTTTTTTGTGTCTTATGGATTCTCTGTGCAAAAATGTATTTACATGTTTATGTCCATGTTCTTTTATATGTGGGCAAGATGCCAATCTAAAATTTGATTAGCTAGAGTATCTGTGATTTGGTTTAATCTCCTAGGAACATGAAAATATGTAATATAATCAAAGTTGTGTTCTAAGAGACGTACCATAAGGAATCGTCAGTGTAAAGTTGGATCATGAACCCGGTATATTCTGTTTAGCTGCAACACAACCAATTGAGCGTCGAGATAGACCCGGAGATGAGAGATACCCAATGACAAGGCGTCACGAAGCAACTCAATAACTGCACTATACTCGGCGACATTATTTGTGGTGTCACCTAAGCATATACCTCCGAAAGATAAAAACTGACCCTATGGTGTAAATATTACCCAAGCTGTGGAGGCAAGCCTCCACGTGTGTCAACTAGCACCGTCTGCATACCCAACGAACACCTCGGACTCACTTGACTTCTACCATATTGACGGAAGATAACATCAATGACATGTCCATAACACTTTTAAAAGAAACGTAAAAAAGTAATAGTACAAAGTGTTAAGCCCTAATATTGGCTCATTACCCCTTAATTGGGGCATATTAGATTAGTAATGCTATTTTATTTATGTCGGCTCTAGGCCATTAGTTGTAATTTAGATTAGTAATGTTATTTTAACTATGTCGGCTTTAGGCCATTATTTGTAATTATACCTCCTAGTCTCCTATATATACCAAGGAGACATTTTCATTTTGAATCATCTTGTACTTGAACATTTAA
>ML783134.1:627177-662987 GCA_009831015.1 Picea engelmannii | reverse complement strand
CAAGCCAAGAAGGATAATAAATTATCACCAAAGTACTATGGCCCTTATAAGGTGTTGCAAAATATTGGTACTATGGCATACAAATTGGAGCTGCCTGCATCTTCACGAGTACACCCAGTTTTCCATATTTCATGCTTAAAGAAAGTTATAGGCGACAAGATCCCAATTCAAACTATATTGCCAGAACTTGACGAGGAAGGAAAAATCATATTGGAGCCTGAAGCCATCACTGACACAAGAATTCACCAGCTAAGGAATAGATCCATTTCAGAGTATCTCATTAATTGGAGGAAACTACCGGCTGAAGATTCCACTTGGGAAGATGAGTCTTTTATACAGAAGCATCCAAAGTTACTCAAGCGTTGCGGACAACACTTGTCTCAAGGGGAGGGGCATGTTAAGCCCTAATATTGGCTCATTACCCCTTAATTGGGGCATATTATATTAGTAATGCTATTTTATTTATGTCGGCTCTAGGCCATTAGTTGTAATTTAGATTAGTAATGTTATTTTAACTATGTCGGCTTTAGGCCATTATTTGTAATTATACCTCCTAGTCTCCTATATATACCAAAGAGACATTTTCATTTTGAATCATCTTGTACTTGAACGTTTAAGTGGGGTAAAAGGAGGTTGCCCCCTCGAAGAGGCTTATTATCTGATATTATCTCTTTTTCAAGGCGTTGAGTACTTTTCCTGAGGTTTTTCTATGCTATATTGAAGTTTGGTTCTTAACACAAAGACTATACATATGTTACAAAAAGTTACCCACAGTGACCTATCTATGAGTAATACTTCTTGAGGTAGAGCCCATTTCTAGGCTCCGCCAACGCATTCCCTTCAAAATCAACCAAATGATAAGCTCCCTTTTTAAAAGCCTCCTTTATAATGAAGGGTCTGAACCACATGGGTTTAAACTTTCTTGCCCCTAGGGGGTCCTTATCTTGGTCATAGACCAGGGCAAGGTCACCTTCAGAGAAAATCTGAGGAAGAACGGACCTATCATATTGAAACTTGACCTTATGTTTGTGAGCCTTGTTGGCCAGGGCCGCATCGCCACACTACTCATCCAGTTGCTCAAGGTATACTAACTTTTCTTCAAGTGGAGAAGTGTCTGGCAATAACTATACTGCCAATTTCAAATTGACATTCGATGGGAAAGACTGCCTCCAGCTCGTAAATGAGTTGGAAATGTGAGAAACTGGTTGCAGTCTTAGCAGATGTTCGGTAAGCCCATAATGACGAGTATAACATCAAATGCCAATTTGACTTGGCTGAGTTGATAGTTCACTGTAGAATCGTCTTAAGAGTTTTGTTTACAGCTTCCACCTGCCCATTGGCTTGGGGGTAGTAAGGTGATGAATGTTCCTGCCGTAACCGAAGCTTTGATGTTAATTCGATCATCATTTGGTTTTGAAAGTGACTGCCATGGTCAGTGACAATCTCTCTCGAGACGCCAAACCTCGCTATGATTTGATTGAATAAGAAGAGAGCTGCAGTCTCTCCATCATCTTTAAACGTTGGCAGAGCCTCGACCCACTTAGTGAAGTAGTCAGCAACTACAATGATATAGCGGTGCCCCTTTGCTGATGGGGGGTTGCATGTAGTGTAATCAATCCCCCACTTAGTGAAGGGGCCAACTGTGATGACAGGAAACATAGGAGCGGGATGTGCCCTCATCTTCCGAGAAAAGATTTGGCACGGATGACACTTCTTGACCGATTCGATACAATCTTTGATAAGTGTGGGCCAGAAGTAACCTGCTCGTAAAATCTTTTGGGCTATGGCCAACCCAGGTAAATGACTGCCACACGCTCCAGTATGGAAATCGTTGAGCACTATGATGGCCTCCTCATGAGTGAGACATCGACGCAAGATGCAGTCTATACCTCTCCGATACAGCATATCATCGAGTATGAGATAATTCTTAGCCTGATGGTGTATCCACCGACGCTCGTCATGAGAAGCAGAGGTGGGGCACTTCAAAGTTTGGAGATAGATAAGTATATCTCTGTACCAGGGGTCTAAAGATTCAATCAAAATCATATCCCCCCGGATAGGCGATTCCTCAAGCACAACGTCACCTGACTCAACCGAAAGTTCTGAAATAAGTTCTGCGAAGACCAATGACTTCTTGGACTTTGATGAAATGAAGTCTAAGTCAAATTCTTGGAGGATGACCATCCACCTACTGATTTTTCCGCCTATAACTCGTCGTGTCAACATGTACTGGAATGGATTCACGACAACAATGACGGTGGTCTTGCGAAACAAAACATAGTGACGGAACCGTTGAACAACATGAACGGCTGCCAATGCAAGTTTTTCGAGATGGGAATAATTAAGTTCCAGTCCTACGAGGCCTCAACTCAGGTAATAGATCACGTATTCCGAAAACGAATCATCTTCTTTAACTAAAACCATGCCTATAGTTGACTCTGCGACAACCAGATATAATAATAAATCTTTGTTATAATTAGGTGTTCGTAGTAGAGGTGTTGTTGTGAGGGCGTGTTTTAATGCGTCAAAAGAGCATTAAGCGGCTTCATCCCAGAAAAAGGGAATGTCTTTCTTTATTAAACTCATAAATCCCTTGGTGATTTTGGCATAGTTGGCGATGAAGCGTCGTAAGAAGTTTTCCTTTACCTGTAGACTTTGAAGTTGTAAGATTGTGAGTGGGGGGGGGGAACTGGATTATTGCCTCCACCTTAAGAGGATCGACCATGATCCCTATTGTTGACATGATGAAACCTAACAAACATCCTGACGTTACGCAGAAGCTGCACTTGTTTGGATTCAAGCGAATCCTAAAGTAGCGACAACGTTCAAAGATTAGTCTAAGGTGTGTGGGATGATCCTTTCGCTTACGAGAGCGTGATGCTAAATCATCTAGATAGGCCTCGACTATATGTTTGAGGTCATGAAATGTAAAATACATGGCTCGCTGGAATGTGGCTCCAGCATTTTTAAGGCCAAAAGGCATCTTACGATAGGCAAATGTACCCCACGGACAAATGAATTCCATTTTGTGTTGGTCTTCGGGTTTGATTTGGATTTGATTATATCTTGAAAAACCATCCATGAACGAAAAGGCTTCACAACCGGCACATTCATCAATGATCTGGTCAATGAATGGTGTTGGAAAATTATCTTTAGGACATGCCTTGTTCAAATCACAGAAATCAGTACATACATGAATCGTGCCTTGTTTCTTATTGACCGGCACGGGGTTGGACACCCATTGGGTCAAATGAATCGGATAAATGAAACCTTCCTTTAGCAATTTCTCAACCTCAATCTTGATGGCTGCTGCTTTCTTAGGATTGATTGGACGAAGTTTTTTTCGAACAGGCTTGGCATCAGGATACATTGTGATTTTATGTTCAACTATTTTTAGATCAATACCTAGCATTTCCTCATAAGACCAGGAAAAAACGTCGCAGAATTCTTTGAAAATATTCGTGTAAATTTGAATCTCTTCAGGGGAACAATCTGCTCCGACAAAGACATTCTCCACGACGCCAAGGTTTCAAGAGATGTTGATGGGTATGGTTTCAGCGATAGTCACCATATTTCCCTCAGCATAAATTTCCTGTGTAACTAAGAGGTTAATAGGACATGGCTGATCTCCCGTCATGGTAATGGTGAATTCTCCTGCTTTGATTCGGCTTAACTCGGGGAGAAAGTATGATCTGTGATGAAGATCTTCCCAAGGTTTGTCCGGACTAGTCATTGCTTCGATTATTGCTTCGTCAGAAGGAAAGACTAAGTCTAACGAATCAATGTTAGCAAGAGAACCCTGAGCCCAAATAGGCTCTAGAAGTGGATCTAACTCTTCTGTGGGAGTCGAATCAGGGTTAGCTAAAGCTTGTTGGACTAAAGAGTACGCGACTTCAACGATCGACAAGGGCATGGACATGCCAGAGTGCCATGTCTCATCCATCGTGGCTGATGGGGAAGGAAGAATCCAAGGATCCTCAAAGTAAGTCATGCGGAACGACGAAACTTGAAAAATCTCAACCTTATGGTGATTAGATATAAATTTGATGTCATCTTGAGAAGGTGGGTAATCGAAGGTACCATCAAGGACGGGAACAAACCAACTCCTATGTTAACGACACCTAGTTGAGGATTATCAATCATGGGGACCGTGGATGCTCCCAAGGCTGGGCCAGGTCTAGAGAAGGACAATTGATCGATGGTCACTATCCGACCCTCGTGTGGAAACAACAAGACTCAAAAAACTATAGCAACCACAGCTTGCATAGCATAAGTCCAACTCCGTCCTAACAAGAGATTATAGTCGAGGGGAGCATCGACTACCTCTACTTCGACACACACGGTTTTCCCTCCTAACTGCACAGGGAAAGAAGGAACGATGCCATGTGGTTGGAAAGAACGACCATCGAAAGCAGTGATGAGAGTAGGTGATGGAGACAAAGCGTGCTGGCCGATGGCCTTCCAACATGCTCACGACATAACGCATGTCGAGGCACCCTCGTCGACCACCGTGTGAAAGATATTCCATGTAAAAGTTTTCGTGGGATGAGCCACTACTATCTGAAACGCTATGTGGTAAGGAAGACGAGGTTTTAAGTCAGTTGTATCTAACATGATGGTACCCGGATTACAAGTCTCAGTAGAGCTCAAAGTAGTTAACAAGGCTTTCCTCTGAGCAGGGCAACTTTGGAGGACCTCCAAAGTATACATCGCACAAGGGGTTTGTGATAAATCCTGCACCACAGAGTAATTCTAGGCGGCCCTTGCGTTTGGGTTGTGAGAAGCTTTCTTAAATGCACCCTTTGGAATGCGTGTCATTGTTTCTCCCAACGTCTTCTTGATCTGTAGAGGAAGAGATGGGAGCTCAACTTCTTTACCCTTCTCAGAAGCACTTGGTTTACTATAGTCATGCGCTCTAGTCATTATGAAAGCATCACCCCTAACCATATATACATTAACGGATGAGGGATTGTTTGGAGGAGGGCAGGTTTCTTGGCTTCCCCCTTTGGCACTTGTAGAGGCTTGAGTTAAATTTTTCCCATGTTGAAAGGGATTTGTCAACACTGCTTGTTGTTGCTGTGTGACAAACTTTTGGGCCTCTGGAAGTCGAGGACAAAGATGGGTTGGGTGGTCTTCCGCACATAAGTTGCACGGATACCTCACCTTCCGTTTTTCCGTGGTGTCCCTACCAACATTATCAGTGGGTTTTTTTATCCCCCTTACCCTTCTTTCGTTGTTTTTTCTTCTGTTCAGGCTGTTGGGTGGCCTTTGGGTTAGTCGACTGCACGGAGTGTACTTCCGACGTTTGGGTAGGAGGAGCAGCCAAAGCATTAGTCTGGCTGGCCACTGAGTGTTTTATAGTTAACTGTTGCAACTGTTTTGTCAATTGCTCAACGGGCTTGGTTTGTGCTGAACCAACAATACCATCGGCATGTGGTCCAACTCTCTGTCTAGTCTTATCCAGTATCGATCGTGGTGCATCCGGTAGGATGTTGTATGATAAACCAGACTGAGAATAGATGAGCTCAAACTGTTGAGCCCTCATGATGGCATATTCTTCGGAGAAAACTCCGGAAGTCGCGACGTCTTTGGATAATTGTGGGACCAAAGACTTAAGGAACCACTCAAGAAGGAATTCTGGTGGGACTGGTACTTTGATTAGACTCTTCTGGCATCTCCACTCTTGGATATGATCAGAGATATGGTCCGTTGTTGTCTGTTCGAAATTGGCGAGCAACTCTGTGCCAGCGTCGTATCTCACAGGTAACTGGAAATGGTTAAGGAAGGCCATTGCCAGTTCGCCAAAAGAAGATTATCTTGAGCGATCAAGCTCAATGTAACATTTCGCGACACTCCCGATAAGAGTGCGTTGAAACAATCGCAACTGTACAGAGTCATCTTTCAATGAGTTAGATGAACACCAAATATGGAAAGTAGTCACATGATCACCTGGATCTTCGTTAGGCTTGGCCTCGAACTTTGGAATGTCTGAAGGCAACTTTGTTGGCATAGGAGGCCAACGTGGATCGTGACAAATAGGATCATTTAACAACCTTGTCAAATCTGGCAAGTGTAACGTCGCCAAGAATGGTAGTTTGGGTTGCTGCTGATAACCTGGGAAAAAGGGTCTTGGAGTTTGACTGGCACCAGGTTGCCAGGAAAAGTTTGGCTGCTGGCCCGGATTCTGGTAGAAACCATGGCCCTGACCAGCATAAGGATTTTGCATCTGTGGAGACATCATTGGATGATTTCCCATAAATGACATAGTATGTTGGGCATGAATTGTGTTTGAAGGACTTTGGGAAGGATTACCCCATGCCGGTCTTGATGGCAGAGGCATAGTAGTCTATCCAGGGTTCGATTGACTGTGGAAAGAATTACCCCAGAACGACATTCCAGAGGAGGGAACAGATCCTTGTCCTGAGTTCCAAGCTCCTGCTATATGTGCCCCCGACGTAGGAATAGTACCCTGTGCCAGAGTAGACTGTCCAAAAATGGGAGTGCCCCCAGACGGGAAAGCGGTGGATGTGAAAGTGTTGTTACCAAACATCCTGTTCCAAACAAACGGTGACGAACCTACCAGCATATTGTGCGTAGGTGTTCCTTGACTCCCGGCTCCAAATAAACTAGTGTGTGCAGGCTGCCCGGCGGACTACTGATGCGGACCACCAAGAGAAGGGGACGAGGGAGGGATATGACCTCCCATGTAAGGAAAAGCATTAAAATGGACAGGAGTGCCCCCTAGTTGACCTTGCAGAGGAGCGTTAGATCTCCCTGCCCCCAGACCCAAAGTCTCTAAAGTGGAGTGAGTAAGTGTAGGACTTGTACCCAAACTAGGCATATCGTATGAGAACGGAGGGCCTGTCGCACTAGGTGTGAAGGGGGTTGTGGTTGCCGTCATAGACCGATTCGGTCTACTGTGTGACGTAGTTATGGCCAAGACCATGGTAGCTCAGACCGACGACAGTAAGTTAGGAGATGATTCTCCTGTGGTAGCAATTGTGGTGTGAATGGAAGAATTCCTAGAAGAAGTAACAAAATTTGTTTCCATAGCTGTGTGAGGCACTGACAGGCATTCGTAAAATTGGATTGGTACAATAACCTGTGGCCAGGTATCAGTGGTTGGGGTTTCAACCGAGCCAATATTGGTGGTTGATTCCTCCGGGAGTTGTTCGGGCACAAAGGTTTGTAACCTGGTTGCTTCGAAAGACCCTTGTTGGTCTAGCTTCCTCCTCAATGGTGGCGGGGGTGGCTCCAATATAACCGGTGGAAGGCCCAGAAGCCTTCGTGACTGGCGGAGCTCAGGATCCTCCACTTTGTGAGAAGATCCAAGACACGCTAAGGTATTCTACATGTTCAAACAATAACACACACTAAAAAAGAATCCCCTAAGATATAAGACAAGCAATCACTAAACTATTTGGAAGAACAGTTACAACAACCAGCACTAGAGCAACTTACTGGTGCAAGTGCAACTCGAACACGGAAGCACCCTCCAGGTATACTCTACAAAGCCTGGCCTGATGTTTGTCCTAGGTACCGTGGTATACCCCCGTAGCCACTTGTGTATGTCCCTAAAAATATTGGCAACTAGGTTGCCAGCATGCGAACAGTCACCGGGCGGGTACAGTCGAAAGTCGGGTAGACCACAATGAGCAGGATATCAAGCCCGAAACCTATCAAGGGTATCGAGAGAAAATGGTCCAGAAGACAATTGAGGACCTCGAATTGATTCGAGACCCACGAAGCCCCGTGGAAAATGTAAACGATGGAATCCCAAAACAAGCCCTCGATATGTGTTCTCCACTACGATTGGTCTGACTTTAAAGGGGTTATCTCTGCTACCTTTTCGCACACGACCTCATGTTTATCCCCTATGTTAGAGAGGGGTCCCAGATAACTTCCATGAAACTGGACTTAGACACTCCCTATCGCAGACTCCAATGTTTGGTTTTGAATGGCCTTGGAGAGTTTCCTCTCCAACCTAATCCAAGGCCCTAGTCCTGAACTAGTTTGTGAACCCTACAAACAAAAATTCTAATAGATTTTAAATTAGCGTTTCTTTTATGGGTTTTCTTACATCACGGGGTATGAAGGTGAAACTGATGATGTGTAAAGACGAAAGCAAAAAACGAATGAGAAAAGATGGAAATAAAAGACTTTTACTAAATGCAAAATCTCAGCAACTTTTCACAAAGAAAGATTTCTTTTTCTTTTCAATTTTCTAAGATTTTATGTATCAATCATAAAGGAATTCTGCTCGACTACGACCTACTTATTGTCTAAATGCACTGCAAAAACTTACGAAACAAAAGACTTCTCCCTAGCTAATGATGCAGAAACACACTCTTCAAACAAAGCAGAAAATGAAAAGAGATTTTTTTTTATTTATTTAAGTGCTAATAAAGCAACAAAGGGAAAATACCGACAAGCACAAAACCAAGAAAAACAAATTCTGGCTTAAAGCGTAGATCGCAAAGAATCAGAGTAAATACACACAATGGCAATCAAGAACACAAAGACTCTTACGCTTGTCTAAAAACCATAAAACAAAATTTTCTTTTTATCTTTTCTGTCAACTATCAACTGAGAAAAAGTAGGCTAAGGGTAAGAGGACCTAACCTACTGACTGTTCAACCCTAGACTCAAACACCTGAGAGGTATACTTCTCATCAAATGAGGGGATGACTGCTCCACCCTGATTAAAAGGTAGCCTGTCAAGCATGCTACTGTCACTAAAACAACACGCGTGCAAACGTGTGCTGAGCTGAAACAGGAAGTGTGTACATGTAGGCTAACCTTGAACAGGCCACGTGTATGTATAAATTCTAAGACAAAAATAAAAATAGGCAGTCCAGACCAGGAAGAGGCCTCTGGTATTGACAACCAGGGTCCCCTGAAGGCTTGGATGCTCTTTCTAACAGAAAACAAAAAATAATGCAAGGAATAACAAAACGAACAAAGCAATCTGAGATAGGACTGTGAACCAGCAAGACTCAGACAGGATTCCAGAAAACCCCCTGAGAATGTATAATTTTGACAGGGAAGAGGTGGAATGCCTCCAAAGTTCTTTGAAATCCTACACGCTACTGTTATCCCTACAGCTAGCGTTCACACGCGGGCTGTAAGAGGATAGGGAGCGGGTACACACGTGCAGGCCTTTTGCAGGCCGCGTGTACCTATGTGTGTCCCGACAACTACCGTCAAGCAAAAGTCAGGGAAAACTGGTATGAAGAACTAGGCTCCCTGATAGCTCAGACCTAACAGAAAAAGACAGGCAAACAAAAATAGAACACCTATTCTTTAAACTACTCAAAAACTTTAAAGAAATCTAGAAACCCTAAAGAGTATTATCCCCAGTATGGTCGCCAATTCTGTTGTTGGGAAAAATACCCTACGAACTAGCAAACTAGGGTCAGACTTGCATGCAGATTTTGACTGTAAAGAAATTACTTTTTAACCTACAACCCAAAACTTAAACCCCCCTTTTGCAGTACATGCATGGAGAATGACTACTAACCTTGTTACTGGCATTCGATGTAGATCCTCTGTTGCACTTTGACCACTTGCTTGCGCTGTTCCTTCCAAAGATGACCTGCAATCAAGACAAACAACTATGAATGCATGCTACTTCTCTACTCAAGGGTTAGAAATTAAGCATAAATTAACCAAACCATAGATAACTCATGCATTGGGACGGGAAAAGTATTCTTTTATTATTTGAAAAATGAATCAACTTACAATCAAAGTCGAGACTAGCCACCGCTCCTTGATCCCGAACCTGGGCTCCTCTTCTTCTGTCCTCCAACTGCTTTGCGTTAAATCTCCTTTGGCATGAGGAAAGGCTAAAGGGTTGGGACAATGGATTGCGTAAAAGGGAAAAGTTTCTTCGCTATATTTTTTCCTCTTTCAAATGGTACCTGTACCCCTTCTTTTATAGGCTAGAAGGAGCTAGGGTTTTGGATGAACCCTCAGCCATGCATGGATGGGAGTTTCAGTTAACTGACCCATAGATTTTTGTTCCGTCGGAAACTTTCCTTTTTTCGTGCTTTTTTAGGTACACGTGGGTTGTAGTGAGCCAGCCAGCGTGCACACACATGCAGTAATGGGTTAGGGCGCGTGGGCCTTGACACAAGAGGATTTCCAAAGAGTTGTTCAACAGATGT
Organism: Picea engelmannii; assembly: GCA_009831015.1. Taxonomy (NCBI): domain Eukaryota; kingdom Viridiplantae; phylum Streptophyta; class Pinopsida; order Pinales; family Pinaceae; genus Picea; species Picea engelmannii. The sequence continues at coordinate 652,821 of ML783134.1, read as the reverse complement.
TTTGGCAATGAAGGGATAAGAGTTGGCCTAATGCCAGGTAAGAATGTGTGGTGCAATTTAGGGTTATAACAATAGGGGCTTTAACTCATGACCTAACCAGTACATCAGTCGACTTTACACCAAATCGGTGCGAGGGAGATGAATCTGTTAGGGGCATTCCTAATACAACTGATAAATCCAATTTCTCGTCAGTTGGAATGAGACTACCTGGTTCGTTAACCTTAACGCTTTCGGGAAGGAGGACTAGCATGCTTGAACCCTTCAACGATGAAAACCGTCAACCCACCACAAGTTTGGAGTCATGGTTGGGTAAGGGTAATCATGATCTGTTTTACACAGAGTGTATCATTCGAACAATTTTAACAAAGTTTTAAAGTCCTTCATTAATCTAAGACTAGTGATCTTTAATACGAGTAGTTCCTTTCGGAACCCAATACCTCTCATATATGTGCTTGTATGTATAAGCAATGATAATGTTATGTTGGGGAGATTGGAATACCCTAATGTTTAACACTTTATAAATCTATGTCTCGGGATAGGCCTTTACCCCTTTTTTCTAACTATTGTTAGTAAACCGAGGAACTATATTTTTAACAAGTTTAGCCTTGTAACCTTTATATATATGGTTTTTAGATAACCAGAGACATTTAAAGATAAAATTCTCTTACAAAGGAAGTTAGTTGTATCGACAACAGTAGAGACCATAGCCCTACTGGGAGTGATAGTATCGACACCTAATCACATACGATAACCTTGAGACCTTCAAAACATGTTGATCGAAGAAAAGGAAATTTTAATGTCACTAAGAAAAATAATTTTATTTTGGAATTTTGAGGTTCATTACATATGGTATCAGAGAAATAGGTTACAACACTTGGACCTTGAATAGGGCCATCTGATTTGCTTATATATAATTCTGTTGTTATAAAGCTAATAAAAACCTTTATTGTTACAAATAGAAAACCTTTTTTGTTTTGTGTTAATCATGGTAGCAGTAAGTGACGACGGGGAAATCCGAATCGATGGAAATCTGGAACAGAGACCTCATGAAAATCAGAGACATAATAGTGATAGAAGTTCACCTACTGAAGTTCTGGAAACAATGAGGAATCTCATCGTCGAACTGGAGGTTTTGAAAGAAGACAATGAAAAATTAAAGAAAGCTCAGCAGGAACAACAGGAAATAAATGAAGTCCTACTACGCAGTATAGTGACCAAGAAAAGCTTAAAGGATGATAATAACGATGAAGAAATCAACAAGAGAGCTTCCAATAATTCTGGGCTTGAAATAGAAAAATGAGACAATTCATCTGAAGGTACACCTTCAGCTGAGGAAAAAACTAAAACAGACCAAAAGAGGAAACAAGTAGACCACCTTGAAGGAGAATTCAAGAAAATTAAACCAGCTACCTTTGATGGAGAATCCAAAATAGGAGAAGAAGATGAGGCATGGTTATTGGACATCAAAAAATACTTCCAGATATATAACTATTCCAGCAATATGAAGGTCAGAATGGCCATATACAATCTGAAAGGGAAGGCCAACATTTGGTGGTAAGACCTGAAATTGGCCAAAGGCCCAAAGGAAAACAAGATGGAATGGTCCGATTTTAAGAAATATTTCAAGAAAAAATACCTATCTGAAAGGTACTATGAAAGGAAAAAAAAAGAGTTTTACAAGTTAAGACTTGGACAGATGACAATGGAGGATCTTATAAATAAATTTCTAGAATTACTAAGGTTCATGCCTTACATCCAGGAGGGTAAGGTAAAAATCCAACGATTCTTAAGTTGTTTATCACAGTCCTACAGGGATAGAATTGAGTTTGACAATCCCAAATCCTTGAGTGAAGTATTCAAGAAAGAATGAATGTGCTACAATCAATATAAACAACGAGCAGAGTTTCCCAAAGCTTGGAAGGATAAGAAGCAAGATCGAATGAACCAATGGAAGAAGGGATACCAGCCAGCTCTGTATCGTAATGTAGAAAAAAACTTTCCAAGAAAGGATTTTCACTCCAACCATCCGAATACACAAGGCGACGTTAAACCGATAAATCTGGGGATGAAGAAGTTGGGGACAACCCCCGTGAACCACTAATGTGCTGGGAATGTGGAGAACCTCATCCAAGGAGGAATTGTCCTCATTTAAGTTCAACAAACAGAATTGTTGTTCATAATTTACAGGAAGCCTCGACAGTGGGAGACATGGGCAGAAGCTTGCATCAGATTAATGCTGCCATAAACGGTCGGCAAGCTGACCACCAATCCTCTGTGGAAGAAATAGAAGGTAAAATCAATAACACCTGAATTTTCTGTTTTAATTGATCCTTGAGCTACGTTAGTTTATATCACTCCTGGAGTAGTAGAATCAAATAAACTTAAGAGGATGAAACACACAAAATCATGGCTCGTACAGTTAGCAACAGGAACTAAAAGGAAATTGGTTGACTTTGTTTCTGATTTTGAATTTAACTTAGATGGTCAAAACATAAAATCAAATCTGAATATTCTACCACTAGGATCCTACGATATGATCATCGGAATGGATTGGTTGGAAAGACACAAAGAAATTCTATATTTTTATACAAAGACACTTAACTATAAAGATGATTGTGACACTACTAGAATGGCCCAAGGTATACCAAAACCAGTATCAGTTAGAAAAGTCACAGCAATGCAATTCAAGAAATGTATGATAAAGGGGTGTCAAGTTTATGCTATCCAAATAACGAATCTATTAGAAAAAGAACATAAGCTGAAGCTAGAAGATTTTTTTGTCCTACGTGAGTTTAGAGACATGTTTGTTGATGAGATACCAAAATTACCTCCTATAAGGGAAATAGACTTCTCCATAGACCTACTATCTGGGTCAGCCCCTATCTCGAAAGCACCTTATCGAATGAGTTTACCTGAATTGACAAAACTAAAGATACAATTGTAGGAATTGTTGGAAAAAAAGTATATCAGACCCAGTGTTTCACCATGGGGAGCACTAGTCCTCTTTTTGAAAAAGAAAGATGGTACTCTAAGACTATGTATTGACTATAGAAAATTGAATAAAATGACTATTAAGAACAAGTACCCCTTACCTAGGATAAATGACCTGTTCGATCAAGTAGGCGGGGCCAAAATCTTTTCAAAATTGGATTTACGATCCGGTTACCATCAAGACAAGATAAAAGATGAGGACATAAGCAAAACAACCTTTTGAACAAGATATGGAAACTACGAATTCATAGTCATACCTTTCGGACTCACTAACGCACCAGTCACATTTATGTGCTTGATGAACAGTGTTTTCAGTCAGTACTTAGACAAGTTCGTACTAGTATTTATCGACAATATTCTGGTGTATTCTAAAATGGAGGAACAACATGAAGAGCACTTAAGAATCATCCTGCAAAGTTTAAGGAAGCACCAACTGTATGCTAAATTCAATAAGTGGAATTTTTACCAGAAGAAGATACAATACCTAGGACACATAATATCTGCAGAAGGCATTGCAGTCGACCCTGAGAAATTAAGAACCATTATGGAATGGTTGGTACCAAAGGATGTAGCGGACATCCGGTCATTCATGGGAATCACCGAATATTATCGCAGATTCATAGAAGGATTTTCCAAAATAGTTTATCCTATCACGTCATTACAAAAGAAAGGGACCAAGTTTAACTGGTCACACAAGTGTCAAGATAGTTTTAACAAGCTGAAGGAATTATTAACAACTGCACCCATATTGAAGGTAGCAGACCCAGATAAAGACTTTACCGTATGTGTTGATGCAAGTAAAGAAGGACTAGGTGGTGTCCTAACTCAAGAAGGACACGTGATTTGTTATGAGTCCTGGAAATTAAAAGAACATGAGCGAAATTATGTCACTCATGACTTAGAATTGGCAGCGGTAATACACGCCTTAAAAATGTGGCAACACTACATAATCGACAGAAAATTTCTACTATTGACGGATAATAGCGGTGTGAAATATCTGTTTAGCCAACCAGATATTAATGCAAGGCAAGCAAGATGGCTAGCCTTCTTGAGCGAATTCTACTTCGAAGTCAGACATATCAAGGGTAAGTAAAATAAGGTAGCAGATGCTTTAAGCAGAAGAGTCCATGGGTTATTTGAAATAAATATCAGCAGGGTAGAAAGTGATCTGGAACAAACGATAAGGACGTCATGTTTTAACGACAAAAATTACGCTAAGATAATGGAAAAATTACAAAACAACATCGCAAACTCAGATAAACCAGATCTAAGTATCGACAAGAAGGGACTATTACAATTAAAAAAAACAGACATTACATACCAGATTCAACAGAGTTAAAGTTAATAGTCTTGGACGAAGTGCATAAGAAATCATATTCTGGCCATCTAGGATACCAGAAAACGATAACAACACTTAGAAAACTATTTTACTAGCCTAATATGAAGGGCAAAACAGAAGAATACTTGGCTAGGTGCCAATATTGTCAACAGGTCAAGGCCGAACACCAGCATCCAACTGGCCTATTACAACCATTACCAGTACCAGAATGGAAATGGGAGACCATATCGCTGGACTTTATAACAGGTTTGCCAAAAACTCAGAAACAAAATGATTCGATTATGGTTGTAATCGATAAACTCAGTAAGTCTGCACAATTTATTCCTGTAAAGTCTACTTTTAAAGATATAAACATTGTTGAAATATTTATGAAATAAATTTTTAGACTGCATGGTATTCCTAAATTGGTGATTTCAGATAGAGACGTAAAATTCACATCCGCTTTTTGGAAGGAATTGTTTGCAGGGCTAAATACTAATTTGAATTTCAGTATGATTTATCACCCACAAATGGATGGACAGACCAAAAGGACAAACCAAATCGTAGAGGACATGCTTCGCATGTACGTAAGAACAAAACCAAACAAGTGGGAAGACTATCTACACTTGATAGAATTTGCATATAACAATGGGTACCAAAGTTTGGCTAAGTTAAGCCCTTTCGAGTTACTGTACGACAGAAAGTGTACGACTCCAATTAGCTAGGATAACCCAGTTGACAGACTCATGGTTGGACCAGAGATGATCAAAGAAATGGAGAACATGGTAAGGAAGGCACAACAAAACTTAAAGGAAGCACAGGACAGATAGAAGAGCTATGCAAATCAGAAAAGAAGACACTTGGAATTTCAAGTGGGAGACCATGTTTATTTGAAGGTCAAAGCTCGAAAAAGATCGTTGAATTTAGGAAACTGTGCCAAGATGGAACTCAAGTTTTGTGGGCCCTTCAAAATACTAGCTTGAATTGGACCCATAGCATACCAACTTGCACTTCAAGCTAATCTAAGAATTCATAATGTATTTCATGTTTCTTTGTTGAAAACGTATGTTCATGACCCTACTCATATGATTGATTGGAACTTGGTGCAGGTGGAACCCAAACTCGAGTTCCAAGTGGAACCCCTGTGTATTATGGACCGGAGAGAAATAACACTTCGGAATAGAGTTGTCGCTCAGGTAAAGGTGCAATGGAAGCACTTTAGTCCTGAGGAGGCCACTTGGGAGTTGGAGGGAGATTTGCGGAAATCTCATCCAATCCTGTTCCAAGAAAGGAACAAACATTGTGGACATTGTTTTATTGAAGGGGGAAAGGATGTGACATCCCCAAAAATAAAGTATTTTTGAAATTTAAAATTTGTTGGAAAATTATTCCGTTTTTAGTAAATTCGAATTTGGATTTTTTTTTTCCATTTATGGCAATTCCGCATTTCGAATTTGATAATTGTAATTAATTATTATGAAGGTTGGGCAGAGATCTGATATGACCCGACTCACTATTTGACTATGACACTTGTATGAAAATAAAATATTTTATATTGATTGCAGGAGGACAAATGGAACAACCATGTTAAAATCAGCTGACCATGACTCCATGAGTGGGGAATATGTTGGAACTACCTCTGGGATGATTATTACAAGTGGAAAATCAAAGATTTGGCCATTAGCAGCCCCTGGAAAATCAAGGATTTAGAAAGCTGCAAANGGGGGGGGAGAAAGACCTAGCCAAAAGAATTTTTTTGTTAAATAGCATATGTGAGGAGGCAAGACGTTGCCTAGTATGCTGGGAGGAGGAACTACTGAATACTTGTTGTTATGAACAGTGATTCTGAGTGTGAGGCAAGGGAGAAGACTACTCATAGAGGAAGACATTGCTGAAGAGGAGATTTCAAGTTTTCCCTCATGGATTCATGGTTAGGCTAGGGGGTGAACTGGGTAAGCGTTGGCTGCTCTATTCTACATTTGGGAGGAACTCGTATGCTCCCTTTGTTTTCCCGCGGACTACTTCAGATATGTCTCTTTACTCTCCTCTTTTCATGATTGTACTATTGAAAAGATTGTATCTAGTTTCTATCGTAGACGATTATCTTTCGAGCATATGTATTAGATAGAATTACAGAGTTGTTGTATATTAATTAAAGTATAAATAATTTAAATTGATTAAAAGGATGTAGCTATTCGAGCCTGGTATATTAGTCATTGTAAGGATGAAACCAATATTCTACGAGATATATCTATGTCTGTTTTCTGTAATTTCTGTGTGGTAGGAACATAATCGATATCTTAAATTATGAAATTATAAAGTGATGAGTTATAGATATTGTGGAAATAAAATCCAGATCGGAACATTAGATGGTGTTACAGTACTATTGTGTGTTAATCGTGTCAAGACAGATCTAATTCTACTTAATGAAATAAAATTAAGTATGTACATCCTGAAAACTATGATTTCTGGAACGATCTACCAATCATAAGATAATCATATGGTCAAACATCTTTAAGTACCCAATATATATCACAAGATTTCAATCTGTGTAAACATTTAGAGAAATCTGGAGTGAATGAAAATTATTATAATCATGCATGTCTATACTAAAATATATAACCATGACTATCTAAAACCCCGAATATAAATATTGTATATTACAGACAGGTTTCCATGAGATATAATTGCGAATAGTTAATAGACAGGGGATAAGTATCGACTGTCACATAAATGTACTATGAAACCTCACTGTATAAATTATAGAAGAGGGTTATAGTTGTTCCCATCGTAATAACCACAAAATGAAAGGAATGTATAGAGCCGACAGGATGCCTAGGATGAGTCCTTTGACTCTCTGAAGTATAAACCTTGGATGGTGAAACTCGTTTCAATATGGGGTTTCTTCCCTTATAACAAGTATTTAAAATTACAAGTAAATATGTTACCATGGAAGGCCTGATAGCAATAGAACCTTGCGGCGAAATTTTACATAGTAGCGAACAGAACTTAGAGTCTAAGATGAAGTCCAGTTGTCGGAACTCAAGTACCTTTTCGGGTCCGGCGACCAACGAATCCATCAAATGCGAAGCATCCGAATCCTAAAAAGGGAATGGATCACATGAGTCAGCAATGAAACTTAGAGGGAACAAAAGTTAAATAGAAACGGATTATATCCCAAACATAAGTAGCGCAATTTAATCATAAGGAAATAAATCACTCGCAGAGAAGATTAACGAAATTAAAATACGAAATTATTACTTAGCTTGCGATCGGTGTGGAATCTTTTCCATCGATGCCATTGATCGAATCCATCCTCAGTTGAAAGGGGTAAATGGAACCAAAGAATGATGATGGGTACCCTCACAGGAAATAAGGGCCCACCATTAATGATTATAACTGAGAAAATTCTTCATCGAATAAGGATAGGGAATAAAAACATGATTGTGAACAAGTAGAATAGTAACTACATACATTATGAATACATAAACCATTGGGATAGCTACCAAAAATCGATTAATTCTTTTCTTTACCCTTTTCGTTGAAGTAATATGAAGAGACATTCATAAATACACATTTCCAGAGCTGAATGCTTAGAATAAAAGTCCCTAAACCGAAAATAGTTTCAGAGACGAAATGATCCCAGAAGTTAGAAGATCTTCCTTATTCCCTACTCCTTTCGAATCCAGGGAATATCGATTACACAACCACATCAAAAACATTGACGAACAATTTTTATACATAGGGTATGACGACGGATATACGAATCACAGTAGAAACAAGAAATAATTTACTCAACGATAAATATGCCGAAGACAGCCAACGTAAGATGCAGGCCTTTGGGCATTACAAAAGTTATACATTGGGATCCTTATTTACTCTTAGGGATCCCTATCACTTATATGCACAGACTCATGACAAGAGGGTTAATAAACCTTTGAATTCTTAACACTCGAAAAGGAATCATAACTAGGAATGTAATCTCTTAATCGAGTTATACCGAGTTCAGACCTACATTACAGAACTGGAGTCCTGTAGAACTTACCTCTGAACTAGAACACCGGCTCGTAGACTGGCGACTCTCCTGTTCCCTTCGAAATCCCTTACATTTCGAGCCTTCTACGAGGGTTCGTAGAGGAAAGGATACCTATCGCAGAATAATGGGAGATAAGTAAAGAAATCCAACACAGAATAGGAAATCTTCGGTGACCCAACAAACCCATAAACACAAAACCAGATAAGATCAATATCAACAGAGTCTTCAATATTTAAGAGTCCTGGATTCGAGGGAAAAAGAAAATAACACAGAGTCCTTGGCTTACCATGTATAGGGAGCACCACGGAATAAACACCTCCATATCCTTCGCCGAGGTCGCGTCTGCCCAAGACCACCAACCTCTTACAGAGTTAAGAGCTACCATAGGGTTGCACTAAGGCATTTTATTTCGTTTTGCAAATACCTGGACACAGGCCGGAGACAACATTAATCACCTACCCACCCTTCGCAGAAGTAGAGTAATGGTGATAGTATGCAACAGTACGCTACCACGTGAACGAGGTTAGGTTGCAGGGTTTTGTTTACACAATCATCGAGTTATAAACCTCGGAAGGCGCTCCGGCATATCGCCATTACTCAGGATGGATAGGGGATTTAACTCAGGACCTGACAAGTACATCAGTCGACTTTACACCAAGTCGCTGTGAGGGAGATGAGTCCGTTAGGGGTATTCCTAATACAGCTGATAAATCCAGTTTCTCGTCAGTTTGAATGAGACTACCTAGTTCGTTAACCTTAACGCTTTCGAGAAGGAGGACTAGCACGCTTGAACCCTTCAACGATAACAATCATGAATCCACCACAAGTCTGGAGTCATGGTTGGGTAAGGGTAATCACGATCTATTTTACACAGAGTGTATCATTCGAACAATTTTAACAAAGTTTTAAAGTCCCTCATTAATCTAAGATTAGTGGTCTTTAGTTCGAGTAGTTCCTTTCGGAACCCAACACCTCTCATATAGGTGCTCGTATGTATAAGCAACGATAATGTTATGTTGGAGAGATTGGAAAACCCTAATGTTTAACACTTTATAAAGCTATGTCTCGGGATGGGCCTTTACCCCTTTTTGCTAACTATTGTTAGTAAATTGAGGAACTATATTTTTAACGAGTTTAGCCTTGTAACCTTTATATATATGGTTTTTAGATAACCAGAGACATTTAAAGATAAAATTATATTACAAAGGAAGGTAGTTATATCGACAACAATAGCAACCATAGACCTTATGGGAGTGAGAGTATCGACACCTAATCACATACGATAACCTTGAGACCTTCGAAACAGGTTGATCGAAGAAAAGAAAATTTTAATGTCACTAAGAAAAAAAAAATTATTTTGGAATTTTGAGGTTCATTACAGTATTGTTAGGAAATTAATGGATGTTAGATATGTACCTAAGCCTAAATCAAATTTGATTTCATTGGGAGTGTTGGATTCTTGTGGATATAAGTATACAGGTCAAGGTGGAGCACTCACATTGTCGAAAGGTCTAGTTTAGTAGTGATGAAGGCAACAAAGGTTGATAACCTTTATAAGCTTGAAGGGATTACTGAAGTGGCATATGAAGTGACATATGTATCTTCTTTTTTATGGTAAAAGCATCAAGGTCATAAGACCAAGAAAGAATTACAGGTACTGGTAAGTGGTAAAGCATTTCTAGACTTAAAATCTTTGTTTCTGAATTCCTGCTTGCTTTATATCTCTGCAAGTTATGATGGTGGTATAAAGGGATGTCGTGTGTGAGATCCTACTTCTCACAAGGTCATAATTGACAAAGATATAGTATGTATGGAACAACCAAAAGGGTTGATTCAAGATCGAAACAATATTTTTTTTTGCATGCTAGATAATTCATTGTATGGCCTGCTGGTACCCAGACAAATATACAAGAGGTTTGAATCTTTCATTGTGAGTCAGAATTTTTCAAAGGGTATGAATGACTATACAGTTTATATTACATTCACAGTCTTGACATTCTTTGCTGATGACATGCTCGATGCAAGCTGAAGCATGGATAAAATCAGTAAGAAAATGAGTGAGGTGGACATGACAATTCAGATGAGGGATCAAGTAGAACAAAACCAATTTATGGGCATGGAAGTATACATAGATGGTAATGGTAAGCTGTGGTTGGAGTTCATAATGAACATTGTAAAACCAGTTTTTATCCCTCTTGCTTTCGAGTATAACTTTTCTTCAAGCATAGGTCTTGTCTATAAAGAATAAAATGTTATGTCTCATGTAAGTTCAGAAGGAGGTTTGTTGTATGTGATGAAATGGTTAAGACCATATGTTTCACGTGCTAATGATGCTGTCACATACATGACAGATTCAGGTGTTGTAGTGAAATGGCTGCTTCAACGTTTGAGAAGTACAAATGTCACCTATAATGGTTACACTAGATGGTCTGTGATAATTGTAATGTATATTTTACAGGTGTTTTGGATAGGAGGAGATCTATCACTAAATATGTCTCACAACATAGTTGTGGAAGACATGTTGGAGGTGGAGTGACCCCTCAGGAAATCCAAACTCGTAGAAGTAGCACATGCAAGATCATGAAACCAATTTTATTAAAGAAGTTGTAGTGTTGTTTGGCTTCTCTTGGCTTGTAGAAAAGGTGATCAACAAAATATAGGAGAAAGGAGCAAGATATCAGTTGTCAAGGTGGAGATTGTTGGGATTTGGTGACAACAAATTCCTCCAAGGACGGTTTTGGATCATATTATTCTACGTTGGTTGCAACTAAATAGACCAAGTTAGAATATGGATAGGGATTGCATTTAATAATCAATTTCTTGTAAATGTATATAAATACATGTAAGCCCGTAGAGGTAGAGAGAGAGAGAGAGAGAACTTGTAAGTTGGTAGACTTAGCCCAACATTTAGGTGAACCACGTGAAATCCCTGTGTTTATAATCTGTGTATGATTGTTAATTATCATATGTGAATTGTATTTTCAACATTTACAATTCTAATACATGAGACTATAGAAAACTTTATAGATAGAACTAAACATCCTTGAAAAATGTCCTAGAGTCCTTACAGTTGTTGAGGACTCTGAATGATAAATTCTGGATAAGAACCTTACAAATATGCAAGATTTAGGATAGAAACCTGCCACTTCAAAATTACTAATATACACATTATCTATATTAAAACCTGCCACTTCAAAATTCCTCATATACACATTATCTATATTATATCTATATTAAAGCCTGCCACTTCAAAATTCCTCATATACACATTATCTATATAGAATTTTTGTGTCCGCAGCTGTCCACGGTACCTATACAAATATTTATTCGATGTACAAATTAAATATAATATCTTTTCCATGTCGGCTTACCATTTTCTACCAGAAATTCCACGAGTATGAGCACAGATCATCTATCGTGATTCTTGTCTGCAATTACAGTCCCATAACACTGCAATATAATTAGAATTTAATTAATTCGCAGAGAACACATGAAACGTCTCAATAATTTATTAGTCTCTAGTCTCTAGGGTTAGTTATAATTACCGTTACAGCTATTTAGCAAATTAGGTTTTTTAATAAAGGCGAGAGTAGTTATTAGAATAATAACTTACTCGTACTGCAAATAACTTACCCGGCGACCTTCTTCAAGAGAGAGACAGTAAGCTCGAATGCTCGATTTAATTTCAGGCAGAGATCTGGTTCTCACTATACATTTGTCTTTCCATAGCTTTAGGCAATGATTTTCCCACAGAACGTGGGATTCAGCAACAAATTTCCACTTTCTGGAGACTTGCAGCATCCAGCAGTGACAACACTTTGGCAAATAAATCATTGCAAATTCTAATGGATCACCATGAAATTCGTCCATTGATCCAAAAAAATATATTTGTAAAACTTCAAAATTTAAGACCTTCAAACATCTATACGTTCATTCAACAATTCGGCCTTCTACCATATATACGTTAACTACAGAGGAGTGCGTTTCTTGTTCTAAACTGTAGAAACTAAAGTTAGGGTAAAAGCCTGGTTCAATCCTCTGCAAAAATTCATGAGTTTCTCTATGATATTGATAGGGCCGGTCTATGTCAAACAAGTTGCCAACTTGCGTAGTGCCATGTCAAAATGGTGAGGTCACTCGTAGACTTTCATGAATTTATATCTCAATTCCCACAAGTGGCAACATAACTTGGTCCTACCAATATGCTTTTCTTGTCACATTCCCTATCAACTGCCACAGCAAATTCCATTCCTTCCCAAATCAACCATGCTATGAAAATCTTTACTTCCTCATATTATTTTATTCTCACAAAGTGCAGGTTTACCAATGCAAAATTAGAGGTATACATCAGTGGCCTACACCTGCTTCCCATACAAAGAGTGACCCAACACATGGAGTTACCATCTACATAAAATAAATATTATACAGCTATAGTTAACTCATTGGAATGAGAGCTGGTCTATTTAGATTGAAGCAAGAGGACATAATTAGAACGACACTGATGACATAATGAAATCCTGTTTTGTAGTTATATTCCAATTTCAACCATTAACGGCATAAATAGAACGACACTAGTGACCTAATGACATCCTGTGGTGCTTAATTTATGGAGTATATTCCAATTTAAACTATGATATTAAAAGAACATATTTTACTTAATAAAAAATATTTTAAAACGAGTAAACGTCATTTCTAAGCTAAATGGGAAGTCCACTTTGTTTAAAAATGAATCTTGAATCAAACGGATATATCCTATACAAACACATTTTTTTTTTATTAGTGGCGTGATTCAATGCAGAGTACAATCCTTGTGTAAACCGGAAACTACCCAACTCAAGTACGTGTATAGAAAACCGATAGAGATTATTTAAAAAAAACACTTAGTCTATCGATATACTCCATTTAAACCATGACCGATTCTTATGTATACATGTTATTTAAAACAACATAATCACTTGAAGAAAGACCATTGCATTGTATTTCATAAGAATGTTTCATTTGCACACTTCTTATATATAAGAAAGTATATATTATAAATGATTTTCTTATTGTGTATGTAGGTAGAGGTCCATAGGATAATAATCATTATTTTTATTATTTTTATTATCATGATTGTAACTATTTTTCAATTTCATTTCATTTTAATTGGAAATTTAAATTTTATAATATCTTTTTTTTATAATATTATGGTTAATAAATATTATATAAGGTGTTAGTCCTTAAACTTGCATAACTTCCTTATGCTGCTAAACTTAGTATATTCATTCATAAACCTTTTCCTATGTCTAAATATTTTTCATTTGCTTTACACTTTATTTGTATTTGTTTATTTTAGTGTGATTATTTTTACTTGAAATTAGTTTCATTTGCTTTTTCTAAGGTATGTTTAGAAGTCATTGCATGGGTTAAAATGTGTCACATTACAAATAGTTTGTTCCACATTTTCAAATTAAAGGTTTTTTATTTTTTTATTTTGAAGGATAAATGTGTTCACTACAAGAATGATGTCGTTCTTGTAGTACACAAAAAACATAATTACTAAAGGTGCGTTCAAGATTTGGAGAGATCATGACCACATAAATTGTTGTTTTCTATTATCATTTCATATGTCGTGTTATCATGTTGAATGGTGATCGTATTATCATTAAGAAAGAATGAGCTAAATTTGTTTGTACTTCTAACGGATTCAACTATCGGATTATGATTTAAACCATTCATATATCATTTGGTGAAAATTCAAATATTTTATGTTATATTGTGAAATGACATATGAGAGCGATAGCACGATTTTGCTGTGTTAATCATTTATATAGGTTTTCTAGTAATTTTGTTTGAACAAGAGTGAAACCTTAATTTGCACATAATAGAAAACAGTTGATAAAGAATTTGTCGCCCAAGAAAGGTGGTCAACTTCTTCATTTAGAACCGGGGAGAAATACACAGAAAACATTTCCTATGAAGAAAACTAGGGATTCGAGGGAAGTATGGAGCATATCGAAGGGTACGAAAAAATTGCAGGAGAAATTTCCCCTGTAGCAAGAGAGACTAGGTCAAGAAAAGCAAAGGTCATCTTTCAGCAGGAAGAGCCACTAAAATTGACATCATCTACAAGAAGACAATGATTTTGGCAACGTTCTTGTTTCAACCTACTGACAATAAAATACAAAGCATTTGAAGATTCATTTTGCAAGCAAGATCGATATTATGGACTACAAAGACCAAATCCCAGCTGAAGGTTCATAGATAAACTCTTCCACGTGGTCCAAGGAAGGAAGCAACAACGAAGAGAACACTTAAATACATTCCTATGAAGAAGACTCCAAAAATAAAGTAAATTGTTTATGCAATTAAAGGTCCAAAGCAAAATATTCATGTAAGGAAGAAACAAAGTATCAGTTCTTTGATACTTGAGATACTAGATTTGAAGTATCTCCTCCACATGGACTAATAGAAGAAGAGGATACTAAGGTTCGGTCCAATCTAAAGATATTAAAGAGCTTGAAAAAATGCAAGGAAAGGCTTAAACATCAAAACACATGCTCAAAATCGAAGAAAATATCGAAAAAATACATAATCTCCTGTACGTGAATGTTTTTGAAGTCAACTTTGCACACGTTTTCTGAGCAAATGGTGAGGCATTTGGAAAAACCATTAGAAACCCACTTGAAGAATGGTCTCATTTATCTAACACATGAACCATTTCGTGAAAAAGTAAACCATGTATGAGGTATAGGTGGAACGTTAGGGATGTTATTCCATATTTTTTTATTTTCCCAGTTTTTTCTAGATTCTACAGTCAATAGAGTTGCCACCTCATCAATTCGAACTGGATCCTGATTTTTTGCTACAAAATGGGATTATATTCATTTATTTAGAATCTTAGTTTGAATTGGTTATCTCGAATTAAACTTTGTAATTTTATAAAAACAAGGATGAATGATGAACAAAAAGGGGGTCCCTCCTCTTGGAAGGAAGTTAGCATTCAGTTTTTAGGCTCTTTTGAAGGAAAAATATAGACCAGATTTGTAAAGATGGAAGCCTGCAACATTTTTGCACTCAATGAACAAACATTCTTATGGTTAGACTATTTTTCGTCCATGTCTTCATTTCTATCTTTCTTATTTGAATGCATTTGATATTTTTGCAAAGCATTGGTTCTATCATGTTTCATGAATTGCCTCCAATTAATTATTTCATGTCTCTATATATTATTTGGAAACTAGAATTATTCTTTGCAAGTAAACAAATTGTTAACTTGTAGTTTCTTTTTCATCTATTTTGTCTTCATTTCTCTAATCTGTCAAGATGAATTAGTTTGATTAAGAAAATTTGTGTTGGTAACTTGACCTCATAACCTGATCCTTAAGCCCAACTTTAAACCAATCTTAACTTACAAAAAACTATTGCAATAACTGAGGTGCCCTAGCTTACCCCTTAGCAGGAAAACTTTAGGGATAACATAAGTCATTTAAATTTTAATATGTATTTTGGTATAAAAAATTATTTAATAATGAAATTTTTCAAAAATAAAAACTAAGATAATTTTTTTTTATCTATTTTAGTTTTTAAAATCATGTTTATTTAGGATAGAAGTGTGTTCACATAAATTTCATAGTCTCAAAAAAGGAAATCAAGTTTCATGAAACATGTTTATGCTAACAAGACATTGTGCTTCTCTTGTTAAATAATGTGCATACAAGTTAGTGATAAAAGTAAATCATACTCTACAACATTTGTTATCACCCAAGGGGGGCATATATATGGCTAAATGTATAAGATATGACCCCAAGGGGGAATATATGGACCTAAATATACATTTAATGTGAAAATATATATGTAATGGGGTCTCAATTTGCTAGGTAGGTATAACTCCTTGGGAATCCAATGAAAGGGTAATTCTTCCTTGTATACTTATCTCATAGCCTTTAACTTAGCTTTCATTTTAGAAAATTTTATTGATCATTCTTTTATAGTCACAAAAACTTATAAATTCTAATGTTTTTGAATTTCATTATAAAAATGATAAAAGAGACATAACTCAATGTTAGTGCCTACACATAGATAGTTTTTAGTGTAATTGAATATTGCTTTCCTCAAATAACCATGAACCAATTAAACACTCTTAGTACCTGCACATAGAAGTGACATAACTCAATGTTAGTGCCTACACATATATAGTTTTTAGTGTCATTATATAGTTTTTTAGTGTCATTGAATATTGCTTTCCTCAAATAACCATGAACCAATTAAGCACTCTTATTGTATTGACAATTTTTGACTTAGTGCAAGTCATAACTTGCATTAAGATTTTAACATTTTGGTTGCATTTTTAACTTGAATTAAACACTTATATGAGGATTTGGTAGCATTTTAAACTTGAATTCAACTCATTTAAGAAGCCATCATTTCAATCGCTTGCTCATCAACTTAGAGATAATCAAACATTCAATTCTAAAATAATTTACAATAATTCTCCTTAACATATTTTTAACAAAGTCCATTTAACTTTTAATCACACAATAATAATAATACTTCTGAAATGATAATAGTAATAATACTTATTTAATTTAACATTATTATTTTACTTTCAATCACACAATAATTCCTTTAATCTTATTTTAGCAATGTCCATTTCACTTTCAATTTCAGTACCATGAAAATTACGTACTCAAAAAAAAAAATCCAATTCATAAATTCACACCCTTGCATTATCTCCTATGAACAAATTATGTGAACCTGGCCCAAATTATCTCCTCCTCGACACAAAATAACCCCTCGCGCTTAACTATCACCCTTTCCCAAACATCCCTCACACTTCAAGATTTAAGTAAACCATTTTAGGATGCTATAATGTATATATTCTCAAATACCCAAAATCTCGACCCCACTCATGACGGACAAGATGGAGTAATATATGCATGACCAGTTATGCTCTACCAAACTCATTAAAACATTCATAAATTTAATAAAAACAACCATCGTTATCTACAATTCATATTTTCACTATCGGTTCATTATCTTCCACCAAAAATAATGGGGGTTACTGTGTTCATATAATTCCACAGGTATTCAGGGGAGAAGTTAAATTCTTTCTTGAGTTTTATATGCGGCAAAAGGAACGGCTCTCAAAATCCAATGAAGTTGTAACAAAAACAACACCAGTCATGCAAGTTAAAATTTTGTTCAGTCGCCACCAATAGTCGCTCCTGCTCAACAACTTTTATTGGGATGTGATGTCTCGTAGAGAACCAAGAAATTCTCCATTCTCCATCTCCTCCAGAAAGTACGTGAGACCTTCAGAGGGTTAGGTAGCTCCGGAGAATGCCACTGGTGGTTTATACCGTTATGAACTTCTCTCCATCCTAACGTACTTAAGAGGGAAATAAATAATTAAAGCGCGAAAGATATAGTCATTCTCTAAGGGAACATTGCTTTATATTTGTAAGAATCGTTCATTTCCAATTATATATAAGTTATAAAATTAATTCATATTATATTTACTGCATGGAAGAATCGTTCATTTCCATTTATATATAAGGTATAAAATTAATTCATATTATATTTACTCTAAATATTTTTTACATTGGTTTAAGAGTTACAAATATTTTAAATATTTTTTTTTCATAAATTTTGAGGGTTAAAAATTATTATATGAAATATTTAAAATATATTGATATAAAAAAATTTAAAATTCAAAAATATCTTCGAACATTTTATAGTTGGTATATAAAAGATTAGTAAGATTCACCAAGGTTTTTACATTTTAAAATAAATTTCCATCCTTAAAATCATCCTTGGACCTTGTACTATAATAATTGATTACTATGTGAGAACTCATTATGGTAGTGGTGGGGGATGCAACTTGGAAATGTAAATCTTATTTACTGCTTCCTATGAGTTGATGTAGCTCTTAATAAGAATATATAAGTTACCTATGAAGTCGATTTTTGTTTACATCTGGTTGGCTCACATACCATTCTTAACTCGTTAGGTATTTAGCTTATTTTTTCACCATGGAAATTAATTGATAATTACCTTGCACCGTGATATAAAAGCAATGTATGGGTGGTCATATCCGTAGTTTACCTTTTTGCGCCATAAAAATTTAAATGATAATTATTTTGTGCCATGATATAAGAGGGAAGTATGGATGGTCATGTGTGTAGTTTACTTCTTGTGCCACTAAAAATGTGAATGAATAAATGATTGAGCGATTGATTTCCCTTGCGCCATGGGTTATGCTGATGATTAAGTAATTAGATTGCTTGCACTATGGACTAATGATGATGCCTAAATGATTACGCTTTATATTACTCGCGTTCATTGTAACAATGATGATGTGAGATTTCCTAAGTGCTTAGATTAATTGTGCGCATTGTAATGATGTTGATTTATGTTTAATTCGGTATTTAGATCACCCGCAAACCTTGAAAATAGTGTTGTTTTATGGTTGAATTCAGTAATTGATTAATCACGTGCCTTGAAATAAAACAGATGTTTTCTTTTGTGCCATGAAAATAAAATAATATTGATTACACTTGCGCCTTAACTTATTTTGTTATATGATTGATTTAGTAATTAAATTCTCTTGCGCCATGAACAATAATGAGGTTGATTGATTGAACTAGTTGGTTTTCAACTTGATTGTGTTAGTGGGATGTAGACACCTCCTTGTTCCTCAGAACAATTGCCAGCCCTGAGACCTTAAATGGTCAAAATCTATCAGATGAATCCTCGGCTTGAGCGTTGCTTATGTGTCCTGGAGGTCCTAACCTTGCAATGTAGGCTGGGCACATAGTCATTTTAATATTCGATATCTGGTTGATCATTGTTTATAAATTGCTTCAAGTTGATTGTGATGTGTTGAGTTGCGTTGCTATCATCTATGTCGATGCGTTGGTTGTGTCGTTATTGATTACAATGATGAGTATCTTGTAATTATTTTACTTATGATGTCGTGGATTATGCGCTGCTATGAATTATATTGTTGACGTTAATTTCCTAATGCTTTAAAAAAAAAATACCTTTTGTGCGTTGCTTTTGTAGTTGTAATGGAGGGGGCGTTACATATGGTATTAGAGCGGGTTCAACCCTGCGACTTGAGATCATTACACCTTCCATTGTATTAAACACTCGATTAATAATTTATCACTAATTAAATTGAATTGTGTCCCTATAGGTAATCACTGTTAGAGGACATCGTGGAGGAAGACAATGTGCTTCTAGGGGAGGAGGTGCGATGCCTTCAGTAGCATCCACGCCAGAGGGGTCTAACCCCCAAGGAGAAGAGCAAGTCATTGGACATGAGCAGATTGTTGTGGGGAACGTGTTTGGGTTGATGAGGTCCTTTTAGAGGATGTCATAGGCCTTTATTAACAAACTAAATAGAGATGAGGCCAGGATGCCTGTACCCCCGTAGGGTGCACAACACACCCCTACTGATACTGGTAGCACTCACAGAGAACTCGAGAAGGTTAAGTTTCCCGAGTTCATGGGTGCCACAGACGTTGCAGCTGACGAGGAACGGTTGGAGAACATGGAGATGTGCTTCGTAGTTCACGACTACACCTCCAACATGAAAGTCTGCATGGCGATATTTCAACTGAAGGGGAGCACTCTTCTATGGTGGAAGACACTCCTACCACAACTTAACATGGTCGTCAAAGACATGTCATGGGAATTGTTGAAGGAATGGTTCTGGAGAGGTATTTTTCAGATGAATTCATTGAGCTCCAGCTCAATGAGTTCAATTCCTTGCGCCAGGGTGGTTGTACAGTGACCGAGTATGAGGCCTGATTCATGGAGCTTCTTAGGTATGCTCCACATCTTAACACCGAGAATCTCAAGGTAAACAAGTTTGTGTTCAACCTTTACATGAGAATTCGTGCGAAGGTGAGGATCCTATTGCCTTGGACATTGCACGATGCAGCCCAAAAGGCCCTCATCATTGAGGAATAGTTGATTAGCGCGGGTCAGGGAAGGACTCCTGCGAGACCGATGGGACATGAGACATATGGTGCACAACATCATCAGAATCTAGCTAGACATCCACCGGGGTGTCGAGATACTTTGAGAGGATCCACATTCACGACACCATGACTACAAAATCCTCATCAGAGGCCTCCCTAAAGAGGACCAAAACACCAACATCAACGTCGCCCGCAACAACAACAATTTAATCCAGATCGACAGAACAGACCAAGATTTAAGCATGGTAGGTTGGCAGCTTCTCCTTCGGGGACCAGGAGTACTCGACCGAACACCAGATGTTGGACATGCGGAGAGATAGATTACGAGTGTGACTATCTGGTTGAGAGGGTCAGAACATCCAGGTCAGCTAGACACACTACAATTGGAGATTCAAGAAAGGCCCACTGGATTCATGCAGTGGTGAATAACCGCCAGGTTGAGCACCAGTCTACTGTGCTCGAGACGTTAGGTACCACGCTAACCACACCTTTATTATTTTGATAGATCT
Source organism: Picea engelmannii (assembly GCA_009831015.1). NCBI lineage: Eukaryota > Viridiplantae > Streptophyta > Pinopsida > Pinales > Pinaceae > Picea > Picea engelmannii. Next base: position 631,998 of record ML783134.1, on the reverse strand, counting down.
CGGTGCTATAGAGAGATTTATTTCTGGTGCATTGTTAAAAATAATTAAGGTAAAGGAAGTCGAACAGGACAAGTTTATCTACGTGGAAATGGTTTCGGGTGCCAAGAAGAAGGTTGGAGGAAAGGTTATGGACTCTAGCCTCAACCTGGGAGATGTTTTAACGAAGGCCAACTTGTATGTCATGATCTTAGGATCTTATGATGTTTTTATCGGTATGGACTAGTTGGAATCACATGATGCGATACTCAATTGTAAGAAAAAATGGTTGAGTTTGACCGATGATGAGGGATAGAGACGAGTGATTGTAGGAAGAAACCAGGGAGTTTCGTTAATGTTCATTTCTTCACTGCAACTACATAAGAGCATTCACAAAGGATGCAAGTTATAATATGCAATCTTAGCATTGAACGACAAGGGTGTGGCAGAAGGATTAGAAAACCTTCCACTAGTATGAGAGTTTGTGGATGTTTTCCCAGAAGAGTTACCAGGTTTACCGCTCGAAAGAGAGCTAGAATTTACCATCAACTTAAAACCTGGAACTGAACCAATAGAGAGAACACCTGATTAGATGCCAAACACTGAGTTACAGGAGTTGAAAATGCAATTGAAAGATTTATTGGACCTAGGACTTATACGTCCAAGTGTGTCACCTTGGGGTGCAACTGTTATTTTCATAAGAAAGAAATATGGCTTGTGGAGACTATGTATCTATTACCGTCAATTGAACAAGGCAATGAACGGGACAATAAAAGTGCAATGTTCAGGAAACCAACCCGAGTCCACCTGTCAATTTGTATATTGCGGAAGTCTAGGTGCTATTTGTAGGATACGGAACAATAGAGACTCTATTTTTGGCCCGCTAGGCCGCCAAACCCTGATCCAAAAACTGCCCAAGTATGGAATCAAAGATCCACATATGTTGTACAAAATCTCATTCCATACTTTATATAGAGACTATGTCCACAAGTCCACGTATCAATTTGTAAATCGTGAAAGTCTAGGTGTTGTCTGTAGGACACATAACAATAGATACTTAATTTTCAGCCCGCCAGGTTGCGAACCCTCCATAAAAAAAGTGCCTAAGTATGGAATGAGGGATCCGCATATGTTCTAGAACAATGTGTTTGTACAACACTGAACAATAGATCCCCAATTTTCAGCCCGCCAGCCCCAGAGCCCCCGATCAAAAGAAATCGCTAAATATGAAATTCATATGGGATTGCTACGGGACAATAAAAGTGAAATGTTCAACCAACCAACCTGATTCCACCTGTCAATTTGTATATTGTGGAAGTGTGGATGCTATTTGTAGAAGAGGGAACAATAGAGACTCTATTTTCGGCCCACCAGGCCGCGAACCCGCGATCCAAAAAACACCTTAGTATGTAATGAGGGATCCGCATATGTTGTATAAAATATCATTCCATACTTTATATAGACTATGTCCACAACTCAACATGTCAATTTATATATCGCGGAAGTCTAGGTGCTATTTGTAGGAGAGGGAACAATAAAGACTCTATTTTCGTCCCACTAGGTCGTGAACCCGCGATCCAAAAACTGCCTAAGTATTGAAAGAAGGATCCACATATGTTGTATAAAATCTTATTCCATACTTTATATAGAGACTATGTCCACAAGTCCGCATGTCAATTTATATATCTCGGAAGTCTAGGTGCTATTTGTAGGAGACAAAACAATAGATACTTCATTTTCAGCCCGCCAGGTTGCAAACCCACGATCGAAAAAATGCCCAAGTATGGAATAAGGGATCCGCATATGTTATAGAACAATGTGTTTGTACAACACCAAACAATAGAGCCCCAATTTTCAGCCTGCCAGCCCCAGAGCCCCCGATAAAAAAATATTGCTAAATATGAAATTCATACGGGATTACTATGGGACAATAAAAGTGCAATGTTCAGCCAAGGAGCCCGAGTCCACCTGTCAATTTGTATATCGTGGAAGTTTGGATGCTATTTGTAGGAGAGGGAATAATAGACTCTATTTTCGGCCCGCCAGGCCGCGAACCCGCGATCCAAAAACTGCCTAAGTATGAAATGAGGGATCCTCATATGCTGTATAAAATCTCATCCCATACTTTATATAGAGACTATGTCCACAATTCTGTGTGTCAATTTATATATCACAGAAGTCTAGGTGGTATTTGTAGGAGAGCGAACAATAGAGACTCTATTTTCAGCCTGCCAGGCCACGAACCCACGATCCAAAAACTGCCTAAGTATTGAATGAATGGTCTTCATATGCTGTATAAAATATCATTCCATACTTTATATAGAGACTATATCCACATGTCCGAGTGTCAATTTGTATATCACATAAGTCTAGGTTCTCTTTGTAGGACACAAAACAAAAGATACTTAATTTTCAGCCCGCCAAGTCGTGAACCTGCGATCCAAAAAGTGCCTAAGTATGGAATGAGGGATTCACATATCTTTGAGAACAATATAGTTGTATAACACAGAACAATAGAGCCCCAATTTTCAGCTCGCCAGCCCCAAAACCCCCGATCAAAAAAAATTGCTAACTATAAAATTCATATGGGATCGCTATGGGACAATAAAAGTGCAATGTTTAGCCAACCAGCCCGAGTCCACCTGTCAATTTGTATATCGCGAAAGTGTGGGTGCTATTTGTGGGAGACAGAACAATAGAGACTCTATTTTCGGCCCAATAGGTCGCGAACCCACGATCCAAAAACTGCCTAAGTATGGAACAAGGGTTCCGCATATGTTGTATAAAATCTCGTTCCATACTTTATATAGAGACTATGTCCACAAGTCCACATGTCAATTTGTATATCGTGGAAGTGTAGGTGCTATTTGTAGGACACAGAACAATAGATACTTAATTTTCAGCCCCCCAAGCCGCGAACCCGCGATCCAAAAAGTGCCCAAGTATGGAATCATGGATCCACATATGTTCTAGAACAATACAAATGCAATGTTCAGCCAAGCAGCCCGTAGGTCCTCCTCTGAATTTGTAGATCGCGGAAATATAGGTGCTATTTCTAGGACATGGAACAATAGAGACTCTTTTTTCAGCTTGCCAGGCTGCGAACTCACGATAAAAAAGTTCCTAAGTATGGAATGAGGGATCCGCATATGCTCTATAAAATCTCATGTCTATAGTTTATATAGAGACTCATCTCCGCAAGTCCCTCTTTCAATTTGTATATCGGGAAACTGTAGGTGCTATTTTTAGAACACAGAACAATAGATACTTGATTTTCAGCCCACCAGGCCACGAACGTGCGAAAAAAAAAGTGCACAAATATGGAATGAGGGATTCACATATGTTCTATAAAATCTCATGTCCATACTTTATAAAAGTAAATGTTTACTATGTATTGCTCGTTTTTCGAAATACTATTGTATCACTCGGCCGATCACATTGTACAAACTTTCTCGTCTAATTAAATTCTGCAATATAATTATTTAACAGTAATAATTTACCGCAGGTCACCTTCTGAATTTGTATATCGCGGAATTCGCAGTGATATTTATAGAGCGCGGAACAATAGATGCCCAATTTGTTTCTCGCCAACCCGACAACCCCCGATCCAAAAAAGTGGCTAAATATGGAATTAATACGGAATCACTTAAGGACAAAAAAAAGTGGAATGTTGAATCAACCAACCCGCAAGTCTACCTGTCAATTTGTATATTGCAGAAATGTAGGTGCTATTTGTAGGACACAAAACAATAAAGGCTCAATTTTTAGCCAGCTAGGCCGAGAACCCGCCCGTCGGGCTGAGAACCATCGACCCTTTACGTCTCCTAGGTATATCTTCTTCCCTTTTTCTTTTATAACCCACCCGACCTCTTTCCATACTTGGGTATTTCTTGGAATCATTTTCGCCATCATTGTTGCCTTCATACTTGTTTCCAGATATGCAATAATTAAACTTTAATGCTAGTAGCCATCCTCCAACAACCGTTAAAATTGTCATGAATGTCCGGAAATCTAGAGAAGATTTGTCATTAGTACGAATTAATCTAAGATTTTCGCACAAGCATGTTATCCTTTCCAAGTATTCAGTTCAAAGGTGATGCAATATTTTTTTTTTTGTGCACCGGCGGGTGGGTGCTTTTAACAATTTTGTGATTCTTAAATCTCTTTTCGCCATCACCGCTACTTTCACACTTTTTTTCTAATTGTGCAATTAGTGAACTGCGATGGTCACAAGTCATTCCGCACGAACCCTGGAAATTGTCATTTATCAGCGAAAGGCTCGAGGAGATATTCCATTGATACACATTAAACCATAATTTGCAGAGAGTTTTATTATCCCTCCCCTATTTTCATTTCAAACATCGTCTTCAACAAACATAATTTCTTAATAACTTATGGCTGCAATTCTCTCCACACACAGTAAACACATTGGAGCATACTGACGAGAGGTTCCACTATTCAGGGCATATTCTTACTATTCATCTCCCTCCGCCCAGGAGAAAAATAGGAGATGGTCCCTTGGTACACTGAGAGATATATTTCAAGCCAAAAAATTCCATGGAAACCTTGGATGCTCAGAGAACCTACCCAATTTGTAATGTCCCCCACCTCTTAGAGAGGTAAGGAGGAGACTCAGTGGCCTGGGCACCCCCACTAGGTCATAGTCTCACACTGAAGGGGGGAAAAGTCAAGAAGTTAAAATTTATATTTTTAAGTTGACTTAAGAAAGGAAAAGGGAAAGGAGTAAAAGATAACTCAACAGAAGAATAGAAGATTAACCCTGGGAGTTAACCTAACTCAACAGAGAATTAGAAGAAAAAGTATAAGTAAGAGGCTAGGGTGCAC
>ML783134.1:607277-621717 GCA_009831015.1 Picea engelmannii | reverse complement strand
AAAGGTCAGATCTTTGCTTGTGCTTCTACATCTTGAATATATTGTGATCTCCATGTGTTGATGAATCTTGTATGCACTTAATAACTCAATAAATCAATAGTAGTTAGTGATTCCAAGGAAGAATTTGGCTTGGGATCTTTACACAATTTCAGTCATGGTTGTCACAGAGGTTGATGCCATGAATTTTGATCCAGAAGAAGATGATCTGATGGACGATGATACGACAATGAATGATGGTAATGCAGAGAATATTCCCACTCCTAGGCTGAAATTGAAATCAACCATAACGAATGAACCTTCCTGGCTCTGTGATCGCAGTCATGACAACACCAAAAGGAGTTTCAGAAAAGAAACCGACGATGAACACAACAACCACTTTGCACCGCGAAAGTAGGAATTCCAGAGTTCCAAATTAGTCTGTTCTGGGTGGAAGAGTTTCACTATAAAGCAATGATATGTTGATTCTCCCAGAGATATATTTCAAGCCAAAAAATTATTGTTTAACATTTTTGAGAATCAGGTCCAAAACTCTCGTTGTTTCAACGCATTTTCCTACTAGTCATCTCCTTTTGCCCAGAATGGACTAATTTGGGTCTCTGGAATTGCACGTGCAAGTTGTTTTTCATTTTCTTCCTCAGGGAAAGCTTCTGAAAAATATCATTTTCAGCAGAGGATGATTCATTGAGGAGAAAACTCCAAGGATCTTTCACACTACGGAACCTGTGCCTGTGTTTGTCGTAGATACCTTCAATGTTTTGGCCCAAAGAACTGGGTCCAATTTCTAAGCATAGATGTGCAGTACTCGGTGTTTTTCTTATTTTTTTAAATGGATTTTCTATTAATTTTTTTTTTCCTTGGACTCTTCGTTGCTGCCTCTTTTCTAGGTTTAACGCATGTTCTAATTGCCATGCTTCGGTGCTCTCGTTCTTCTTCGATCTTGTGTTTACTAATACCAATGTACAATGTTGCAGCAAAATCGTTATTCTTGTTTCTAGACATGCAATTATTAAGTTTTAATGTTAACAACCCATAATGCAAAAAGTTTAATACTTGTGTTAATATGTTGCACTGATGGAAAAATGTATCAAGAACATAGTTACACCCACACATTCCAATAAAATCTAATCTTGAATAAAGAATTTGCTGGGAATTAGTACAAAAGAAAGTTTAGTAGCTAAGTTGATATGTTACATTCATGGAATAATGAATCAAGAACATAGCTGCACGCGCACGTTGGAATCAAATGTAGTCTTCAACAACACATTTGCTGACAATTAGTAGATCATGGTTTTGCAAAAATGGGCTTATTTGAAACCAATTCATGCTTACGAAAACTGCCTTCTGCCTTTGTATTTTCCCACTCTTTTATTCCCTCTATTTTCTTTTCCTGGTTACTTAATCGTTTATTTTCCCGAGAATGCATTGCTCCGCAGCTCCGCAGCTTCGCGGATTCACGCATTTACAACGACCGCCTCCCCTTTCTTTAAATTGACCCTTTATTGTTCCCTATCCCACAATTGGCACCCAGAGTTCCTCCATATACAAACTAACAGATGGACTTGCGTGGTGGTCCGGTCAACATTTCACTTCTACTTTTCCATGACCTCCAAACACTATTCGTAGCTCCGATATATACAAATTGAAAGATATACAAATTTGTAACCATTCTTAGATCATACCCTTTTCTGTATTATGGTCCACTTATCATGCCCTTTTCTGTGGTGCACATTTTTGCACTGAAAACGTTCGAGAAATACAATTTAACCATCGGGTTCTTGCATATTTAGTGGAACAATTGTCACCCCATTTTGAACCTCGTTTGTCCACTTTCCATACTTGGCCATTTGTTCAAATTTCTTTGGGGAGTTGTCTCTTTGGAGGGTTCAATATATATTCAGTTCGTAGTGGTTGTGTCATGTGCCCGCACCCCTTTTGAATTAGCAGTTGGAAATTATATATAAGATCTTATTGCTACGCATGAAATTAGCAATTTCCCTATTCCATACTTAGTCACTTTTCTAGAATTCTGCAAATATACAAACGGGTGGTTGACCTGCCCCATCATGATCTCTTCTGTTTTACACATTTTGCACTCAAAAATTCTGAAACATGAAATTTCATCGTGCAACACTCGACTGTCCTGACTATTCCCGTAACCCTTTTTTGAATCCCGTCTGACCAGTTTTCAGAGCTTTCCATTCTTTCCTTGCTCTCCACCATATCCGTCACCTTCACACTTCTCTATAATAAAACAAAATAAAAAGTTTCTTATATATATATATATATATATATATATATATCTTGTTTCTAAATATGGAATTACTAGCATTTAATTCTAACAGGTCATCATGCAGAAGCCGTATATATTGTCATTTATGGGCAAAAGGCTCAAGGACATCTTGTATTGATGTGCATTAAACAAAATTTTTATGTGCATTAAACTAAAATTTGTGGGGGGGATTATATTATCCTTTCTGAGTGTTCATTTCAAAATCATGAAATCCCGTTCACACGTCGTGGCCTTCACACGTTCACAAAACCTCCATTCCTTAATTTCTCTTTGTCGTACCCTTCACCTTCACATTTCTAAATATGAAATAAATAAACTTTACTGCTACAGTTCGTCATGCACCACCAATACAGATTGTCATTAATCATCGAAAGGCTTGAGGAGATTTCCCATTCATAAGAATTTAACCAAGATTTAGCAAAAAGTTACATTATTCACTCTAAATGTTACTTTCAACCTTCATCTGCAGCAAAACAACCTTCTCATAAATCTATGGCATCAACTTGGCACCAGTTCTGTGGAGATACAGTGAACATCTTCGAGCATGAGAACCAAAACTTCCACTGGTCCAGAGCATTTTCTTATTACTCAAACTCTGTCACAGAGAACCAAGTAATTTGGACCTCCAAAATTGCTCATGCAGGTTATGTGCCTGAGGTTTTTGACTATAAGTACCTGGTCTCTTGGTGCAACGATAAATTTATTACAGAGAAAAGAATTATTCCACTGCACAACCGCTCTTATGTTTCTTTGTCGCCTCAGGTCTTCCGCCAGATGCTGAAATTGCCCGAGCCAACATTGATGTTCAAAGGAGAAGATTGCAAAGAGTTCCTAGCAAAACATAATAACGGATTAGACCTCTTGCCCCTTTTTTTGGAAAACTCGAATTTAGTTCCTGAAGATATTACAAACATGCAGGTTAGTTCATTTAAAAATCCATTTCGCAAAATTGCCTAGCTGGTTACAAGAATAACGAGATAGGAGTCCACATATATTGTTTCTTGCATGGCTCTTTATATTTTGTATTTTACAGTCAACGAACAAGCCATTTTTGATTGGGGAAGGTTAATTTCCTATGAAATATCTTCCCAATTGTCAAGCTACAAAAGGGAAATAAATTTCATATGTCATCCTATTTATTTTTTGCAATAGCACATTCCTGTCGATTTGCGCAAATGTCTTTGTCCAAGAATATCAACTGCAAATTCCACCCAGTAACGTTTTGGTACCAGGCCTTGTGGAAACACAAGGATTCCCACTGTTTTTATGAGGTTTTTAATGGCTTCCTGTCTGTTTTCAAAGTTTTTGATATTAGGAGAAGATTCTCCCCGCATATCTGAACAAGCAACTAGTTTTTTGGACAAAAAGGGGACACTCCAACATTTGGATAATTACACTATCATAAGATTTTTTGGCTCCACGGAACAACTTGCTCTCCTTCCATGTCACATTACAGACATAATTTTTATTGCAAAAGTAGCACGTCAATACAACTACTAGTTCCATCGGTTCCAAAGGAAGAAAAAAAAACAGTTCATTCCTCTGCCTTGGAAAATAGGGGAGTTCGTGTTGAAAAACGTCAACAAAATTGACAATTTCACAACACATTTTAGCATCTCCAACCTCAGATATGATGAATACATAAGAGGATTCAACCCCTATGATATTTTTAAACAACATTTACAATCACTTGGCCTCGGTGATTGTTTTGTAAATAAACACCTGCCCAAAAACAGAGACAGTGACAGTCCTGCCTCTGATGCTGACGATGTAGATACAGTGCAAAGATGCACTAAATTGTACACGCAACAGGGGAAATACCCCAATGACAAGAGTGTGCAATCCAAAAATACCACTCCAAAAAGCACGACATCCCAGAGCATCGCTGCAATGGCCCATCACAACAACAAAGAAACCCAGAGTTCTTCAAATGGAGGAGGATATAACGACCCTCCTCACTCTAAAATTGAAAGTTCTCACAAGCTTCCAGTAGAGAAGAAGAGAAAAAAAAATGTGGGGCAGGCGGAAGAGCTGAAAATTCAGAGTGAGAACGTGGAAGTTGACACTGATCAGGATGCCATGTTCCCTTTGCTTGATCAGTCTGAATACGCCATTCCCCATAGCCATCCAATGGACATATCTGTTACCCAAAATTTTGACGAAGATGAATCCTTCATGTTCCAGAGCATTGTTTTTGATAGAGGAAACAAAAAATTGATATTTGAGAAAACAAGGTTAAAAATATCAAAGGAAAATCTTGTTTAGAGGTTGACATTGCCAACATGCGGCCGTCCCAAATCTATCAACTTCACACTGCGACCGGAGAAGTACTTCATAATTCCATTGGACGCATTGAGAGCTAGAATGATATATCGAAGGACCGAGTCGAGGAATTGGAAGACACTTTCTTTCCTATGCCATTGCTTGCAGATCCTATGGCAATAGCCATCCCTGGCACCCCTGTACCCAATGTAAAAGCATCTTCCACCCTGTTCGTATCCTGTAAAGGATATGTGGAGAAAAATATCAAAAAAAGAATGGAACTGGTTACCCAGTCCTAGAAAATATCACAAACCATTGCTTCCCTTGGAACGAAGGCACATAGCTTGCTCGAGCTTTTGCAAGTCGAATTAAAAGATGAAGAAAATTTCTTTTTAAAAACGGTCATCCCTTTTGGCAAGATTGTCAACAATATGAGAGAAACAAAAAGAAGAGAAGAAGATCTTTCATCCAAAAACCGGATTAGGCAATTGAATGCATGTTGGAAAGAAAAAGTAAAGAACCCGCATCTCATTGTTCAGTCATGTGAACAAGCCATATCGAAGAAAGATAAATTATTCACAAAGATGTCAAATATAGACTTAGCCGGGAAAACCAACGACTTCCAAGACCCCCTCTTAATCGCAAACTCCTTGTCCTTAACCAGTCAAGAGTTCAATAAATAAGTTGCTATGTTGAATACCTTGTCTCTGGAAAAGTTTTACAACATCCTTCAATTTGATCAAGCTCACGTCCATGACTGGCTAGTCAGATATGCAGTACAGAATGAAGAAATTCATCAGGCTCTCTCTAATCTTTCTATCAACTTCCAGAAATTAGAAAACGATCTTTTCAACATCAAAATCCAGAATGAGATCAATGTTGCCCCAATGAGAGGCTACATTGAAGAATGGCTTGAAAGACAATTAAAATAGGCTGCCAACGAAAGACAACATGCGTTTGCCAACATTCCAGCAGCCATGGAGAACATCCTTGAAACCACAGTCCTCACCGACATCAATGAAATGAGAGCCACAAGCAAATAGAAAAATCCCTCATATGTACCCTCACTGTAAGTTTACTCCTCACATTTTCTTTCCTTTTCAACCCAGTTATTCCACTTTCTTAAATAAAGATGTATAGGAAAACACTTATACGTTTCCATTTATTTTCTTTTGCATCTATTGCACTCTATATTATTTTCAAAATCCTGTTTCTTGTACATATTTTTTTAATGGTCTGCGGGAGCCCCAATCCCACTCTACATGACAAATGCATTGAAATTTTGGTTTATATGTAACAAACTTTAATTTTTTTGTATATTTCAAAATTTGCAGTGGTATGTAACAAAATTTTATTGTTTGACAGATTTCAAATAAAAATGCATTTAAATTTTTATATGTTACAGACTTTATTCTTATCTTTCAACACTCTGTATAACAAATGCATTTATTTTTTAATATGTTATACTTTTATTCTTATCCTTTACCAGTCTGTATGACAAATGCATTTACTCTTTTATATGTTACAGACATTTCTTTTTTTATATATTTCAAAATTAATGACATTCAACAATGCAAGCGTCATTTACTTATACCCCATGTTCACAAATGCATTTAAATTTTAATATTTCTTATCTCCTATTAATCTTATGTCATAAAATATTTTTATCTTTCACCAGTCCATATGGAAAATGCATTTAAATTTCCAAATTTAATCTTGCATTGTTAAAAAATTCTTTACTTTCTTATATACTTTAAAAAAAATTAGGTTTGCTATATAATTTCAAAAATTAGATGTTGCTCTACCTGCCAACCATCATTTACCTTTTCCCCATCTTCCGTGATATACATGTTGCACACAACATTTCCCTGATATACATTTTGCACCAAATACTTGAAAGCTTTGTTTAAAAATCGAGTATTGAAATTTTGAATCAAACGGATATATCCTATTCAAACACATTTTTATTGGTTACGTGATTCAATGTAGAATACAATCCTTGTGTAAACCAGAGACGGAAACTATCCAACTCAAGTACGTGTATAGAAAACCGATAGAGATTATTTAAGAAAAATCTTAGTATCGATATACTCTATTTAAACAATGAACGATCCTTATGTATAGATGTTATTTAAAACAAGCCACATGTGGCAATGTCCCTGCTAGATACCATACAACTTTGAACTCTTTGCAGAACAAACAAAATAGACTGCAGAATAAACAAGGTATCTCAGACCTAGAATTATTCTAACCCAGAAAGATGAGGACCCAGTTAGTTTAGAGGTCCCACTTAGCAGTTGGACTGCGACATGTTTAGCAAGGCATTCACATTGGCGCCTTCAAAGGAATAGTAGTTGGTATACGACATGCTTATAGGACCCACTTAGCAGTTGGATTGCGACATGTTTAGCAAGGCGCTCACATTAGTGCCTTTAAAAGAAACAAAATTCTCGAGTTGATCATGAACCGGTTGTCTAAACCTTTTTCTCCGAGTGAGATTGTTGTTATTATTATTGAAAATCCACATGTTTGCATTGAGATACGTCTCCATTGCATGATATTCCTCACCCGTTGTCATCCCGTGGATCAAACCGGGAACTGCACGATAGACAAAACAAAGATAAATTATTAAATCTAGAGAAAATAAAGAAATTTGTGTAAACAAATATAAAGCAATCCTTATATGTCAATCTTGGAAATAAATTCTAGTAAACTAGGAGAACCATAAACTAAGAAATTGTTAAATATCACGGATACAGTGAAATTGTTAAATATAAAGAGGAAAATGAAATTCGAATAACCTAGCAGAATGATAAAGAAATGCATAGTTGGCAAATTTCGACAAGAAAAATTCCATGTAATGGTTGGATTGCACACACATAATATCAGCCCGATATCCCAATATTTCTTATACCAAGTTCTGACTTCCATATCCCTAATCAAGTGCTTGCAAAGGACAAAGAGGGTATCGATCTTGGGTAGCATAGAAGTCTTCTAATAGATTGTAAGAGAGAACTGTGAATACAGGGATTTCCAGGGAACCCTTGATCACCCGAGGTCTTTAAGTTTATCATTCGCCGCAGTAGCCGGAAACATGGAAAGTATGCCCACCGATTAAGCCTGTTAAATATAATGTAACCTCAACAGTCTGACTATACATTTCCAGCTGTACTGGACAATTGTACTTTCTATTTTTGTCTTGCTTGAGCCTATTTAGCTCAGCCATCTCCCATTACATTGTAATCTCTTCTTCATACATTCCAATATACTGTTCTATTCTTTTCTCTCTACATTTCTCTTTACTTCACAATTTATCATGGTATCAGAGCTACAACAGTAAGCCTCTTCACCTAGCCTGGAGAGCAACACGATCCTCACAGAGCACGCGACATAGTCTCTTTCACAAGGTTTGGAGAGTTGTTCGTCATACTCTTGAAATATCCTCGAAGGAAACTTCCATGAGGAAGCAGACCATCTTACGTTCAAAAGATCAACGTAGGAAGCTTGCGGAGGAAGCAGAGCGTACCACGCTCGAAAGATCGATGAAGAAGAGAACACAGAAGAAGAAACACTAAAGATTCTTGTAATCCTTTCAAGAATCATCAAGATTCACGAAGACGAGCTACAGGACGGAAGCACATTTAAAGAACTCGAAGACTTCATTCAAAATCGTTAAAGATTCCTGCAGAAGGAAGAATCGTTTAAAGATTTCAAGAAATCGCTCAAATCTGTCAAAGATTGTAGCAGAGAACGAAGAATTTGTGCAATTCTTTCAAATCTTTGAAAGATTCACAAATTTTTCTTCCGCAGGAGAAAATTCCGTCAAATTTGGCAAAGATCGTGTCAAAGACGCAAGGAACAACCATTGTGGCCATAAGAGTCGTCGTGCGAACGAATCCAAGGCGAGAAACCAGTTCAGAAGGGACGAGGAGAGCATGGAAAAGGCGAAAGCATTTCAGTCATCAGATCTTGCGCAAAGGCCCGACAACCGTTAGATCAACAAGAAGGTGCACGACGTTTAGTCGTTTGAAGCGCACAGGAGAAATTTCGACTTGTGAAGTCGCGAAATCCCGACATCATCTGGACCGTCCATCCAGAAACACGTGGAGAGATCTCGACACTTCGTGGCTCGCAAGGTGTAAGGTTAGACGACTTCCGTGAGAATTCACGAATCGTGAAATCATGAGTCATTCTAGATCGTTGATCGAGAAAGATCGTGAGTCGTCGATCTTATCTCATCGCAAAATCAGTAATCGCGAGTTGGACGAGCAAACGATTGCACTCCAAAACTCCGATACGCGATATCGCGAAATCCCGAGAGGACTTGTCAGCCGTCCATCTCAGAGGACACGTGGCCGCAGATCAAAGCATCGTCACATCGGCATTTCGGAGTTCGCAGTTTTGAAAGACCGTCACAACAAGACTTCGAAACTTGTGAAATTGCGATACGCGAAATAGCGATAAGATCTCAGCCATTCTTTTGCTTGGACATGCGGCGGACATCAAAGAACCCGTCAGCGTTTCGACATTCGGGGTTTCAAGTTGACAGAGACATTGTGTCAATGGAGCATCGCAAGTCGCGATATCCCGAGGTTGAATCAGGACCGTCCATCTTGTGAGGACGCATGGCATAAATCCAAGGGCTCAGGAAAAGTCCGAAAAGGAAAGCGCCATCGGCATATCGGGATTCGGCAAATCGCGAATCGTGAGGACAAGCGATCGTTTTTTTTTTGTGTGGTGAAAACCCCATAAACGATATCAGCCGTCCATCTTGAGGAGACACGTGGACGAGATCAGGAGAGTCAATCAGCGCATCGGCGTTCGACGTTTCACGGATCCTGGAGACGAGACGTCCAGGACATATCAAATCGCGAAATCGCGAGGAGAGAGCATGACCGTCTATCTGCTGGGACGCGTGGCAGCAATCTAAGGAATCGGAAAAGTCCAGATAGGAAAGCGCCATCGAAAAATCAGAGATTTGGGAATCAAGAAGACAAAAGAACTCGTCATCAGAGTTCACAAAGCCCCGATTCGTGATATTCCGATAAGATCTGGACCGTCAGATCTCAGGAAGATCTGGATCGTTGAGAAATCCAAAGGCGAATTTTCGCGTTTCGGCATTTTGAAAGGCACAAAAACGAGAAAATCCCGTAGCCCTTTAAAAGAAAGACGCGTGGTAACATTGCAAGGAGACCAAGGGTCAATTCAAGCCTGATAAGCTCCCATCTTCCATCGACAAATCGACGTTTCTAAGATCGGAGGTAAATACAAAATTTTCCTCTGTACTTCTGCAATTTTTTTTTTAATTTAAAAATCATGGCGTCGTCTAGCAATTTAGGACCAACTCAGGGTCTGATTCTTCTGGGAAAGAATTACGAATTTTGGTCTCTTCGGATGAGATCGTTCTTGCAAGCACAAGAGTGCTGGGAACCAGTGGGTCTCGGATATGTGGAATCAAATCCATCCGCCCTTGCTGCCATGACCAATCCGCAGTGAATTGCTTAGGCAACACTAAGGACCAAAGAAAACAAAGAAACATTTTGGATTCAGAATTCTGTAGATGATTCGATTTTTTCAAAAATAACAGGCGTTGGTACTTCAAAACAGGCTCGGGACATTCTTAAATATTCCTATCAAGCAAAATGACAAGGTCAAAACAGTCAAACTACAGACCTTGAGGACTCAATTGGAGACTTTAAGAATGACAGAGTCCGAAAATGTGGATCAGTTCATGACCAGAGTCATGGGAATTGTGAACCAGATCAGATTGACTGGCGAAACCATCACTGATCAACGAATTGTTGAGAAAATTCTCAGAAGTTTACCCAAGAAATTCGAAATGGTTGTAACAACCATCCTTGAATCCAAGGATCTGTAAATTTTTTCAACAGAAGAATTAATTGGTTCTTTGGTGACACATGAGACCAGGCTGCATCTCACAGATGAGTCAATCTCCCATGCCTTCAAAACTCAATTCTCCTTCAGCAGAGGGAGAGGCAGAGGAAGAAGAAGATGTCACCAAGGAAGAGGGAACAATCAAAGTTACCCTCACTCCATTGGAGGTAACAGGCAACAAAATCAACATCTGAATTTCCAGCCTCAAAGAGGCAGAGGGAGAAGATCAAATGACAAAACAAGCATACAATGTTATTACTGCAAAAAGTATGGGCACTATGAATCTGAATGCAGGAAGAAGCAAGCAGATCAAATCTCAGGCAGAGCACATGTGTCAAATCATATGGGAGACACCTCAAGAGGTATGTTTCTCTCATGCCACAAGACTGAAGAACAACCTAAAGATCTATGGTTGTTGGACAGTGGATGCAGCAATCACATGACAGGTAACAAAGAATTACTTTCATGTATTGATTCTTCAATCTCATCTAATATTACACTTGGAAATAATTACTTAGTCAAGGTTCAAGGAAAAGGAACTGTTCCTATTCTTACTAAACATAATGTAAAGAAAGACATATACAATGTCTATCATGTTCCAGATTTAAAACATAATTTGCTAAGTGTAGGACAACTCATTGAACATGGCTATAAGGTACTTTTTGAAGGAACATCTTGTAAGATATATGACAAACTCCCAAGCAACAAATTGATTTCTGAAATCCATATGACCCCAAATAGGATGTTTCCCCTTACCCTCAGAACTGCAAATCTGAGTCAACCATATGCATAGAGTGCATCAACCCTGAATGAAACAATGGTTTGGCATACAAGATTTGCACATCTACCATTTCAGAGTCTAAGTCTTCTTCAGAAGAACTCCATGGTCAAAGGACTTCCTATCTTTAAAGAGAAAATTCCCCCATGTGAGTCTTGCATACTTGGAAAACATAAGAGAACTAGTTTTCCACAGTCATCAAATCAAGCCAAACAACGTCTTGAACTTGTTCACATTGACCTATGTGGACCAATGCAGATAGAGTCAATAGGTGGTAGTTTTTATTTTCTAACGTTTATTGATGATTTCAACAGAAAAATATGGAGCTATCTTCTCAGACACAAGTCTGAAACTTTTGCAAAATTCAAAGAATTCAAAGCAGAAGCTAAAAAACAGAGTGGCAAATATCTCAAAGCACTCAGGTCAGATGGAGGAGGAGAATACAAATCCAGAGAATTTGCAAATTTCTGCAAATCACAAGGCATTATCATGCAAACAACAGCCAGATATACTCCACAGCAGAATGGAGTGGCTGAAAGGAAAAATCAGACAATAATGAATATGGAAAGAACACTTCTCAAAGAGAAAAATCTGTCAAATATTTTTTTGGCTGAAGAAATAGCATGCTCACTTTATCTTTTGAACAGATCACCAACCACAAGTCTAAAGATGAAAGTTCCCCAAGAAGCGTGGAGTGGGACAAAGCTCAATGTAGCGCATCTAAGGACATTTGGATGCATAGCATATGCTCACATACCTTCTGAATTAAGGAAGAAGCTTGATGACAGAAGTGAGAAATGTATTTTCACTGGATATAGTGAAACATCTAAAGCTTACAGACTTTACAATCCAATCACTAAGAAATTAATTCTCAGTAGAGATGTACAATTTCTGGAAAATCAATTCTGGAATGATTCATAAAATCAGCAAGTGGACAGTCAAAATCCATTGCTGCCAAGTTCTGAAAACACATAAAATTCAGAACAATAAGTACCTCAAAATATTTTTCCAAGATTGCAAGTACAAAGACAACCTGAACATTCTCAGGATAACTCAACTTCCAGCAGAGAATCATTCTCTGAACCACAGAATCAGAGAACTCAAAGTTTGAGAGAAATCCATCAGCAGTTGGATGACTTTGAGCAACACAACCTTTTTTCTTTAATGTCATGTCAACCTACATCTTTTAAGGAAGCTGCTAAGGAGCCACATTGGGTTCAAACCATGAACCAAGAAATTGACTCCATTGAGAAGAACAAGACATGGGATCTTGTTGATTTGCCAACTCACAAAAAGAGTATTGGTGTCAAGTGGGTTTATAAAACTAAACTCAATGAAAAATGGCAGATTGAAAAGCACAAGGAAAGACTTGTTGCCAAATGTTTCTCACAACAGCCAGGTACTGATTATGGTGAAACTTTTGCTCCAGTAGCACGATTAGACACTGTAAGGACTTTATTGGCCATAGCAGCACAACACAAATGGAAAGTATACCAAATGGATGTCAAGTCAACATTCCTAAATCGTTTTTTAGAAGAAGAAGTTTATGTCGATCAACCACCTGGATTTGAAGTCTAAGAGAACCCAGCCAAAGTATATCAGTTGAAGAAAGCCTTATATGGCTTAAAGCAAGCTCCAAGAGCTTGGTACAACAGAATTGACAGTTATCTGATCAAAAGTGGTTTCAGCATAAGCCAAAATGAGCCAACTCTTTACACCAAAACAGATCAGCACGGTAAAATTTTGATTGTATGTTTATATGTTGATGATATGATCTATACAGGAAATCTAGAGTTAACAGATTTTAAACATGCCATGCAATCTGAGTTTGAGATGACAGATCTTCGCATCATGAAATATTTTTTAGGGATTGAGGTTCATCAATCAGCGAAAGACATTTTTGTCTGTCAGCAAAAGTATGCAGCAGACATCATCAAACGGTTTCGCATGGAAGGATGCAATCCAGTAGAAACCCCCATACCTTTAGGCACAAAGTTGAGCAAGAATGATGAAGGTCCTATAGTGGACTCTACTCTATACAAGAGTTTAGTAGGTAGTTTGTTGTATCTTACAACAAGTAGGCCTGACATCATGTATGCAGCTAGCCTTGTTTCCAGATTCATGGAATCACCCAAAGATTCGCACTGGAAAATGACAAAACGAATTTTGAGATATGTAGCAGGAACACTACATTTTGGCTTATGGTACACTAAATCTGATTGTAATCAACTCTCTGGTTACACAGACAGTGATTTTGAAGGCAGCCTAGATGACAGGAAAAACACATCTGGACATGTTTTTCAACTGGGCACGAACCTCATCTCATGGGCATCAAAGAAGCAACCCATTGTTTCAATATATTCTGCAGAGGTAGAGTATGTCGCTGCTACCTCAGCTTCTTGTCAAGCTGTATGGCTTAGAACATTATTGAGAGATATGTCACATACAGAAAATGATCCAACTCCTATATTCTATGACAATACTTCAGCGATTGCTTTATCTAAAAACCATGTGTTTCACAAAAAGAGCAAACACATTGACACTCGTTTTCATTTCATACGCGAGTTAGTCAATAATGGTGATATCAGACTACAATTCTGTGGTTTTAGAGATCATCTTGCTGATATCTTTACAAAGCCACTAGGAAAGTCCGTTTTTGATTTTCAGAGACAATACTTAATAGTCAGTGCTGAGTTTAAGAGGGAGTGTTAAATATAATGTAACCTCAAAGTCTGACTATACAGCCAGCTGTACTGGACAATTGTACTTTCTATTTTTGTCTTGCTTGAGCCTATTTAGCTCAGCCATCTCCCATTACATTGTAATCTCTTCTTCATACATTCCAATATACTGTTCTATTCTTTTCTCTCTGCATTTCTCTTTACTTCACAATTTATCAAAGCCGAGTAGGAGGGACAATCAAAGGCCGTGTGCATGTAGTTACGGGTAAACCTCTACATACCATGCAAAGTTGGTTCCTCCCATCCTGATTTGAGACGTTGGCATGATGGAATCTGATTTTACTTCGCATAGTGCCAACATTTTGTGTTATTTTCTAAAATTGTAAATTGCAATATATTCAGAGTGCTCACGCTTGTTGTCTTCTAGCTGGTGCATTTAAAATAGTAATTGGTATGGCATCAAGATCAAATGCGACTGTTATCATGATTCGTCCATATAAAATTGGAAAAAGCATCTATCATCCATATAATTAG
>ML783134.1:557114-607243 GCA_009831015.1 Picea engelmannii | reverse complement strand
TAAAAAAAAAAAAAAAAAAAAACTCAAATTTTAAATTGGAAAATCATGATAGCCGATTGGCATCAGCGTCTATCATCTATATTTGGTAAACAAAATCTACATGATGAATACAATTGGTGCAGTAGATATATAATCTAGCAATGAGTATTAGAAATAGTTGTACAAGTAGAAAGGATATGAAATTAAGGTTACCTGAACCGGTATCAGTCACAATGAGATTGACTATGTTCATCTTCGCTTTGTTTACGATGTTATCGTTCAGCGATTAACCAAACCAAGAATGTGCAGGAAACAACCCCAATAAGATTAAGATAAGATCATATAAGATTCAGATAAGACCAACAATACATAATCCAACAAGCAGGCTACCGATAAGAGATTACTTTTTGGTTGGACGGACCTGAGTTTTTCACTTCTTGGACGGAGAGACCCAGTCCATAATGTAATGCAATCGATTAAGTATCCCGTATTATTTAATGAAGTGGAAGGGTTAAATTATTATGCCATGATTATTAGCTCCGCTCCAGACCATGTTAAGGTCACTACAGTGAGGCTTTGCTTTACCTATACCCATCCATGAGTCAGAGCTTGCCCAATGAAGTAGCCTACTGCCTTTAGCTCCCCCAGTCACAGGTGGGAGCGTCCCCTAGTTGATGCCTATCCCTCATACAACGCTGTGAAAGTTGTGGCTTACTGCCTATCCCCAGTGAATTAGTAAGTCACGACGGCTTTACGTCTACCCCAGAACTAGTACAACAAAACTAATCAAACCCTAAAGATTGTTCATCAAGAAATTATGTTGGAATTTTGGCCTTTTGTTGGTGATAATATACAATTACACCTGTTTAAAATAATAATAGGTTATTCCATCACAATCCTGCACATCATCAAACATATCAAGTTTGGATTTCCTTGGTGACAGTATAAAATTACACCTCTCATCAATAATAATAATAGGTTATGCCATCACAATCCTACACAAACAGATAAACAGATGAGATTGTGCCATCACAATCTTACGCAAACAAATAATTAGATAGATATGGATAGCAGGAAGAACAGTCGGGGCTTCATTCATTAAAACATCACAAGATCAGCCGGAAGAGAGGTTGGAGTTGGGTATAGTCGTGAAATTCCAACATTTCAAAGAATGGGTAGAGTTTTGGAAGCCACCAGTGGAACCAGAGATGGGAAGAAACGATGAACAATTTGAGTGTGTCAGCAATGGATCATCATCTAAAATGGATTTTATGCTCATTAAAATGCATGGATTTTATGCTCATTAAAATGCATGTCGATGTGAAAAAAGGTAAAATAATAGATCATTCGTTGTTCTAAAAGGCGATTAAGCACATGTTCTAGCAATAAAATGTGTCATTCCATCCATCCATCCTTGGTGTGTTGTAAGTTGGAAGAAAAAGAAAAAACATTAGAAGACTACTTGTGTGAGAGCCCATCTGCGATTCAGGTTTATTTATTTTCCTTAAAGAGAAATCTTGTCAGAAATTTTCATGAAAAGGGATTTATCCCCTAAAATAGTTTCTGTAAATTATGTTCCCACATAAATGGCATAATGATGAACTCTTTTTGTAAGGATTGTTTTTGAATTAAATTGGCAATGTCCTTCGCCTTGCATACAGACATGGAAGATGGCAAGTGAATCTCTCTTTAGATAATGTAGTATGCCTAAACAAATGGTGATTCAATATAGCCTTTTATCATATACAATACAGTTCATTGAATAATTTTTGCAATTGGAAATCACATAATTTTTGTCATTGACATAAACTCTAACATTGTATTAGCACAGATTGTCTGAAGGTTAGGTATTATCATAATATATTATGATATTTTAATGAATATTATACGACTCAATGAAAATAAGCTAGCTTCCTCCATAAACTTTGAAGGCTTCTTTAGAAAATAAAACTTATATCTACTACAATTATTGGAGCGATGTGTTATTTAGAAATTATATCGTATAAAGCCCTATATCGACTTAAATTGTAGGTTGAAGAAAAAATTTCAAAAATATTTACATGGAACCGAAGGAAAAAGTTGATTACAAGCCCCGCCCGCCGCAACAACTTGCATTTTGAAATTCGGTATCGTGTGGTTAACCACAACTGGTGAAGTCTTATAAGTTCCATTAAAGATTGTATATGGAACCATTTGAAAGAACCAAAAAACGCTTTTTAATATCTTTAAGGCTCTCGCCTGAGTTTTTTTCCTAAAACAAAACTTCGTCACACACATCAAAATTCTGCACCAATCATGGAGGATTATCCAAAGAAAAAATTCAAGACAAGCATTAACATACTAAACTCAGAGCACTGGGAACGAACCTGGTTCACGATGTTTCCAACAACAACACATCACACGGATACTCCGCCTCCACATCCATCCCGTAGATGCAAAAAGTCATAAAATCGAACATCTAGTAATACAAACTTTGAAGGTCAATGAAAACCCTATCACCCATTCAGACAATAAGTGAAACTGAACCCAATTAGAGGCACCCACCACTGACCTTGGTGGCAAGCGGCTTTCTGGGAGCCTTTCCTCTAGTGGACTTACGCGTTGTCTGCTTGGTACGAGCCATGGAGCATAAATACACCTTCAATAATGATTTCAACTAACAGACTCTGCACTGTGGATGGATATTACCCGCAATAGATTTGAGAAGACAGGAACATAAAATTTACCCCTTTAGGAATGCTCAACCCAAATTCCATAACAACTCTGAATATTGAGTGAATCCATTCAGACAAATTCATTCAACATCAATAAGAATTTACTGGAAATTCATCAATAATAGATGCAAAACCATCATCAACTCAACAACCCACAACTCACCAAGTAGAGAAACTCCATCTTCAATACTTATATTTTTATGGGTGAACATATTCAACGTATCTCCCACAGATATGCTTGGCAGGGGCAGCTGCGCATCCTCTCTGATATTGCTTGCAGAGAGCCCGTCCCGACGTCCAGTCAAGACAGGTATGAAAGGCCCTCTAGACTGTACATATTTCAATATTCAAACATCAAGCCAATGCAAAAAAAAATAAATAGAAGATAATGAGGGGACGGAAACCAATACCAATACAATTTATAGGATCATAGATCAACATATTTCGAACCAGAGCAACATCATCTCTGCCTGCGATATGAATAATATCCTCTCAGGAAACAGTAATCGGGCAAGCTCGCTCAAGCGCAACCTTGATGCCCTCGATCAAATCAAATCTCCTTGAACCAAAGTTCCGATCGGAGATAGTCTCTGCAACGATTCCTGAAGAAGATTGGAGAATAATTGATGCAAATCCAGCTGCTAGGACTCCCACAGTTATCGAATTCACAGAAACAAGTGCCAAGAGAAACAAGTGCCTAGCCAGGTGTTTATCCCTAAGGAAGCATTCCCTCCACCTATTATGCGGCATCAATGGGCCCTGTTCTGACACATTAATGGGGTGACGGAATCTCGTCGCCCCCTCCCTGGCTTCGGTACCCGATGTGAACCTCAGACAATGAAACTTTATGTTAAACCATATATAAAATCCTTGGAAACAATGCATTCTAATAATAGAAATAGCCTGAAACTTAATGTCCCTGTTATGTTATGGAAGGGACATAAAAACATAATTACTCGAAGAAAGACCATTACATCGTATTTTCAAGATGTAAGAATGTTTCATTTGG
Source organism: Picea engelmannii (assembly GCA_009831015.1). NCBI lineage: Eukaryota > Viridiplantae > Streptophyta > Pinopsida > Pinales > Pinaceae > Picea > Picea engelmannii. The sequence goes on along the minus strand of ML783134.1, from coordinate 603,541 downwards.
ATACTTATTATATATATTAGCATATTCACAAAGTCGCATGGGCAGCTGAAACACACATAGAGTTGAGGAAATTTAAAAGTTAATATTAAATGTGGTAATTTCAAAGGTTAATGAGTTAAACATGGCAATCATATGGTGGTACAGTAATTTTTTAATATGATTAGGTAAATGTTAAAAAGTAAATAGGGTAACTGATGCATTCAAAAATACAAGGAAGTTATGAAGAGTAAATCACATTCATTGATTTGGGAGGACGACTAAGAATATTCCAGCATTTTCAATTGTTAGCCATCACATTAGAATTTTAACTTAAAAGGTGATTAATTGTGCCCATCTCCAATAGGGATACGCCTTTGGACATAAAAAATTATATAAAAACACTTTATATATATAAAAAGTAAATAATATAAATGATTTTCTTATTGTGTATGTAAAAGTCCATAGGATACTAATCATTATTTTTATTATCATGATTATAACTATTTTTCAATTTCATTTCATTTTAATTGGATATTTAAATTTTATAATATCTTTTTTGATTATAATGTTATGGTTAATAAATATTATATAAGGTGTTAGTCCTTAAACATGCATAACTTCCAAAAGCTCCTGAACTTTGTCTATTCATTCATAAACCTTTTCCTAGGTCTAAATATTATTTATTTGCAAACATGCATAACTTCCAAAAGCTCCCGAACTTTGTCTATTCATTCATAAACCTTTTCCTAGGTCTAAATATTATTTATTTACTTTACATTTTATTTGTATTTGTTTATTTTAGTGTGATTACCTTTACTTGAAATTAGTTTCATTTTCTTGTTATAAGGTATGTTTACAAGTTATTGTATGGGTTAAAATGTGTCACATTACAAATATTTTGTTTTACATTTTTAAATTAAAGGTTTTTCTTTACAAGTTATTGTATGGGTTAAAATGTGTCACATTACAAATATTTTGTTTTACATTTTTAAATTAAAGGTTTTTCTTTAAATAAAATTAAGGATAAATGTGTCCACTACAAGAATGATGTCGTTTTTGTAGCACACAAAAAACATCATTACTAAAAGTGCATTCAAGATTTGGAGAGATCATGACAACATAAATAGTTGTTTCCTATTATCATTTCATATGTCGTGTTATCATGTTGAATGGTGATTGTATTATCATTAAGAAAACATGAGATAAATCTTGTTGTACTTCCAACAGATTCAACTATCAGATTATGATCTAAACCATTCATATATCATTTGGCGAAAATTCAGATATTTTATGTTATATTGTGAAATGACATATGAGAGCGATAACATGATTTTGCTATGTTAATCATTTATATAGGTTTTCTTGTAATCTTTTTTGAATAGGAGTGAAACCTTAATTTTCACATAATATAAAACAATTGATAAATAATATGTCGCCCAAGAAAGGTGGTCAACTTCTTCATTTAGAACCAGGGGGAAATACACAGAAAAAATTTCCTATGAAGAAACTAGGGATTCGAGGGAAGTAGGGAGCACATCTAAGGGTATGAAAAAGTTGCAGGAAAAAGTTTCCCCTGTAGCAGAGAGACTAGGTCAAGCAAAGAAAAGCTCATCTTTCAATGGGAAGAGCCACTAAAATAGACATCATCTACAAAAAGACAATGATTTTAACATTGTTTTTGTTTTTAGCCTACTAATAATAAAATATAGATCATTTGAAGATTCATTTTGCAAGAAAGATCGATATTATGGACTACAAAGACCAGATCCCAATTGGAGGTTCATAGAACAAAGAGGACACTAAAATACATTCCTATGAAGAAGACTGCAAAAAGAAATAAAATGATTTCTGCAGTTAAAGGTCCAAAGAAAAATATTGATGTAAGGAAGAAAAAAAGTATCAACTCTTTGATACTTGAGATACCAGATTTGAAGCATCTCCTCCACATTCACTAATAGAAGAAGAGGCTACTAAGGTTCGGTCCCATCTAAAGATATTGAAGAGATTGAAAAAATGCAAGGAAATGATTAAACATCAAAACACATGCTCAAAATCGAAGAAAATATCGAAAAATACATAATTTCTTGTAGGTGACTATTTTTGAAGTCAACTTTGCACACATTTTTCGAGAACATGGTGAGGCATTTGGAAAACCATTAGAAACCCACTTGTGGAATGGTCTCATTTAGCTAACACGTAGGAGGTATAGGTATAGGTGGAACGTTAGGGATGTTTTTCCATATTTGTTGATTTTTCTAGATTTTTCTAGATTCTCTAGTCAACAGAGTTGCCACTTCATCAATTCGACCTCGATCGTGATTTTGTGCTACAAAATGGGATTAGAGTCATTTATTTAGAATCTTAGTTAGAGTTGGTTATTTCAAATTAACCTTTGTAATTTTATAAAAAGAAGGATGAATGAAGAACAAAAAAGGGGTCCCTCCTCTTGGAAGGAAGTTAACATTCAATTTTTGAGGCTCTTTTGAAGGAAAAATATTGACCAGAAATGTAAATATGGAAGCCTGCAACATTTTTTCACTCAAGGAACAAACATTATGATGGTTAGACTATTTTTCATCCATGTCTTCATTTCTATGTGTCTTATTTGAATGCATTTGATACTTTTGCAAAACATTGGTTCTATCATGTTTCAGGAATTTCCTTCAATTAATTATTTCATGTCTCTAAATACTATTTGGAAAATGAAATTATTCTTTGCAAGTAAACAAATTGTTAACTTGTAGTTTCTTTTTCATCTATTTTGTCTTCATTTCTCTAATCTGTCAAAATGAATTCGTTTGATTAAGAAATTTTTTGTTGGTAACTTGACATGATAACCTGATTCTTAAGCCCAACTTTAAACCAATCTTAACTTACAAAAAAACATTGCAATAACTGAGGTGCCCCAACTTGCCCCTTAGCATGAAAAACATTAGGGATAACATAAGTCATTTACATTTTAATATGTATTTTGGTATAAAAAAATATTTAATAATGAAAATTTTCAAAAATAAAAACTAAAATAATTTTTTTGATTTATTATAGTTTTTAAAATCATGTTTATTTAGGATAGATGTGTGTTCACATAAAGTTCATAGTCTCAAAAGAGGAAATCAAGTTTCATGAAACATGTTTCTACTAACGAGACATTGTGCTTATGTTGTTAAATAATGTGCATCCAAGTTAGTGATAAAGTTAATCATATTCTACAACATTTGTTTTGATCCAAAGGGGGCATATATATGGCTAAATGTATAAGATATGACCCCAAGGGGGAATATATGGACCTAAATATACATGTAATGTGTAAATATATATGTAAAGGAGTTTCCATTTGATAAGTAAGTATAACTCCTTCTCTAGATATATTCATTCTCTAATATGAAAAGGGTACATTGCTTTATATGTGTAAGAATCGTTCATTTCCAATTATATATAAGTTGTAAAATTAATTCATATTATATTTACTTTAAATATCTCTTACACTCGTTTAAGAGTTAGAAACAAGGGAACATTGCATTATATGTGTAAGAATTGTTAATTTCCATTTATATATAAGGTATAAAATTATTTCATATTATATTTACTCTAAATATTTTTTACATTGGTTTAAGAGATACAAACATTTTAAATATTTATTTTTTCATAAGTTTTGGGGGTTAAAATTTATTATATGAAATATTTAAAATATATTAATACAAAAAATTCAAAATTCAAAAATATTGTTAAACATTTTATATTTGGCATATAAAGGATTAGTAAGATTCGCAAAATAAATTTCCATCCTTAAAATCATCCTTGGATCTTGTCCTATAATAATTGATTATCATGTGAGACCTCATTATGGTATTGGTGGGGGATGCAGCTTGGAAATATAAATCTTATTTAAACTACTTCCTATGAGTTGATGTAGCTCTTAATAAGAATATATAAGTTACCTATGAAGTCGAATTTTGTTTACATCTAGTTGGCTCACTTACCGTTATTAACTCATTAGGTATTTAGTTTATTTTTTCACCATGGAAATTAATTGATAATTACCTTGTGTCGTGATATAAAAGCGATGTATGGATGGTCATGTGCATAGTTTACCTTTTTGCGCCATAAAAAATTAATTGATAATTATTTTGTGCCATGATATAAGAGGGAAGTATGGATGTTCATGTCTGTAGTTCACTTCTTGCGCCACTAAAAATGTGAATGAATAAATAATTGAGCGATTGATTTCCCTTGTGCCATGGGTTATGTTGATGATTAAGTAATTAGATTTCTTGCACTATGGACTAATGATGATGCTTAAATGATTACGCTTTAGATTACTCGCTTGCATTGTAACAATGATGATGTTTGATTTCCTAAGTGCTTAGATTAATTGCGTGAATTGTAATGATGCTCATTTATGTTTAATTCGGTATTTAGATGACGTGCAGACCTTGAAAATAGTGTTGATTTATGGTTGAATTCAGTAATTGATTAATCACGTGCCTTGAAATAAAATAGATGTTTTCTTTTGTGCCATGAAAATAAAATAAAATTGATTACACTTGTGCCTTAACTTATTTTGTTATATGATTGATTTAGTAATTAAATTCTCTTGTGCCATGAACAATAATGAGGTTGATTGATTGATCTAGTTGGTTTTCAACTTGATTGTGTTAGTGGGATGTAGACACCTCCTTATTCCTTAGAACAATCACCATCCCTGAGACCTTAAATGGTCAAAATCTATTAGATGAATCCCCAGCTTGAGTGTTGCTTATGTGTCGTGGAGGTCCTAACCTTGCAGGGTAGGCTGGGTGGATAGTCATTTTAATATTCAGTATCTGGTTGATCATTATTTATAAATTTATTCGAGTTGATTTTGATGTGCTGAGATGCATCACTATCATCTATGTTGATGCATTGGTTGTGTCGTTATTGATTAAAATGATGAGTATCTTGTAATTATTTTACTTATGATGTCGTATATTATACACTACTATGAATTATATTGTTGATGTTAATTTCCTAATGCTTAAAAAAAAAATACCTTTTGTGCGTCGCTTTCGTAGTTGTAACAGAGGGGGTGTTGCATATGGTATCAGAACGGGTTCAACCCTGCGACTTTGGATCATTACACCTTCCATTGTATTAAACACTTGATTAATAATTTATCATTAATTAAATTGAATTGTATCCCTACAGGTAATCATGGTTAGAGGAGATCGTGGAGGAAGACAACGTGGTGCTAGGGGAGGAGGTTTGATGCCTCTAGTAGCGTCCACGCCAGAGGGGTATAACCCCCAAGGAGAAGAGAAAGTCATTGGACATGAGAAGATTGTTATGGGGAATGTGGTTGGGTTGATGAGGTCCTTTTAGAGGATGTCATAGGCCTTTATTAACAAACTAAATAGAGATGAGGCCAGGGTTCCTGTACCCCCTCAGGGTGCACAACATGCCCCTACCGGTACTGGTATCATTCACAGATAACTCGATAAGGTTAAATTTCCCGAGTTCATGGGTGCCACGGACTATGCAGCTGATGAGGCATGGTTGGACAACATGGCGATGTGCTTCGCAGTTTGCGACTACACCTCCAACATGAAAGTATGCATGACGGTCTTTCAGCTAATGGGGAGTGCTCTTCTATAGTGGAAGACACTCCTACTGCAACTTAACATGGTCGTTGAAGATGTGTCATGGGAATTTTTCGAGTAATGGTTCTAGGAGAGGTATTTTTTAGAGGAATTCATTGAGATCGAGTTCAATGATTTCAATGCCTTACGACAGGGTGGTTGTATGGTGACCGAGTATGAGGCCTGATTCATGGAGCTTCTTAGGTATGCTCCACATCTGAACACTGAGAATATCAAGGTCAACAAGTTGTATTCGGCATTAACATGAGCATTCATGCAAAGGTGAGGATCCTAATGCCTCAGACATTGCACGATGCAGTCCAGAAGGCACTCATCACTGAGGAAGAGATGATTAGTGGGGGTCAGGGAAAGACTGATGGTGTTGATTCAGGTTGGTTTTCATTGATGTCAACCCTTGAAGAAAGCCCCGTAGCACAAAGGTTTTGGTAATGGACCCAAGATTGTTTGATGTAAATATGACTCATTATTGTTTTTTCATGGTTGATAATAATTAAATATGGATGAACTCCAAAGTGGCCCCCTTATGGTGAAAGCACTCACAGGAAGACGCTTTGCGGAGTAAGAGAACCCATGCTTAATTGTGGAATAATGAGATCAAGGACAATGAATTTTTCAGGGAAAATATCATAGATGGATAGTGCTTGTCATGCCATTTTCGTTGGTATGTAGAACATCACATAACTCCTCACGGTTAGAGAGTTACGACAATGTGAAGTTGGAGAACCCAGGTTTGGGTAATGGACCCAAGTTTGTTTGATGGATAACGATATGATTTTTGCTATATTTGAAGATCATACTATTCTATATGGATAGTACATGTCATTCCATTTGTGGTGGTATGTATAATGTCACCTAAATCCTCACAATTTGAGAGTTATGGCCTTATGAAGTTGGAGGACCCTGATATGTCATCTAGAAGCCCCAAAAGGTCAAAGTAGTCAAAGTGGTTTAAGTGAATTTAAAAGGTAAATAATAAAGTGAAGTGATGAGTGTATTATAATTCAAAGTGAATACAAAATAAATTATTTAAATAATAAATTTAATGGAGAAATTAGAAGTGGGTTAACCCTAAAATAAGGAAAGTGGGTCAAGGGACCTAGAATATGTTTTTAAGGAAGCTACTTGGACAGTATAAATAAGAGGCAAGGCTCTCTCTTTTGAATTACACTCGAGCATATTGAATAAATATATGTGTCTGAGGTAAAAAAAGGATATCTAAGCCAAATTTATGAGGGAAATTTAAGAAAAGAAGGCCGAAATGCAAGGAATGATAAATTCTTTTGATGGTGTTTTCTAAGGTATGTTATTTACAGGTCATCTCACCATTTTCGCTATAATTTTTTTTATATAATGATTCAGACCGTGAAATTGCTATTCCATTGAGAAAACATACCAAAGTATATTTGGTAGAAAATTCATCTTGTGGATCATTGTATTTTGGGAGTTACACTTCATGGAAAATAGGGTTTGTGGCTAGTCCTGAAACTAGTCAAAACCAGGTGTTTCGGGTAAAAACGTCATAACTTCTTCATAACAGATCCAAATTCTATGAGACAAAATGTGTTGGTTAGGGTATAGTCTGTAGTATGTTTTGTAAAATTTTTAGATCAATTCAACGAATATTTCATGCGGGGAACTCTCTACAAGGACGTTCTCTAGAATAAGCTAGAATTCAACAATGTATGCCATTTTTTCTATAACTCCTTTTATGAGAGGTTCCAAGTAGTGAAACCTAGAGGAATTGCATAAAACACACTGAAGAACATTTTGTATCAGTTTCAGATCTTTATACATTACAGGTTCAAAGCTATGATTACTTCAAGTTAGGGTTGTTGACTAATCCAAAACTAGGCATGTGAGATGAAAGAAAAGTTTGATGAAAATGCTAGTCTCTTGTTGTTAAAGTTAAGGAAGGTTTGGAGGAATTTGATCATATACATCAGGTCTATTACAAAGCTACAAATCAGATTTGGATGATGAAATTGATGAGGGCTTTTGGTTGAGGTACATGTTGAGTGCATGGTTGAGAGAAGTAGTTGATGAGTTGGCACATACATGAGGTGTATAGTTGATGATGTTGGTACATATTGATGAGCAGTTGACACATGATTGGTACATACTTGGTACATGGTTGTATGCACTTTTTTATGGTACAGGTTGATTACAGGTGTTTGGTACAAGTTGGTGCATGGTTGATGCACTTGTTTATGGTACATGTTGATTATAGGTTGAGGTACAGGTTGATGCATGGTATAGATTTATTGGTACATATTATAATGGTATATCTCAAAGTGATAGTGTGAAAATGGTTCCATCATTCTACTTCTACTTCAGGGTGGCAAGACAAGGCAAGGATAGGTGGTTGTAGCCACCTTCCGGTTGTAGCTGGAGAACATAGGGGGTTGTATCCTCCTTCTAGTTGTAGCCAGAGAATTGGAGATTTGGAGCTTCCCTCAGGTTGTAGCCTGAGAAGCTAGGGGGTTGGAGCCTCCTTCCAGTTGCAACTGGAAAACAAAGGAAGTTGGTGCTTCCAATGAATGTAATTCTTACTACTCATTATTGGATAATAATTCTACATTGATATAAAATTTGAATAAAAAAGATTATAATTACGCTATTACTGATTCACCCCCCCTCTCAGTAATCCAACAATTGGTATCAGAGCAGGCTCCTTCAGAAATAAGTTTAACCACTAAAAGGTAGATCATGGAGAGTACCAACTTGTATAAAAATGGAATACCACAGTTTGATGGACATAAGTATGCTTTTTGGAGCATAAGGATTAAGACATATATACAGGCTCAGGGATTTCAAGTTTGACAATCAATTGTAGATGGATACATAGCACCAACAGTTCCACCAACAAATGACAAAGCAGTGAAACTCGGTGAGAATAATTCCAAAGCCAAAAATGCACTTTTGAATGGTCTCAGTGATACGATATTCACCAAAGTTGCACATTGTAAATCTGCTAAAGAGATTTGGGACAAGCTTCGAAATATTTATGAAGGAGATTCAAAATTCAAAGCAACAAAGCTTCAAACTTACAGAGGTGAGTTTGAACAACTAAAAATGAAGGAAGAAGAAGATATCGCAGCCTACTTCTTACGAGTCGATGAAACAATGAATGCAATCATAGAATTGGGAGAAGAAATCAAAGAATCTATAATTGTTCAAAAGGTACTAAGATCTCTTCATATGAGATTCAACCCTAAGATATCAACACTAGAAGAAATATCAGATCTAAAATCAATAAGCATGGATGAACTAGATGGAATCTTCACAGCATATGAGATGAGAACTGAATAGGAAAATCCATATGTAAAAGAAGCAGCCTTCAAAGAATCCAAAAGATCAAAGAAAAATAAAAAGAAACAGGAAGAATATAGCAGCAACAACGACGTCTCAGAAGATGATGAAGAAGTGACCAACTTCGTCAAAAGATTGAACAAGGGAAACAATGGTAGGTATAGAGGTAAGATTCCTTTAATTTGTTTTAATTGTGATGGTATTGATCATTTTTCTAAAAAATGTCCTCATAAGAAAAAGAGAAATGATGAAGATTACTCAAAAGGCAGACAAACATATAAAGTTAAAAGAACTACAAAGATTTTTTTCAAGAAAATATTTTGCACCAAAGAAGACATCTCGTCATCAGATGAAGATGAGGTCAGTGATAGTGAAACAGGGAGAGTTCTATTCATGGCAGTAGAAGACTTTGATAAATAAGACTCCGAAGAAGAATATGAAGAATCATATGAAGAAGAAATTGAAGAGGCAGAAGTTGACTTCTGATAAGAATTAATGAGTGCCATAGAAGTTATCAGAAGTGAAAAGAATAAAAACACGAAACTACAAGCAGAACTAGATAAGAAAAAAGACACTCAAGAACTAGAACAAATGATGACAAAATCGAAGGTTCAAATAGAAAAACATAAAATAATTGAAGAAGCACTCAAATAACAACTAGAAGGAAAGGACATGATCATTGGAAACCTGGAAGCAGAGATTGTCACACTAAGAAAGAATATTCAAAAGAAAAATATGCAGAATAGCTCAAAAGTTCTGAATGACATTATCAACAGTCGGAAATCTCATCTTGACAAGTCCGGACTTGGATACAATCAGATAGAAAAGGGATCAATCTCCAAAAAACAGAGCAAGAAACAAATCCAAAAAACTATGTAGAAACAATCAAAGGGGATAAAAGGATATATAAGGAAGATTACAGGGACACTCTTCCACCGATAAGATTCATATTTTAGAATCAACAACAGATAGATAGGCCTCAAGAAGAATAAATATTCATAAGAGCACCTCCTTTCAAAATATGTTCAACTACTAGGTATCAAAATATATTTTTTGGTTTATGTTATGCATGTAATAATTTTGGACATAAAGTTGTAAATTGCAGAGCTAACAACATGAACAATAACTACATTGAGAGCCATACACAAAGGGGTTATTCAAGAAGACCTAGTGAAACACAGAGAAAAAGTTACAATAGGTTTGAATCTTTGAGCACTGAAGTGGAATGTTACAAATGTAACATTTTTGGAGACATGGACAAAAATTGTAGAATGACAGTCTCTCCTAAAGAACCTCAATAGAGTCACAAACAAAAACCTCAGAAAGCGACATGGATAAGAAAGCAATATCATTATAGCAATGAAGAATGTACAATCACTCTACAAGATAAACAGAAGAAACGTGGTTGGTATGTTGATAGTGGATGTTCAAAACACATGAGATGTGATAGAGACAAGTTTCTTACATTATGAAAGGAAAGAGATGGATCAGTCTCCTTCGAAAATGATGATTCAACCAAAATCGTTGGAAAAGGCACAGTCCAAATTGGGAACAAGAATGAAAAGGCAGAAAGTGTTCTACTAGTAGAAGATATAAAACATAATCTTTTAAGTGTGAGTCAAATGTGTGACCAAGGTCATAAAGTTACTTTCGATTCACAAAAGTGTGAGATAAGAAAAGAAGGTTCAGGGAAATTGGTTGCTATAGCTGCAAGAAGTTCAAGCAACATATATGTGTTAAGCGAAATTGGAAATGAAAAGTGTTTTTTAGGAATGGAATATGAAAGTTGGCTATGGCACAGAAGAATGGGCCACATGCATTTTGATAACCTTGTCAAAGTCAGAAAAAGAGAAGAAGTCAGAGAAATGCCCCAGATCACGAAACCAACCAACACTTTGCGCAAGCATTGCGAACAAGGAAAGCAAACAAAGACCAGGTTCAAATCAAAGGAATATTCAACAATAAAACCACTGGAAATTGTGTATACTAATCTAGTTGGACCAACTACAACAAAAGGTTGAAAAGGTGAGAGATACTTTATGTTATTAGTTGATGATTAGACAAGAATGACTGCATTTTTCTTTCTCAAGAACAAGTCAGAAGCTTTTGAAAACTTCAATATCTACAAGGAAATGGTTGAAAATGAGATGGATTCAAGAATCAAATGATTAAGATTAGATAATGGAGGAGAATTCACCTCAAAGGAATTCATGGACTACTGCAACAATCATGGAATAAAAAGGCAATTCTCCATCTCTAGGACACCTCAACAGAATGGATTTGTTGAAAGAATGAATATGACAGTACAAGAAATGGCTCGAACAATGATAATGGATTCAAAGTTGATAGATATTTTTTTGACACAGGAAGTGCATACAACAATTCACATTCAAAATAGAGTAATGCTCAGAAACAACACTGATAAAACTCCCTACGATTTATGGAAAGGAAGACCAGTAAATGTGAAGCACAAATGAATACTTTTTGATCACTCAAGTACAAGGAAAGCATACAAGTATTACAATCTAAGATTAAACAAAGTCGTGGAAAGAATCAATGCAACAATTTATGAAACAGGCAGACGAAAATCAAAGAAAGAAGAAAACAAATCAATGGAACAACTTTTTGAAAAAGAAGATGAAAAAGAAGTAGAAGAGGACAATGAAGATGAAGAGAATCCAACATAAGCAAAAGAGAAAATTCAACAAGTATCTCCAAAGATACCTAGCAAACGAGTACAGAAGAATCATCCTCTAGATCAGATTATTGGAAACAAATATTTAGGAGTTGAGACTAGAAGAAAAATCCGTTCACTAGAACAAACACACCTAGCACTCTTATCTACAATTGAACCAAACTATTTTGAATAATCCAACAAGGATGAATTTTGGAATAAGGCCATGGATGAAGAATTTGATCAAATAGAGAAAAATGACACTTGGGAATTGGTTCCAAGACCAAAGAATAAGAATGTGATTGGCACAAAATGGGTTTTCAGGAATAAATTGAATGAATATGGTCAGGTTACAAGGAACAAAGCTAGATTGGTATGTAAAGGATATGCACAGATTGAAGGAATCAACTTTGAAGACACATTTTCCCCAGTTGCCAGAATGGAAGAAATCTGTTTTCTTTTAGCTTATGCATGCTCCAAAAATGTTAAAGTATATGAGATGGACATAAAATTAGATTTTTTGAATGGGGAACTTGAAGAAGAAGTCTACATTGAACAATCGGAAGGATTTCAGTTGTCAGAGAACATAGACTATGTGTGTAAATTAAAGAAGGCCTTGTATGGTCTAAAATAGGCTCCTAGAGCATGGTACTCCAGACTAGATAAGTATCTGCAACAGGCAGGTTTCAGAAAAGGAAGTGCAGACAACAACCTCTACATCAAGGTAAGTCAAGGTAATATTTTATTATTTGAAGTTTATGTTGATGATATTATTTTTGGTAGTGATGATGATAGGTTAATCCAGAAATTTGCAAAAGACATGCAGAATGAATTTGAAATGTCATTACTTGGAGAACTATCCTTCTTTATGGGATTTCAGATACGTCAAAGAAACCAAGAAATTTTTATTTCTCAAACCAAGTATATCAGATAAATTCTAAAGAGGTTCGGAATGGAATATTACAAGCCAGTTATCACTCCTATGCAAAACAGTTGTAAGTTGAGCAAAGATGATGATTCAAAGTCTACAGATCAAAGGCAATACATGTCAATGATTGGAAGCTTACCATATGTGACATCATCTAGACTAGATGTAATGCAGGCAGTTGGACAGGTGACACTATTTCAAGCACCACCAAAGGAATCACATGTATTAGAAGTAAAGAGGATCTTGAGATATCTCAAAGGAATAGAAGAGTTTGGATTATGGTATCCAAAAGGAAAAGATCTATCACTTATTGCCTACACAGATGCAGATTGGGTAGGTTGTATTGATGACCAACGAAGCACCAATGGAGTGATGTTCTACTTAGGTGAGTGTTTGGTATCATGGCTAAGTAAAAAACAATCATCATTATCTCTATCTACAGTCGAGGCAAAGTATATTGCAACAACAACATGTTGTACACATGTTCTTTGGATGAAACAAACTTTGACAGATATACAGGTTGAGTATGATGAGCCCATTCCAATATATTGTGATAATACAAGTGCCATCAGTATCTCAAAAAACCCAATGATGCACTCCAATACGAAGCAGATTCCAATCAAGTATCACTTTCTACAGGAACAGGTTGTAGAAACTAACATCAGAGTTTAGTATGTGGGCACAAAAGAACAAGTGGCATACATATTTACAAAACTAATTCCATGGGAATCCTTTGAATTTATTCTCCAAATACTTGGAGTTATTTCTACTCCAAAATGAATTCTTTTTGAATGCTTATCTTATATGTCTTAGATGTACATGAGGAAGCACCATAAGATGACAGTTCAATCAGGGGGAGAAGCCCCAGATGGAAAGATACCTTATCCATCGATGAAAAAGGGGGAGATATTTATTAGATGTAGAGGACAGAGGCATGGTTCCAAGGGGAGCATGAGTGATATGATTTCAGTATTGCATCAGAGTGTTTCCATCAATGCCAAAGGGGGAGATTGTTGATTAAGGTTGGTTGTCATTGATGACAACCCTTGAGGAAAGCCCCGTAGCACAAAGGTTTGGGTAATAGACCCAATATTGTTTGATGTAAATATGACTCATTATTATTTTTTCATGGTTGATAAGAAGTAAATATGGATGAACTCCAAAGTGGTCCCCTTATGGTGAAATCCCTCACGGGAAGACGCTTTGCGGAGTACGAGAACCCATGATTAATTATGGAATAATGAGATGAAGGGAAATGATTTTTTCAGGGAAACTATCCTATATGGATAGTTCTTGTCATTTCATTTACAGTGGTATGTAGAGCTTCATATAACTCCTGATGATTAGAGAGTTATGACCATGTGAAGTTGGAGAACCCGGGTTTGGTTATTGGACCCAAGTTTGTTTGATGGATAACGGTATGATTTTTGATATATTTGAAGGTAATACTATTCTATATGGATAGTAAATGTAATTCCATTTCTGGTGGTATGTGGAATGTCACATAACTCCTCACAGTTTGAGAGTTATGGGCTTACGAAGTTGGAGGACTCTCATATGTCATCTGGAAGCCCCAAAATGTCAAAGTTGTCAAAGTGTTTTACGAGATTTTAAAAGGTAAATAATAAAGTGAAGTGATGAGTGTATTATAATTCAAATTGAATACAAAACAATTTGTTTCAATAATAAATTTAATGGATAAATTAGAAGTGGGTTAACCCTAAAATAAGGAAAGTGGGCCAAGGGACCTAGAAGATGTTTTTAAGGAAGCTACTTCAAGAGTATAAATAAGAGGCAAGGATCTCTCATTTGAATTACACTTGAGCATATTGAATATCTATAGTTTTATGAGGTAACCAAGGATATCTAAGCCGAAATTCTGAGGAAGGTGAAGAAAAGAAAGCTGAAATGCAAGGAAGGATAAATTCTTTTGATGGTGTTTTCTAAGGTGTGTTATTTACAGGTCATCTCACCATTTTCGCTATAACTTGTTTTATATAATGATTCAGACCATGAAATTTCTATGAAATTGAGAAACATACCCAAGTATCTGTGGTAAAAAATTTATCTTTTGGGTCGTTGTATTTTGGGAGTTACACTCTGTGGAAAATAGGGTTTGTGGCTAGTCCTAAAACTAGTCAAAAACAGGTGTTTCGGGTAAAAATGTCATAACTTCTTCATAATAAATCTAAATTTAGTAAGACAAAATGGGTTGGTTAGGGTACAACCTTTAGTATTCTGTGTAACCATTTCATATCAATTCAAAAATAGTTCATGTGGGGCACGCTCTACAAGGCCCCTCTATAGAATACGCCAGAATTCAAATAGGTATATCATTTTTGCTATAACTCCTTTTATGAGAGGTTCCTAGTAGTGAAACCTGGAGGAATTGCATAAAACACATTGACAAACATTGTGTATCAGTTTAAAATATTTATACATTACATGTTCAAAGTTATGATTACTTCAAGTTAGGGATGTTGACTAATCCAAAACTAGGCATGTGAGACTAAATAAAAGTTTGATGAAAATGCTAGTCTCTTGTTGTTAAAGTTAAGGAAGGTTTGTAGGAATGTGATCATATACACCAGGTGTATTAAAAAGCTATAAATCATATTTGGATGATGAAATTGATGAGGTATTTTGGTTGAGGTACATGTTGAGTACATAGTTGAGACAAGTAGTTGATGAGTTGGCACATACATGAGGTGTATAGTTGATGATGTTGGTACATATTGATGAGTAGTT
The DNA here is from genome assembly GCA_009831015.1 of Picea engelmannii. NCBI lineage: Eukaryota > Viridiplantae > Streptophyta > Pinopsida > Pinales > Pinaceae > Picea > Picea engelmannii. The sequence goes on along the minus strand of ML783134.1, from coordinate 588,267 downwards.
GACACATGATTGGTAGATACTTGGTACATGGTTGGATGCACTTGTTTATGGTACAGGTTAATTATAGGTTGTTTGGTACAGGTTGGTGCATGGTTGATGCACTTGTTTATTGCACAGGTTGATAACAGGTTGAGGTACAGGTTGATGCATGGTACAAATTTATTGGTACGGGTTTACAAAGGTATATCACACAGTGATAGTGTGATAGTGGTTCCATCATTCTACTTCTACTTCAAGGTGGTAGGACGAGGCAAGGACATGTGGTTGTAGCCACCTTCGGGTTGTAGCTGAAGAACATAGGGGGTTGTAGCATCCTTCTGGTTGTAACCATAGAATTGGGGAGTTGGAGCTTCCCTTAGGCTGTAGCCTGAGAAACTAGGGGGTTGGAGCCTCCTTCCAGTTGCAGCTTGAAAACAAAGGAAGTTGGTGCTTCCAATGAATGTAAATCTTCAAGACATATAAGAAAAAACATTATGTGGTTTTCTCACGATTTGGGTTTCCACGTAAAACATTGGTGTACTATGTATGTCTGTGATTGTTTATTTCTTAATGCTCATTATTGGATAATAATTCTACATTGATATAACATTTGAATAAAAAGGATTATAATTACTCTATTATTGGTTCGTCCCCCCTCTCAATAATCCAACATACAGGACATGAGACATATGGTGCACAACAACATTAGACTCCAACTAGACATCCATCGGGGTATTGAGATACTTTGAGAGGATACACGTTCATGACACCACAATGACCAACTCCTCATTAGAGTCCTCCCTAAAGAGGAGAAAAACACCAACATTAGCATCGCCCGTAATAACAACAGTTTAATCCCGATCAACAGAACGGACCAAGGTTTAATGATGGTAGGCTGGCAACTTCTCCTTCAGGGACCAAGAGTACTAGACCGAAGAGAAGATGTTGGACATGTGGAGAGACACATTACCAATGTGTTGTCTGGTTGAGAGGGCCAGAGCATCCAGGTCAGCCAGACACACTACAATTGGAGATTTGGGAAAGGCCCACTGGATTCATGCAATGGTGAATAACCGTCAGTTTGAGCACCAGTCTACTGTGCTCGAGACATTAGGTACCATCGGTGACCAAACCTTTAGTATTTTGATAGATATCGGTGCTATAGAGAGATTTATTTCTGGTGCAATGTTAAAAATAATTAAGGTAAAGGCATTTGAATAGGACGAGTTTATCTACGTGGAAATGGCTTCGGGTGCCAAGTAGAAGTTTGGAGGAAAGGTTACGGACTCTAGCCTTAACTTGGGAGATGTTTTAATGAAGGTCAACTTGTATGTCATGATATTAGGATCTTATCACATTGTTATCGTTATGGACTGGTTGGAATCACATAATGTGATACTCAATTGTAATACAAAATGGTTGAGATTAACCGATGATGAGGGAAAGAGACGAGTGATTGTAGGAAGAAACCATGGAGTTTCATTCAAGTTCATTTCTTCACTACAACTACAAAAGATCAAGAACAAAGGATGCAAGTTATAATATGCAATCTTAGCACTGAACAACAAGGGTGTGGAAGAAGGATTAGAAAACCTTCAAGTAGTACGAGAGTTTGCGGATGTGTTCCGAGAAGAGTTACCAGGTTTACCACCTGAAAGAGAGCTAGAATTTACCATCGAATTAAAACCTGGAACTAAACCAATAGAGAGAACACCTTATCAGATGTCAACCCCTGATTTACAAGAGTTGAAAATGCAATTGAAATAGTTATTGGACTTAGGACTTATACGTCAAAGTGTGTCACCTTGGGGTGCAACTGTTATTTTCATAAGAAAGAAGGATGGGTTGTGGAGACTATGTATCAATTACCGTCAATTAGAAAAGGCAACGATCAAGAACTAGTATCCGTTTCCAAGAATAGACGATTTGTTTGATAAAATGAAAGGACTTACTGTGCTTTCAAAGATCAACTTGAGATCACGATATAACCCATTACAGATCAAAGAGGAAGAAATTCCTAAGACCGCCTTCAAGACGAGTTTCGGGAATTATGAGTTTACCATTTTACCGTTTGGACTAAAAAATGCCCCAGGGGTATTCATAATCTTGATGCATGGGGTGTTTCACGAATACTTGGAAAAGTTTGTTCAAGTATTCATTGATGAAATATTGATATATTCTCAGATGGAGAAAGAACATGATGAACATTTGCGCTTGGTACTACAATGTTTATGAGAAAACAAGTTATACGGGAAACTATCGAATTTCTCTTTTTATCAATCGAGGATTCATTATTTACGACATGTTATCTCCGACGAAGGCATCGTTGTGGATCCAACGAAGGTAGAGGCTATTATGGATTTCCCTATGCTAATGAATGTACCAGAAGTACATAGCTTTATGGGTTTAGTGGGATATTACCGACATTTCGTCGAAGGTTTTTCAAAGATAAAAAATGTGATCACAGAATTGCAGAAGAAAAAAAGAATCTTGTTTGGACCAAGAAATGCAGGGAATCATTTTGAAGTCTCAAGGAGCTATTGACGACAACACCGATACTAAAATTCCCTGACATGGACGAGGAATTATTGGTATGCACAGACGCATCCAAGGAAGGCTTAGGTAGAGTCTTCATGAAATATGGTTGAGTGATCACTTACATCTCAAGGAAATTAAGAAAGCATGAGGAGAAATTCATGACACATGATTTGAATTTATTGGCCATTGTGTATGCCCTGAGAATGTGGAGACACTACCTGATTGGATGAAAATTTTAACTAAAAATAGACCATTTTGGTTTGCAACACATTTTTAGGCAATGTGACTTGAATGGACGACAAAGGCATTGGTCAGAATTTCTTAGTGAATACGATTTTGATATTACTTACATAAAAAGAACAATGAATAGAGTGGCAAATTCATTGAGTCGAAGACTACACATATTTTCGGTGATACCTCTTTAGAGGAATCTTCGAGAAAAGATTCTAACTATATAGTTCGACAATGACTGGTATAAAAAGTTTAAGGAAAATATCGGACAAGACACCATGTTGGTACCCAAATTTGAAGGATAAACTTTGGACAATGATGAATTGATGAGGTATAATGACCGGATTTACGTACCACCTAATGAAAAATTGAGAAATTTGATCTTAAACGAAGCTCATAGAGTAGTGTACATGGCGCATCTAGGAGTCAGGAATATGAGGGAAGACCTTAGGCCCTTATTCTTCTGGAAATGAATGAAAGGGGACATACTTAACTAAGTGGCGAGATGTCTATAATGTCAGCAAGTGAAGGTTGAACATAGAAATTCAGCAAGATTAATACAACCACATGCTATTTTAGAATCGAAATGGGAAGTGAGTTTGATGGAATTTATTGTTGGTTTTCCATTGACGACAAGGAGGAACGAATCAATTTTCATGGTAGTTGACACTCGGATGAAGAGTGAAAATTTTATCACTCTGAATACGACCTATCATGCACCAGACATAGCTAGAGTTTTTATCAACGAGATTGTGAGATTGCATGGAATTCCTAAAAGGATCGTCTCCAATCGAGGATTGATGTTTACATGACGATTTTGGAATAGTTTCCAAGAGGCCTTGGGAACCCAACTTAAATTTATTACAACTTATCACCCTGAGACAGACGAGAAGACAAAAATAATGAACCAAATTATGGAAGATATGTTGTGTATGTACGTGATGGACCAACAAAACCGTTGGGAAGAGTTCTTTCCACTAGTAGAGTTTGTGTACAACAAAAACTATCAAAGCACCATTAAGATGGTACCATTTGAGTTTCTTTAAGGGAAACTGTGTCTGACGCCTTTAAGATGGGATCAAATCGAGGATAGGGTCCTGGTAAGACCAGAAGAAATCCAAGAAATGGAAGAACAAATGAAAACAATAAGACAAAGGATTAAAGAAGTGCAAGATCGACAAAAGAGTTATGCCGATACACATCACGTTCACTGTAATTATGAAGTTCACAACCAAGTTTTCTTCCTGGTGAAACTACACAAGAGATCGATTAAGTTTGGGAAGGGTGCTAAAGTCTCTCTTAGGTTTGTGGGGCCTTTCGAAATTGTGGAAAAGAAAGGGCCCGTGGCCTATCAACTAGCCTTGCCTGATTCTTTGAGGCATATGCACGTTGTTTTTCATGTATTTGTTTTGAGACATTATGCTAGTGATCATACACATGTGATTGACATGATTTCTTTGCAGGTTTCAGACGAGGGTGCACTCATGACGGAGCCAATATGCATTATGGACCATTTCATTTGACAACTACGACATCGAACAGTTGATCAGGTCAAGGTCCAGTGGGACAATTATAATGTGCACTTAGCTACCTGGGAGGATGCATATGACATGTGTCGATAGTTTCCATATTTATTTGATATTTATACATATAGATCTTGTCAGATGCTTTATAAACTGTATTTATATACTTTACAACTTCTGGATGAAGTTTAAAGCAAGAGGGGGTCTATGTAACATCTCTCTCTTGCGAGCACATGTTATTGACTATTCTTTGAGGACAATTGTGTGCAAGTGATCCAGTTTTAGTATATGGTTGTATGTTTCTCTTATGGATTCTTATGATGATGTTGATGGATTATGATTTATGTTGATTTGATATCTATGTATTGAATGATGCTATTAACGAGTTTCCCCTAAGTGTGAAGGACACTTGACAGATTGAGAATGTCGATGGCATCAATGAACCTCCTTGGAATTTGGATTGAGTTAGGGAGTCGTTTGTATTGGTTTGAGTATTTCATTTATGCATATGTGACATATGATTGATTATATTATGATGTTGTTTATGGATCATTGACATTTTTTCATTGATGGATGCAGGTTGACAATTGCTTGCTAATGTGACTCACATAAGGAGTAAAGGGGCCCTGCATAGAAACCAAATATTCAGGGAGATGTGGGTCAACATCACTCTCACAACTTGCTAGAACTCTCGCCATGCCTCAAATTATAGGTTAGCGATTACCTAGTTCGAGAGAACCACAATGTTGTGAGGGAATACTAAGACAGTCGCTCACAAAGAATTCTAAGGGGCACACATTAAGGCAGGGCTCTTATTCCTTAGAAGCCCTTAGTCTCTCACAAGGTCGCTCGAATGGAGTGATGACTCTATGGGTTAGAAAACTACCAAAAACAATTAAAGTTGAGTGTCACCCTTGGAGCATAGCGTGCGTCTTGAAGGGCATGTCGTGGAATTTAAAAAAAAAATGAGTCAATGAATCTAGGTGGCCTAGAAAAATTTGAGTGAATGTTGAACCTTGTAAACTCTTGAGCACTGTCGAATTAATTAATTGATTAATGAATTAATTAATGAGTAAATTTTTTAAACATAATCCCTAAGGGTCTAAGCCTTTGCAACTACAAATTTAATTAATCCTAAGTCTAAGTTAGTGAGAAGATAAAAAAAACAAATTTTATAAATCAATTAATGTGGGGATGAAATAAATGAATTTAAGAAATCAAGGAAAATAAAATAAATCTAAAAGAGTGATTTAATACACATGTGCAAGTAATTACCAAATTGGAATTTAAGGTAAAATGGAATAAAGCTAAAGGAATGGATACACATAGAAAGGAATCTAGAGTCTAGTTAACAATAGTCTAACTAGAAGAAGATTCCTATTTTAAATCAACTCAGTTTTAGAAAGGTGTGAGTCATTAATTGGAAATAAAGGGAATAAAGGGACAACTAGGAGTGATTTTAGGAGCACTTTTAGGATGGGTGAGGGAAATTGACTTTTAATTAAAATAAATTGTGTATTTTTTGGTGCAACTAAGGGAAAGGGTGACAAGTGTATGGGGGGAATAATTCCTAATTAATTATTTAAAAAAGTGAATTAAATGGGCAAATGAAAAGGTGTCACTAAGGAAATTCTATAAAACAAATGGCTAGGATGAGTAACGGGGACACCGGTCATGAGTAATGTTATGTTGCCAAAATTTTGACTGGTTTTTCTTGTGGTGGATCTACCTTGCGAGGTGAGCTAGGAGATAGATGATTTTGGTTGTGTGTGTGTGGCCCCTTCTCGGCTCGGGAAGATAAGGGGGAAGAAGAGTACCCCTAGCGTTGGATGAGAGGTATCGGTGAAGTCTCCAAAGTTATCAATTGGGGACCTGGATGGGGTGCAAGCACAGGAGAACATCTTAGAATTCTCGTCTTCAGTCACGTTACTTATGTTGACATTGTAAAATTTTGTTAATATTTTTAATGTATATTGTTTTTATTTTTAAAATAAGTATGGATCCTTAAAACCTTCCTCATTGTTCATCATTAACTATAATGATATTTACAATGCATATTTTGTTTGAAGCTTGGGGATTGGAAATTCTTCCTACAATAATCCACATTGTTGTGAAGGTAGAAAACAACAAAACACAAACAATTAATATTCCTTTAAGTTGTGCATGTAGACACTATCCAACCATCATTATATAAGCACATGAAATACATAGTATGTGTTTAGTAGTTATGGTTGTAGTTTTTTTCTCTTTGGCATTTTTGATAGACTCGACATTTTTCTCTCAAGTGTTTTTGATAAAATTGACATTTTTTTTTCTCTCTCACGTTTTTAAGAACTCGCCCATAATTTTAAACTTAACCTCTGTGTTTTCAAAAATTCTCCCAACATTGTAAAATTACCTATGTGTTTCCCCCTTTTTCCCTCAACGATTTTTACCAAGAAGAAGCTTTGCGATTTATTCCTTCTCTCAATGAATTTTTACCATAGGTTTACCACTGATTTTCTTGCTTGCGATTTAGCCTAGCTTGGTGAGATCCCAAGGCATTTTTACCATGGAGTTACCGCTACTTTTCTTTCCTTCGATTTATTCCATCTTGGTGAGATCCCCTGGATTTTTTACTTTCATCAATCTCTATGTTTTCACCCAACAATGAGCATCCCCTGGCATTTTTACTTTGCATTAATCCCTTCATTTTTCTTGTGGCTGGAGTTATCAAGTGAATTTACAAATATCACTTAGCTTTAGCATAAACCTCTGTGCCTTCTCTAAATTTTACTCTACGTTTGAGCTTATGATTTTGCATAGATTTACACCTGCATCCCTCTGCGTCTTATCTGAGTTTTACTCTATGTTCGTGCTCACAATTTTGCATAGATTTACACCTGCAACCCTCTACGTCTTCTCTAAGTTTTGCTCTATGTTTTACCAATGTCCTAGTTCAATTCCAAGACCGGGTGAATTGAATGCTTTAATACCTGACCCTAATTTTTTCGGTAGGTGAAAAGTGCCCCAATCTCATTGCAATTGCACAAGGGTGCACCCATAGTGCATCGTCGGTATAACTACCACATGTTTCCCTTGGGAGACGCGGTTGTGTGAACAAACCTTGGCATTTTTTCAATTTCTTCCAGTTGGTGCTTTTTTTCCCATGAATGGGAAAACGATGTGAACACTACCACAGTGTATCAGTGGGATAACCCTTATGCAACACTTAAGGAAGACTAATCCTCCCTTTATTTAAAAAAAAAAAATGAAATTGTATTTTACTAATTGAACCCCTTTTATTGTTCATAAGACTTTAGGTTCCCGAAACTCTCTTTTGGATATGTGGTTGTCATTGAAGTTCCTTTATGGTTTGATAAGTCAGATCTCCCTTTTTCTTTCTAGGAAACTGTAAGTTGACCTTGGTTCCTTATTTTCTTGTTGGGTGTTTCTTCAATTCCTTATATAAGTCTTAAGTCAGCATGAGGTTCATTGTGTTTTAAATTTGACATGATCTCCTTTAAATTAAAACCATACATAGGGATATGTAAGTAGTAAGGGCGTTAGCGTGTTGAGTCTTAATGTGTTGATTTTTTATTTCTCATGGATATAAGAGACCTTTTCCTATAATAATTGATTATTATGTGAGACCTCATTATGGTACTAGTGGGGGATGCAACTTGGAAATGTAAATCTTATTTACTGCTTCCTATGAGTTGATGTAGCTCTTAATAAGAATATATAACCTACCTATGAAGTCGACTTTTGTTTACATATGGTTGGCCCACTTACAGTTCTTAATTGGTTAGGTATTTAGCTTATTTTTGTGCCATGGAAATTAATTAATAATTACCTTGCACCATGATATAAAAACAATGTATGGATGGTCATGTGCGTAGTTTACCTTTTTGCACCATAAAAATTTAATTGATAATTATTTTGCACCATGATATAAGAGTGAAGTATCGATGGTCATGTGTGTATTTTACTTCTTGCGCCACTAAAAATATTAATGAATAAGTGATTGAGTGATTGATTTCCCTTGCTCCATGGGTTATGCTGATGATTAAGTAATTAGATTGATTGCACTATGGACTAATGATGATGCCTAAATTATTACGCTTTATATTACTCGCGTGCATTGTAACAATAATGATGTATGAGTTTCTAAGTGATTAGATTAATTTCGCGCATTGTAATGATGTTGATTTATGTTTAATTCGGTATTTATATCACGTGCACACCTTGAAAATAATGTTGATTTGTAGTTGAATTCGGTAATTGATTAATCACGCACCTTGAAATAAAATAGATGTTTTCTTTTGAGCCATGAAAATAAAATAAAGTTGATTACACTTGTGCCTTAAATTATGTTGTTATATGATTGATTTAGTAATTAAATTATCTTTCACCATGAAAATTAATGAGGTTGATTGATTCAACTAGTTGGTTTTTGACTTGATTGTGTTAGTGGGATGTAGACACCTCCTTGTTCCTCAGAACAGTCGCCATCCCTCAGACCTTAAATGGTCAAAATAAATAAGTTGAATCTTGGGCTTGAGCATTGCTTATGTGTCTTGGAGGTCCTAACCTTGCAGGGTAGGTTGGGTGGGTAGTCATTTTAATATTCACTATCTGGTTGATCATTGTTTATACATTGCTTCAAGTTGATTGTGATGTGGTGAGCTTCGTAGTTATTTTTGTTTTTGTGTCTCTATCATCTATGTCGATGCATTGTTTGTGTCATTATTGATTACAATGATGAGTAGCTTGTAATGATTTTACTTATGATTTCGTAGATTATGCGCAACTATGAATTAAATTATTGACGTTAATTCCTAATGCTTTAAAAAAGAATTACCTTTTGTGCTTCTCTTTCCTAGTAGTCATGGAAAGGGAGTTACATAGTTTGTACCTTGGAAATGTGATAGAGTCATAGAATATAATGATATGTAACAGCAAAATATTGAATTAAAACAAAATACATATGTCTTACACACACCAAAATACATGCTCATTTAGGGTTTAATATTATCTCTTTACTTTGGTGTAAAATAAATGAAAAATGAGACAAAATTATCTATTAACTTCCTTGGTGGGTGAAGGATTCCCTTTACCATGCTTATGTTGTATCGAATAATTTTCTTTAACTGTGGGAGAGAAAAGAAGGAAACACTAAGAACAAATATTGAATGTTGGTATTTGTTGGTGTACCTGAGGTCAGAGGCATCCTATATATATATATATATATATATATATATATATATATATATATATATATATATATATATATATATATATATATGTNATATATATATATATATATATATATATATATATATATATATATATATATATAGGTGTTCAATAATAAAGGAAAATAGGTCTACTACCATGTTCATATTAACCATTGAATTATATATATATATATATATATATATATATACATGCCAATTTACTATTCAAATCTGTACAAGTACCATAAGAAATAGATGGAATGAATAAAAATCCTCTTCTGTATAATTTACATATTCTTTATGTTTATAACCACAGAAAAGAGTGATTCAATAGTCTACAAATGCATGCTATAGTAGATGTTACATTTACTAAAACTTGTTCAAAATGATTTCAATGAGATGTATATTCAATTGAGAGTAAATTACAAAACAACATGTGTGTCCATGAAACCATGGTTCAATATTTATTACAATGGATTACCCTAGGGAAAGGAATTCATTAACACTGGTAGATAGAATCTAAGAAGTATTTTGTAAACGAAAAGATCAGTAATCAAATACCTTTTCAAGCAAGAAGGCTCTCCTTGATCTGTTTTCCTCGAACTGTATAAACCTACAGAGATACAGAGTAGGGTTTAGGAAAATATACTATCCTTTAAATGAAAATTACTTATAATGAATGAGATAAAAAAAATACTTATCTTCAGTTCGATGAAGGACCAAGTCGCCATGGGAGATTCTGTGACGATCCATCCAAGACCAAAGGGGAAGAGTGGAACCATAATTCAACTGATGGGTACCCTCACAAAAAATGAAACAAGGCCCCATCATTAATTGATGTAATCTGAGTATAATTCTTTAACAAGCATAGAATACAAGCTACGATTTATAACAACGAAAAAATAAAGATACGAGCTATAAATCATACAAGAACATAGAGAATATACAAGTTATGAGTCATACAGTGAAAAATAAATTATACAATTTATAAATTTCACAAGTGACAAAGTAATAACACAGAGCACGAATGTGAATCCCCACAAAGGGTGAAAACAATTATTTTGTATATATACAGAGCCTAAGTCATGATTTACCCGACGCTGTGTAAAACACTTAGAATGTAAAAATAATTAAGTTGGATAATCTCATAGGGTGCATCTATGAATTCCCACACGGGTAAATACCATTATACATGCATAGAGAATGGAATTCCGAGTTATAATTTCGCATCGTAATCACAATTTTTCTTCCACTGAGGCAATCAATTGAAAAGAAAAAGACATGTACAGAGTACAATTTATGTCTAACCTTTTTCTAGGTATAGTTTGGAAATAAATTACGAATTGATATAAATGTAAAACACAGTGAAATCTATGAAATAGAGGATTGATGGTGATCGATACAGTCACTATAGGAATTATGGAATGCAAATTCTTAAAACAGAGGGTCGATGTTGCGAGATATACACATACCTGCGCTATATAAGATCATAGGTGATAAACTATGCAACCAGAGAGTAAGAACTTGCCGATACGTTTTCACTATACACGTACCAAGGGAAAATTACAAAACAAAGGGTTAATACTTACCTGTATATGTTAATGTAGGAACCCATATGGTAAATCATGGACATAGGGTTAACCTTTAACATATTCACAGGGTGAAAATTAGAAAGAACACACATAAGTGTTTTGGCTACACTTATACACATATGGTGTCTACGAGTTTTCACCAAGTGATATCGAAAACTACACAAATTGCATCCTCGAAATCCTTAAAGGATGTTTACAACATATATTCACACAGAGAAGGAACGAGTCCCACGAAGGGGTAACACAAAACCATAGAGCAATAAATTACACAGGATTAAAAATCTATGCATATGTTTACAAGTACCCTTTACACTTTTGAATGCTAAACCATAAACTCCAGAACAGATTTACGAATTGAAAAGGTAGTATATCTCACACAGGGTGAGGATTTACGGGATGATTCCACAAGAACAAACAAAAATCGATATGGGTGAATAGTGGGTTTAGTATTTCTATAACTGTGCATATAGGAGGATGCGAAATAATACAAACAGATAAATGGAAAAATGCTTATGACCACAAGAGCACCGTAAGACATGAATATTAGCAGAGAAAAATTCATCCTGGGAACACCCTAACCCCAATCCCGAGAACTGTAAAGCCTAGAATAGCCAGTTGGGAGGAAAACATTTACAGAAGCAGTAACTAGTTCAAATAATAAACAAAATGTTTTTCCTAAGTTACAAAGTACAAGGGCAGTGAAGTATTACCTACCTTGTGGAGTAGAGGAACGAAAGTCATGTGGCCTCCTCCCTTTGTGTTTATTTCATAGGCGGGCTTCCATTATCTTCAGCTAGGTAGAGCAAGGAAGGGTAGCTTGCAGAGAAAAAAATGTCTTCGTGCAGAGAACAAATCGTTACAATGAGAATTACCTCGGGCCTCGATAGAGGACTAATGCGATAGTTATGTTCCAGTACCTTGCCATGTTAAAATATGTAGGTGGAATGGTTACGTTGGATGCGGTGGCCGAGTGACATTCTAGGGAGGTATAGATCAAGTCGCCATTAAATGGTTTATCTAGGGTTTAAATACCGAGACTCACATCCTCCATTAATCAGTTTACAAACAAATTTATTGCTGAGTCGTGATGTTAGCCAGTTAGGGTTATGAACTATATGTAATGGTTACACTCTTCACTTTAGGTTAAGGTCTTACCCGTATGGTTCCCAACTCGTTAAACATTTCAGGATCAATGACAGGTATCGTTGGGAGGTTTCTAATGATATGCCAACCGAGTAGTTCCCTATATGTTAATGAGAATGATAGACAACTATATTGATAGTCATGTCGCGATAACAACCTCTGTATTAAACACTTATGCAATACAATGAATAGGTTGTTTCTATATATGTTAAACAATATAGTTATCCTATAGATAATTTTAGTGGCATAGATGTTAAACAAAATATTTGTGTTATGGATCGAGTTACATATATGATCCATATGTTATATAGTGTTGTATGTTAGCATAAGTATGTTGGTATAGATAGAGTAAGGTTATGATAGTTTATGTAATAAACTATTTATGATCCATATGTTATATAGTGTTGTATGTTAGCATAAGTATGTTGGTATAGATAGAGTAAGGTTATGATAGTTTATGTAATAAACTATTTATATATCTACCTTTGGACATGGATAATTTCAATAGTATAAGATGCATATGATAGTACATAGTAAACTGTGTGAATGCATGTCAAAATGGATAAACATTAATGGTTATGGGTAAAATATGAGATAATAATCAATCTTTAGATTATTGCGCAATGTGAATTTTACACAGCATAATTTAACACAGAGAGGTAGATATTCTACGGGCTATGATATCCCTGGTTACAATTGTATTAAGTACAAAATAAGCATAATTTTTCCAATTCAGTAGTGATGATAAAACTACTTTGCATATAATAAAGCTATGTTTGAAGCAATATTGAAGATTAAAGGAGATTAAATGTCCCTAACATTTTTTTATTTTTTTTTTATTTTGTAAATTTGGGGTGCGTTACACTTCATCTCTGCGTTTTTTTGTGTAAAACATGCTAGCTTGTGGGGGAACCAGCATGATTTTTTACCTTTATCTCTGTGTGTTTCTCACTATTTTTTCCCAGAACTTTCCTCATTATCTTTGCGTTGTTGGGGAATTTACCAAATCTGCGGTTTCCTTCATGTCTCTCTGTTATTAAGTCCCTACCTTTTTCTTATTCCTACACTTTTTTTTCAGCACTAGAAGATGCCCTGCACATTGAAGTGTCCTTTAGTTTCATTTGATTTTAGTTAGTAATACTCAAAGGAAGATATATTCTTTCAATGTGATCGCATAGTTTTATAGGTATCCCTTTCCTTATGATGTCGAGAAGTCTTCAATTTTAATATTCATTGTTAAGTGTCATTTTATATCTCAATGTTAATTTTAATGAGCACTTTAGATATCTATGACCTGTCAATAAAAGGCTCTACTGAATGCTTCATTTATTTTGGGGTTAGTCTATAAATGAATGAAATAATTATATCCATGCATGCATTATAGGTGATGTATCAAATTTACTTCAGTATGAATTAAATTGTTGAAAGACTATTGTAGATTAATAAAAACCTAAGTTGGGGACTTTACAATGTAAATCGTAAGCCTCATTGAAAAACATAATTTCTTTGCACATGAATTTGAAATTCATACTTATTTTGTGCCATGTATTAAAAGAGATGTATTGAATGTTTGGATGTGATTTGATTACATGATCACCTTGATTAATGTCGATGTGTGATCAAATTAACAATTAGATTTCTTGTGGGCCTTGAATAATGTAGAGGGTTGATTACTGAAGTAGATAAATCATTCACGTGCCACTATATAAATGTTTATGAATTTTGTGTTATGAACAATGCTCATGTATAACGATATGTGTATAAATTTACTATTGCTTCACTTAAATTGATGTATGATTTGTTGAGTAGATAGCTTGGTCTCTCCATGAGATAAATCGATATTTTTCTCTAGTGAAATGAATAATTAATAATTGATGAATGATTGAGTTATAAAGTTAACTTGCGCCATGGATAATGTTGTGATTAAATTATTTGATTGCTTGTGCATTGGATTAAAAATGGGTGTAAAATGATTTATCTTGATTACCCATGTGCCTTATAATAATGGTGATGCATGATTAGTTTAGTAACAAAATGTACTTGTGCACCTTAATTTAAGTGGGCGTGTGATTGCTTCATCATTATTCTTTTGCACCTTGGATTTAAATGTTATCTAATGTGGCATTATGAATCTATTAGATATATGACTGATTTAGTGACTAGCTTTCTCTTGTGCCTTTACTTAAGTTGACATGTGATTGTTCTAGAATTTTTTACTCTCGCACGCAAATAATATTTCATTTTTGATGTATAATTAATAATGATACAGATTATCCCTGTGCCATGATTAATTGATGAATAAGATAGATGGATGGATCTAGTTGATGATTGGACTTATTTTTTAGTGGGATGTAGACACCTCCTTGTTCCTTAGAACAATCACCATCCCTGAGGCCTTAAATGGTTAAAATCGATTGCAACCTAGGATTGAGCATTGCTTATGTGTCCTTGAGGTCCTAACCTTTCAGGGTAGGTTGGGCATGTAGTCATTTTATATTCATAATTTGATTGTACGTGTTGTAAATCGTTTCCAGGTGATTATGATGTGTTGATCTTCTATGCTACTTATGTTTATGTGTCTCTATCCATCGTTAACGCATTGATTGAATCGTTAGTTATTTCCATGATGAGTAGATGGTACTTCTTTTACTTATGATGTTGTTGATTAGGCGTTGTTGTGATCCTGTGTTGATGTTAATTTCTTAATGCAATTTTTTTTTTACCTTTTCTGGTTCGCTTTTTCTTAGGTGTAACGGATGGCCGTTACATATTTAAAACTCTAAGCTTGAGTATGTCCTTATGGGTGAACTTCCTTTTTATTTATCTCTAAATTTACAGGACTTATCAAAATGAAATTTGGTTGTGTATTACTTTGATGTTTATTTTCCACAATTCCATGAGTATGATGAAAATTTTATGTGCCAAGTGAAAGTTATGGTAACTTTCCCAAAACTTGTTAATTTTTGTCCCTTTCTAGAGACCAAACTTGTACATAATGCCACACATACAATTTTTCTGATATGATTATGAAATTTTGACCTGTACTACTATGAATATTTACCAAAGTAGATATGATTGTTTTACTGAGAACACCTACTTGAGACAAGTTTAGGGTTAGCCAAAAAGCCCTAATTTCCATACCCTACATTAATATAATTATAGTGTTTTAAAACCCCAAATTTATATGAATTATACTTATATATGTTTCCTCAGACTATGGAAAATGTCACAGACTGAAACTTCATCTAACAAAAGTTATAGAAAAATTCCCAAAATGACTCATTTGAGATAGATTTCAGGGCTAGTAAAAATCCCTAACTTCTACATGATGTGTCTATAAGTATAAAATGGTCCAACACATGAAATTTATACCAATCATATTTATATATGCCTTATAAGTGTCTTTAAAATTTCATATTATGAAATTTCACCAAAAATAAATTATAGAAAAATTCCTAAAATGACATGTTTGAGATTGATTTTATGGATAGTAGAAAATTCTAACTTCCATAGGAAATATATTTGAAAATAAAATGATACAAAACCCGATTATTTTACAAAGCGTACTTTTTTATGTCATATGAGTTTCCTAAACATTTCATAGTATAAACATTTGCAAATACAAGTTATAGAAAAAAATTCCAAGATTACTTGCTTGAAGTAGAAAAACCCTAGGATCGATGCTCTCACATCAATTTTTAGGATCCAAAATACTAAAATATCATAATAAAATATAAATACACACCATGTACACCAACGTGAGTGTGGAGAAAATATCAAGACAACAAATGGAGAAACAATTTTTTATAACCTTAAAATAACCTCCATATAAGACTAGTGGACTAGCTTGAGTGCTTTCAACTCCATGAGGGGGATCTTGAGGTTGATTCCATGGGATTTGTTCCCGCATTTCATGCCTCACTCAATCTCCCTTCTAGGCCAAACAATGTTATTATCGCTAACAATTTTTTACTCATCTATCATCCATGAACACAAGGAAGTTCCCAAAAGTTTACCCACAAATAATTCCCTAGAAAAAAAAAAGAAAAAACTCAAAATAACCTCCATTTGTGAAATGACACAATCTTAAGTCCCTTTCCTTAGTAATTGAGTCAATATATAAGGATGTACAATTACAAGTATTAAATGAAAATTAATAATTCAACCAACTAAATAAGTTACTCAAGTTAGTTGGTGAATCAACCAACTTGAGGACTCAACCAAATTCAACTATTACATAAAAAATAAAATTGTTTAATGAAATATACATTAAAAATAATGTAGACACCTTAATGTGAGTGATACAGGAGGAATCATAATAGAAAATAAATATGGGAAATATTCTCTCTGTAAAATTCACATAACCAATAACTCAAATACAAAAAATTTCATATATATATATATATATATATATATATATAGGATTGATCAAATATGATAAGGATAATGAGGCTTGTACAACAATTGATCTTATATTACGTATATTTTGAGATTGTCCTTTTATATTTTTTTATTTTTTTTGTTGATTGGGGAAATCAACAACTGTGGGGCACGTACTCACATGACACGTGGTCGTGTTATCCGAATGCTACCATTATAACCCCAGGCATATCAACACGGCCCCGCACATGACACACAAGGTAAATCGAGGGTTTCGAACCATTGACTTAACATAATAGAGTTCCTTAACAATACACTCCATCAACAACTATTCTACACCTCAGGGGAAGATTATCCCTTATATTCACCAAAGTAACATTTTACTATTAATTATTGATATGAACCCTTTTCGTTTTATCTTGGTATTTGGTCCTTGATATTTACTCATGTTTCCCATGAAAATTAACTTTTGATTTAACTTAATGTAATATTTTAATAATTTATGGAACCATAAACATATTCCCTATCGACAATTAAACAAATTACTTGTAGTTCTCTCCCTAGTTATCCCCTTTAATGCTAGTTATCCCCTTTAATGCTTGTAGTGAGCATTGATAGTTCATTTAAATAACACGTTTTTTTTAGTGTTAACATCCTTGTCCATTATGGACCAAGCTACATTGAAATTGAGGGTACTAAAGCACTTTCCTTTATAGACCATATGTCATTGTCATAATAATCTTAAAGAAATTTTGCTTGGTGGACCAAGTGAGATATCAATTATTAATTATTAGTTGAAGTACTTTTTTTTAAGAGTAGTTTACATATTTATTTAAATCAAACACTTTCCCTTTGCAAAGAACTTAACATGGATTGAGGGAAGTAAAATTAAATACATATCTCTTACACAGACCAAAATACATGCTTGTTTAGGGTTTAATATTATGTCATTACTTTGGTGTAAAATAAATGAGAACTGAGACAAAGTGATGATTCCCTTTACCGTGCTTATTTTGTATCGAATAATTTTTTGAAATTGTGGGAAAGGGAAGAAGGAAACACTAAGAAACAAATATTGAATGTTGGTATTTCTTGGTGTCTCATACAAGTCAACAAGTTCCTCAATATCTCAATATGTATATGTTTGTGTAAGTTTATTTTTATATACTATATACATATTAAAATAAAATAATCAAATAATATAAAAACAAATAGGGTCAGAAACATTAAGACAAGGCCACATTAAGACAAGGCCCCACGTTGGATGTAGCAAATAAGGCTCACGTTGGATGCAGTAAATAGGGTAAGAAACATGATTTAAATATTGTCACATTAAGACAAGGCTCACGCTGATAGCTAGGCTTTACGAGAGCCAGGCCTTTACGTTGTATGCCAGGCATTTATGAAAGCCGGGCCAGTACAAATAGGATAGCCCTTACAGTATAGCCAGTACCATATAGCCATATCAATGACTCCATCATGAGCCTGTACCTTGATAAAATGCATGTGAACCTCAATGTGTTTGGTCTGTTTTCTCTGAACTAGATCTCTACAAAGTTTGAGTTTACTCTAATTATAACACCATATGATTGTCGATCTAGGAAACTGAATCCCCAACTGTGTAATAAATACATTATAAGAAAAAAAATAAAAATAGATATAGATGATGGCTTCTGATCCATTATTATAAGGAGGTCTCTTACCTTAGAATATGATTACAAAAGTGTTTCATTTAAGTTGAGGGGAGAAACTTATCTAAAAGTTTGAAGATAAATTCACCAAACTAAAGGAAGATGAAATATTGAAGTCTAAAAGCAAACAAATAACCTAAACAAGAGGTAAATGTATTGACAATTAACTAAAACAACTCCTTACTAACAACCTAAACAAGAGGTAAAGGTATTGACAATTAACTAAAACAACTACTTACTAAAATGTAGTGATAAAATCATATAATACAGTGATATCTAACAACATGTGAGATATATTACATTAATATACAAATCCATATAATAATTCAATAAATGTGATAGAGTCATAAAATACAATGGTATCTAACATGTGAGAGATATAATACATTAATATACAAATTTATATAATAATTCAATAAATACATGAGATAGAGTTCAAATATAGACACAAATCATTAAAGCAGTAGTTAATTTAGAAAAATATAATTATCAATGTAACATATCCATGCAATCCATAATTTTAGAGTACAATTGCAAAATTTTGAGTGTTAACCACTTAAATATAATAAAAATGAAGCTAATTACTTTTATGACAAAAAGTTTTGTTATATACCACATGAAGAATGAATATTTAATATTAACATTATATATATAAATAATAAACACAACTTGGTTATGATAATATAAATCAAAAATATGGTAAAAAAATAAATCAAATATAACCAAATTTCACTTATAAATAGAATTAACTTTCCAAAAATGAATTACCATAACCCTAAAAGTAAAATCATAACTAACTTTGATCAATATTTTGATGAAATGGATCATGCAATGCCCATGTGAGATACCAACATGGTAATTAATGTGGCAATATTTTGATGAAATGGATCATGTAATGCCCATGTAAGCTACAGAGATACCAACATGGTAATTAATGTGATAAAAATGATCAAATAAGGAATAAGTTAAATAAAATACTACACAATAAGTTCTAATAAATTTAACGTAATTAAATGATGACTTTAGATTAACTTAGATAATTAAAATAATTTAATTTAACAATAAAAAGAAAATTCAAGAAAAATGGAATAAATCCTAATGAATTATCATATCATCAATGTTTTAAGTTTTTATAATCATTTTGAAAAATTTATTGATATAATAATCTAAAATGCAAGCATCTACATAATAAAAAAATATATAAAAAATATATATATATGATTAATACACCATATATAATATATACATTGTACTCTATACATAAAAATTATATATGATTAATACACAATATATAATATATACATTGTACTCTATACATGATTATATAATATATACATGGTAGTCTACACATAATTATTTAGGGTCATAAAAGAAATGTAATTATTAATTTTTTTAAATTAAATTATGTAATAAGAAAAGGTAATATCTATATTGTTTTAAATATAAAATGTAAAAATAAAAATTATATAATATTATATTCATGTAAAATACTTATTTTGTTGTTTTTGGACAAATCACTTATATTCTCTCCTTATAAATCATAATATTAATAGGTTAAAGGTCCAAACTGCTTTCGTTGGCCCCAAAATCATGTTCTCTTACAAGAGCTTTATCAAACAATAGCACGTGGCCATTTCCTAATAGACAAATCACATCTTGATATCGAGGAGGGTTCATCTAATGAACGAGGATTGAACTTTGTGGCCACCTTCTTATTCAACACCTAATCCATGAGCGACACACAATCGCCCCTTATTCGTCCAACCGCACTCTGATCCCGAGGAGGATTAAATTAATGGAAAATGAATGGTAGTTGAAACCTTAACTCAGTCCATAAATAGAAGGCGTTGAAGCTATGGCCGAGGAGACATAACTATTAGCCTGAGGTACCACGTTGGATGGTTTTGTCTTGCAGGAACATATTAACGAGAGCTTGCATATGAGAAGAGAAAAATGTACACAGTCTGAGAGAAGGATGTGCAAACGAAAGCTTTGATTGAGTGGCCAGATCACACTCCTCGCAGTTGTGGGATAAGTTGGTTATAAATATATGAGTCTTAGATTTTGTAAAACGGGGGGTGTTTTCAAAGGATGGAGAGTTGAGAGAGTTTTATGAGCAGGGAAGTATATTTTTAGTTTTTAAGCCTCAGGGATTGCACTGTAAATATTATGTTATTGAAGATTCTTTTGAATATTCTTGTCTTGATGTAATCTCTTTGATTTATGGATTCCCTAGGCAATGGAGGATTTGTTGCCATCATGCCCATCTTTCATGGTTCATCAGATAGTTTTTTTTTCTTCTTCTTGTCTGGATGTATTCTCTCCGATTTATGGACCAAGGTGATGGAGGATCTATTGTCATCTTGCCCATCTTTCATGGTTCATCAGACCTTTTTTGTTTTTATTATTGTCTAGATGTAGCATCTCTCTGATATATGGATTCTTGAGGTGGTAGAGGATCTGTTTTCATCTTGCCCATATTTCATGGTTCATCACTAAGACATTTTCTGTCTTCTTTCTCCTCATCACCACATAAATCCTTGTGTCTGATAGGAAGTTTAAATGCCTTCATTATACATGATACTATGACTCCATAGCCCAATGGTTGAGGACTTATCAATAGTTACTTCTGTTATCTTTTCCTCTCTCTACAATCTTACTGATCCACCTACTCAAACCATTTTAATCCGTTTTAGCCCTTTTTTTATGGGTACTAGGATTATCCTCCTGTAGTCTGAGGGTGACTCTCAGTGCTAACACTAACCTTACAGGGTAGGTTGGGAAGGTAGTCATTTTATATTCATTATCTGATTATATGTGTTGTAAATCGTTTCTAGATGATTATGATGTGTTGATCTGCTACGCTACTTATGTTTATGTGTTGATATCCTTCGTTAATTCATTGAATGCATTGTTAGTGATTTCCATGATGAGTATATGGTACTTATTTTACTTATGATGTTGTTGATAGGGCATTGCTATGATCATGTGTTGATGTTAATTTCTTGATGCAATTTTTTTTTACCGTTTGTGCTTCCCTTTTTCTTAGGCATAACAGAGGGCTGTTACATATTTAAAACTCTGAGCTCGAGTATGTCCTTATGGAAAAACTTTGTTTTTATTTCTCTCTAAATTTACGGGGCTTATCAAAATGAAATTTGCTTCTTTGTTACTTTGACATTTATTTTCCACAATTCCATGGGTCTGACGAAAATTTTGTGTGCGAAGTGAAAGTTATGGTAACTTTCCCAAAACTTGCTATTTGTTTTCCCTTTCTAGAGAGAAAACTTGTACAGAATTCCACACATACAATTTTTTTGATATGATTATGAAATTTTGACCTATACTACTATGAATATTTACTGAAGTAGATATGATTTTTTTTTACTGAGAACACCTATTTGAGACTACTTTAGGGTTACCCAAACAACCCTAATTTACATACCCTACATTAATATAATTATAGTGTTTCAAGACCCCAAATTTATATTAATGATACTTATATATGTTTCCTTAGACTGTGGAAAATGTCACAGTCTGAAACTTCATCTAACAAAAGTTATAGAAAAATTCCCAAAATGACTCATTTGAGAGAGATTTCAGTGCTAGTAAAAATCCCTAGCTTCCACATGATGTGTCTCTAAGTATAAAATGGTCCAAAAAATGAAATTTTTACCAATCATAAATATCTATGCCTTATAAGTGTCTTGCAAATTTCACATTCTGAAATTTCACCAAAAAACAATTATAGAAAAAATCCTAAAATGACATGTTTGAGATTAATTTTAGGGATAGTAGAAAATTATAAATTCGATAGGAAATATATTTGAAAATAAAATGATCCAAAAAATGATTATTTTACAAAGCGTACTTTCTTATGTCGTATCAGTTTCCTAAAAATTTCACAGTATAAAGCATTTGCAAATAAAATTTGTAGAAAACAATTCCAAGATTACTTGCTTGAAGTAGAAAAACCCTAGGATTGATGCTCTCGCACCAATTTTTAGGATCCAAAATCCTAAAATATCATAATAAACTATAAATACACGCCATGCACACCAATGTGAGTGTGGAACACAACTCCAAGATAGATAAGAGAGACGAGTTACACAATAACTCCTTAAAGACTAGGGGAACCTCCTCGAAATACCCAAATACATTCATACATCACAATTCACATCTCCCCAATAATGACTACAAGGTCTGTATATATACCTATTTACATATTTCACATGTGGCCCCTCTATTATTAGGTCGATCATTTACATATACATTTACACATTACATGTACATTTAACCCCATATATGCCCCCTTGGGGTCAGACCATATAATTTACAAAATGAGTTTTAACCTTTCTTCTCTACCAATGCTATTTTTCTTTCTCTAACTCACAACATCTATGTAATTTTTTTCTTTTTTTTAAACATACCTTTTTCATTATAGATTAGTACACGTGATAATGTAAACACTATTATATTCTAGGGAAGTACAAATGTAGTCTAACTACAATATACCAATTATACATGAAATATATAAACAATAAATAAATACAATAAAATATAGAAGTAATAATGTACATGAACCCATAGATGCATGGAGGAGGGAGTCTATCTCGAGACAAAAAATGGAGAAACATTTTTTTATAACCTAAAAATAACCTCCATATAAGACTAGTGAACTAGATTGAGTGCTTTCAACTCCATGAAGGGGCTCTTAAGGTTGATTCCATGGGATCTGTTCCCCCATTGCATGCCTCACTCAATCTTCCTTCTAGGCTAAACAATGTTATTAGAACTAACAATTTTTTACTCAGCTACCATCCATGAACACAAGGAAGTTCCCAAAAGTTTACCCACAAATAATTCCCTAGGAAAAAGAAAAAACTCAAAATAACCTTTGTTTGTGAAATGATACAATCTTAAGTCTCCTTCCTTGATAATTTAGTCAATATATAAGGATACATTTACAAGTGTTAAATGAAAATTAATAATTCAAAAAACTAAATAAGTTACTCAAGTTAGTTGGACCAACTTGAGGACTCAACCAAATTCAACTATTACGTAATTTATTTTTTTGTTTAAATACATATACATTACAAATAATGTGAACGCCTTAATGTGAGTGATGCACGAGGAATCTTAATAGAAAATAAATATGGGAAATATTCTCTCTGTAACATTCACATAACCAATAACTCAAATACTAAATATTTCTCAAATATTATTCGATATATATGGGATTGATCAAATATGATAAGGATAATGAGGCTTGTATAATAATTTATCTTATATTAAGTATATTTTGAGATTGTGTTTTTATATTTTTTTTATTGTTTTTGTTGAGTGGGGAAATCAACAACTGTCGGGAACGTACTGACATGACACGTGGTCATGTTATCTGAATTATGCTATTATAATCCTAGACATGCCAACATGGCCCCTCACATGACACACAAGGTAAATCGAGGGTTTCAAACCGCTGACTTCACATAACATAGTTCCTTAACAATACACTCCATCACCGACTATTCTACACCTCAGGGGAAGATTATCCCTTATATTCACCAAAGTAACATTTTACTATTAATTATTGATATGAACCCTTTTTCCTTAATCTTGGTATTTGGTCATTGATCTTTACTCATGTTTCCCATGAAAATTAACTTTTGATTTAACCTAATGTATAGTCTTTTAATAATTTATGAAACCATAAAAATATTCCCTATCGACAATTAAAAAAATTACTTATAGTTCTTCCCCTAGTTATCTCCTTTAATACTTGTAGTGAGCATTGATAGTTCATTGAAATAACACGCTTTTTGAGTGTTAACATCCTTGTCCATTATGGACCAAGCTACATTAAAACTAAAGGTACTAAAACGCTTTAAAACACTTTCCTTTATAAACCATATGTCATTCTCATAATAATCTTAAACCAATTTTGCTTCGTGGACCAAGTGAGATATCAATTATTAGTTGAAGTACTTGATTCTTTGTGGAGTAGTTTACATATTTATTTAAATCAAACACTTTCCCTTTGCAAAGAACTTAACATGGATTGAGGGAAGTAAAATAAAATACATATCTCTTACACACACCAAAATAGATGCTCATTTAGTGTTTAATATTCTCTGAGTACTTTGGTGTAAAATAAATGAGAAACGAGACAAAATTATCTATTAACTTCCTTGGTGGGTGAAGGATTACCTTTACCATGCTTATTTTGTATAGAATAATTTTCTTGAATTGTGGGAGAGGGAAGAAGGAAACACTAAGAAACAAATATTGAATGTTGGGATCTCTGGGTGACTCATAAAAATCAACAAGTTCCTCAATATCTAAATATGTACACGTGTGTAAGTCTATTCATATATACATACCAAAATAAAATAATCAAACAATATAGAAACAAATATATATTATAAGAAAGAAATGGAAATAGATGATGGCTTGTGATCCCTTAGTATAAGGAAGTTTCCTGCCTTATAATATGATTACAAAAGTGTTTCATTTAGGGAAATATTGAAGTCTAAAAGAAAAAAAAGACCTAAACAAGAAGTCAAGGTATTGACAATTAACTAAAACAACTCTTTACTAATGTGCAGTGATAGAGTCATGTAATACAATGATATCTAACAACATGTGAAATATAATACATTAATATACAAATCCATATAGTAATTCAATAAATGTTATAGAGTTATAGAATACAATGATATCTAACATCATGTGAAAGATATAATACATTAATATACAAATCCATATAGTAATTCAATACATACAGGAGATAGAGTTCAAATATAGACGCAAATGATTAAAGGATTAGTTAATTTAGAAAAATATAATTGTCAATGTAAGATGTCCATGCAATCCATAATTCTAGGGTACAATAGACAAATTTTGAGTATTGACCTCTTAAATATAATAAAAATGAAGCTAATTATTTGAATTATTACATAAACTAGTCGTATATACCAGAGGAAGAATGAATATATGAATATTTAATATTAACATTATAGATATAAATAGTAAACACAACTTGATTATGATAATACAAACCAAAAATAGGAGAAACAAATAAAAATCAAATTTGACCAAATTTCACTCATAAATAGAATTAACCTTCCAAATATGGATTACCATAACCCTAAAAGTGAAATCATAGCTAACTTTGATCAATATTTTGATACAATGGATTATGCAATGCCCATGTAATCTAGAGCGATACCCACATGGTAATTAATATGGTAAAAATGATCAAATAAAGCATCAGTTAAATAAGTGTTGCATGGCAGCATAGTCCCTGCCAGCTTGGGATGGGAGTAAATGCGACCTAGTACAGACGCATGACTAGAAAGTTGAAGTACATGTGGTTTGCATGCAAAACATAGTATTCTTGAATTAGTTCTTTCTGAAAAATATAAAAAATTATCAACATTTGAAAGGTTGTTGGACACAAAATATTTAGCATTACCGAAGTATTTATCTTTAAAAAAAGGGCTCCTAGATAGAAAAGAAATTCAAATTTATGAAATTATAGGTTCCTCGACAGCATAAACTATACATACCAAAAATGCAATTTATAAAGTAGATATTTAGTTTTATACATACAAAATATGTATTTTTATAATGGATCGTGGGTTGTCAGGCTGGCGGGCTGAAAATTGGGCCTCCAATGTTCTCTTCCCTACAAATAGCATCGACATTTATGTGATACAAAAATTGGGCCTCCGATGTTCGCTGCGATACATAAATCAAGGAGTGGAGTTACAGACTATAGAAATTCATCAGAAATAAATAAATTATGCATACGTTATATGTACTTGTATAAAGTAGATATTTAGTTTTATAGATACGAAATTTGTACTTTTATAAAGTATGGCGATGAGATTTTATAGAGCATGCATGGAGCCCTCATTGCATACGTAGCCAGTTTTTGGATCGTAGGTTCTCTGGTTGGCATGTTCAAAATTGGGCCTCTAATGTTCCGTGTCCTACAAATAGAACCGACAATTCCACGATATACAAAATGACAAGTGAAGTTGCAAACTATAGAAATTTACCAGAAATTAATAATGTTTGTTATATAATAAAATAGTAATAACGTATGTTACACTGAATTAGTTTTCTTTAAAACTAAGGATTTTTTTGGACAAAGAAGATATGGCATTGCTGAATTAGTTTTCTCTGCACACGTTTTATAGAGCATGCACGTAGTGCTCATTCCATACTTAGTCGGTTTTTTGGATCGTGGGTTCTCTGGCTGGCGGTTTAAAAAATGGGCCTCTGTTGTTCTGTGCCCTACAAATAGCATCGAGAGTTCCACGATATACAAATTGACAAGCAGGCTTGCAAACTATACAAAATTATTATAAAATAAGTAATGTCTGTTACGTATCTATGGAAATTACATCAACATTTAAAGAATCAATGTCGTTGAATACCAAAAAATTAGCATACAATAGGAGACAAGAAATGTAGCATATCTGAATTAGTTTTCTTTGGAATGAACAAGAAGGTTCCTGGAAAGCCAAAATTTAGTATACAATAAGGGCATTTTCGAATAAGTTTTCTTTGGAATTTATCAAAAATTAATAATGTTTGTTACATGTTTTTGGAAATTTAAATGAGTTTTTCATATAGACTGGGATTGGGTCTCCTGCGGACCATAAAAAGAAATAAGTACAAGAATTAGGAATGCCGAAAGAAGAAGTGTGCGACGGTATAGAGAAAGACCTGAAAAGAAAAAATTGAAAGTTATGAGTCTTTGGTTACAGTTTTTAATTTAAAGAGGACATAAGTGGATTGATAAAGAAAAGAAGATGACAACATAGAATTAAAATGGATTGATAAAAAAAACAAGATGGCAGTATAGACTTACTATGAAGACGATGAGTTTTTGTTGTTGTCGTCGATGGGAAGTGGTGTTATTTTGACCGGTTGTTGCCCTTCCTGGACGACGTTGTCCATTCTCTGTTGCAACCATTCTTCGATGTAGGTTTTCATGGGGGCTATGTTGATTTCATCCTGGATTTCTATGTCGTAAAAGCTCGTTTTCTAATTTCCTCAGATACATTGAAATACTATGTAGACTCTGTTCAATTTCTTCATTGTGTGAGGCATAGTCTAATACCCAATGCTCGTGCTCATCTAAACGATGTTCAACTATGTCGTAAAACTTTTTGAAAGACAACCCCCCTAATATATCAACTTGTTCCTGGAAGGCATCTTTGGTGACTGACAAGGATTTGAGAATTATGTTAGGATCTTGAACCTCATTGGTAGTTCTGGTTAAGTCCATCTGGAGCAGGCTTGTGAATAAATCTTCCTTTTCTAATATGACTTGTTTACATGATTTGACAATGAGTTGCAGGTTGTGAACTTTCGTTTGCTAGCATGCTTTTAATTTTTTGGTATGCTTTGGGGAGGGTAGTCTCTCCTATCTTCTTTTCAGTTCTGATGTGTTAACGACATAGTTGGAAAAAGTGTCGAGTACCTGATCACATAAAAGATGTTCATTTTTTAAATTCGCCTCCAAATGTTCCAACAAATCATTGGCCTTCTTTCTGAAGGAAACTAAATTTTTCAATATTTCCCAGGCTTCAGTAACTAGCTGCATTCTTTTGTTGATGTTATTCTTTAGAAGGGCTCTAGAGCATGAAAGGAGGGTAGAGGATACTTTCATCTTTGCTACAGTGGTAGAAGGCATGACTTTTTCCAAAGGACTGGCAAATTCTGGTGTTGCAATGAAAGCCTGCTCAAATTCATTAAGGCGGCATTTCAGATTGGCATGATCCGTCTCCATTCCTCCAATGGAATCACGACGAATTCCACTAGTTACCTGGTGAAATGAGAAGATTTGGGATGACAACATTTCTCTAAAGTCAATATCGGTGCGAGATTTGCCTTTCCTGTTTGTTACATCTCTGTTTTCAATTACCATACTTTTAGATTAGCTGTCAAAAATAGTGCTCTAGATTATAAAGGATTCATCTATGTCAAAAAAATCGGTCTCAGATATTTCCACCGTGGATGACCCAATTTTCTGCATGTGCTCGGCTTCAATTTCAAGTTGTAGTTTTCCACTTGAATTTTGTGAGAACTATCAATATTTATGCGAGGAGGGTTCCTATCTCCTCCTCTATTTGAATATTTCTAGGTTGCTTTCTTACTGGGGTGGCCCATCGAAGTGATGCTCCGTGATGTCGTGCTCTTGGGAGTGTTAGTGGGGGACTCGGTACTCTTCTCACTGGATACTTTTCCATTTTGTTTGTACAATTCAGTTTCTCTTTGCAATGTCTCTGCATCACAATCGACAGAGGCAGGATTGTTGTTGACACTGTCCCTATCTTGGTTCAAGTGTCTATGGATAAAAGAGGTGTTAAAACCAACACCCATTAAATTTTCTCGAAAAATGTCATTAGGGTCGAACCCTTTTATCCTTTCAGTGAACGTTAGGTTCAATTTCTTGAAATGGGCGGAAAACTCGCCAATCTTGTTGATGTTTCTGCACACGAAGTCTCCGACTTTCCAGGGCAGAGGAATGAACTGTTTTTTTTTTCTTATCATGGAAAAAATGCAACCAGTGGTTGTATTGCCTTGTTATTTCTGCAAAAAAAATCTTGTCTGTGATGTGGCATGGAAGGAAGGTAGGATTTTCCTTAGAGCCAAAGACCATGAGGACACTGTGATCTTCCTCTCGCTCAAGCGTGCCCTTCTTGTTCAAAAACTTGCTTGCCTGGCCAGACATCCGCAGAGCATCCTTGCCTAACAGTAAATCTTTGAAAACTGAGACAAATCCATTAAAATATTCATAAAAACAATGGGAGGCCTTGTGTCTCCACAGGTCCTCGTGCCAGAATGTTATTGGGTCGAATCCACAGTTTATTTTATTGGAAAGAGAATTTTGGAAATGGGCAACAATACATGATTGGGAAAATCAAGTAGGATGACATATAAAATTTATTCGATTATTTGAATCATGACAACTGGGAACAAAGATCAATGGAAATTATCATCCCCCAATTGAAAATGTATTGTTCCTTGACTGTCAAATACAAAATATAAATAATTGTGTGTGAAATGCTTACTATGGATGCATGTCCCGTTATTCTTGTAAACAACCAAGCAATTTCTCGGAATGGATTTCTAAAGGAACTTACCTGCAACCTTGTGATATCTTCAGGAAATGTTGTTGGGTCTTCGAGGAAGTTGGCTAAGATGTCCAAGCCGTTATGATGTTTTTCTAGAAACTGCTTGCAGTCTTTTCCTCTGAACGTCAATGTTGGTTTCGACAATTTTAGCATCTCGCGAAAGACCTGAGGTGACAAAGAAACATGAGAATGGTCACGCAGTGGAATAATTCTTTGGCCTGGAATATATTTTTTTGTGCACCAAGAGACCACCTCCTTACATTCAAAAAAATCAGGGACGCAGCCTGCACGAGTGATTCAAGAGGTCCAAATCACTCCGTTCTGGGTGGAACGAGATGCATAGTAAAAATATTCTCTAGACCACTGGAACTTTTGGTTCTCTTGTGCGAACATATTTACTTTATCTCCAAAAAATTGTTGTCAACTTATTGCCATAAGTGTACAAGAATGTTTATTTGTTCTAGATGATGAATTAAATGAAAATTTGGAAAGGATAATATAACCCTGCACACATTTTGGTCGAAAGCATGTGAATGGGAGATGTCCTCGAGACTTTTGTTGATTAATGACAATTTGGACGGCTGTTTCATGATTCATTGTTAACATTAAACACTACTAATTGCATACATAGAAATGCGAACATGGTGGATATTGCAATGAGCGATTAAGCATTGTATATTTCTTGAGTGGCCCAACATGAGGACGTGTGTTCGATATGAACAATCGGAAGGGACAAAATAACTCTCAGTACATCATGGTTTAATGCGTAATAATGGGATATCTCCTTGAGCTTTTCGCCCATTAATGACAATGTTGACGGTTCCTGCATGGTCAATTGTTAGCATGAAAGGTTTCTAATTGCATAGTAAGAAAGTACATAGGTCGTGGACAGGGGAAAAAAATAGCTACAAAATAGGGTTGCAAGGTACAACCATTGAAGGTGGGGGCGCGAGGGTCAAAATGTATGTCTCAAAACTTTTTGAGTGCAATATGTGTAACAACGAAGAAGGTATGTAGGACAACTGGAAGGACAGGAAGTTAGTGGGGATGGAAGGCAACGAGAGATACTTTGAAACATTTGTGAGCAGTGGTAGAGTGAAGCTTGTGAATTCGACCAACCCGTGCTGGAATTGTAGATCACATAATTTTTGAGTGCAAGATGTACATGACACAACAATAAGCAGAGTTCGAAACCACGAACCCGCCAACCGTGGCCATAAAATTGGCCAAGTTCTGAGAGAAATAGCGCTCTGTCGGATTCGTCGTGTGATTATATAGATGGAGATAAAGATATATCAACCTGCCAAGTCTGGAACCCGCGTTTATAGAAAGCCGACTAAGTATATAACCACAAAGTGATAATACGAGGGAAGAAGAAAAGGGAAAAAGGACCAACGACTCCACGGTGGAATTGTAAACAACGAAAATTTTGAGTGCAATATGTATATCACAGAACAAGAAGCAACAGAGTTCGAATGCACCAACCCGAAACACTGACAAAGAATTGGAGATTTCATGAACCCGTGAACAGGAGGATCCAAAATGTCTGCCCAGAACATGTGATTGTTGGAAAGATGGCTACAGCAGAGATGATGCAGATGATCAAGGTTGTCATTGATGGCAATCGGTTATGGAGCAGTCAAGGATGTCAACACGCACAAGGAATGCTGAATCACAGATGCTGAAACACAAATGCCGAATCAC
>ML783134.1:536134-550518 GCA_009831015.1 Picea engelmannii | reverse complement strand
GTGCTCTCAGCCAGTTGGTGCTGGCAATCAGAGGTTGTAGCCTCTATGAGTTGGTGCTCATAAAAGATGAGATGTAACGAAGTTGAATCTTGCTGAACATCTTAAGAAGACGAGGTTTTTTTCCTGGTTGGGTTTCCTCTTGAAAAATCTGTGTCTCATACTTGTGAATGAATGTTGTATGTGATTGCTGTTCTTTATGCTATATGCTTTATGTTTATAACACTGGCTTTCACAGTAAAGACTTGATGCCATTAAGATTAATGATTCGAAGATAAAATTGAGAGAAATTGTTAATAATTTACAATAACTGATTCACCCCCCCCCTCTCAGTTATTTCATACCTGTAACAGTGATGTCCCCATGGTCAAATTGTATCATTTGGAACATTTGAATGCATTGAATGCACAATCTGTAACATGAAAGAGAGGATGATGTCGAAACCCAATACTTAATTTCTATATTACGAAGGGTTGGATGCGAACTGTTTCGTATTGTTGTGTGCATCCGTCACTTGTAAGATTCATTATTAAGAGCATAACCAACGTATATTAGGAAACACATTTGTGAACCGTGGTACAGTGAAGCTTGCGAGTTCGAGGAGCCCGCGATAGAATTGTAGATTGCCAACGCAACAACCGCGGCCATAAAATTGGCTAAGTATGGAAAGCAATAGCGGTCGATTGGATTCCTGGTCTGATTATATATATGGAGATAAAGAAGTCAGCTCACCAATGCTAGAACCCGCAATCATAGAAAGGAGACCAACTATATAACCATAGAGCCATAATACAAGGGAAGAAAAAAAGGGAAAAAGGACAAAGGAGTCGGTGGTGGAATTGTAGATCATGAAAATTTTGAGTACAAGATGTGAACCTGGTAGTCAATTTGTATATTGTGGAGAGTCGGATGCCAACTGAGGCAGCGATAGATTCTTTGAAACATTTGTGAACCGTGGTACAACAAAGGTTGATGCCAACCTGAAAAAATATCCAAGAGTTGCACAGTTAGTGAACTCGGTAACAAGAGGATCCAAAACAGGCTGAGAACGTGTCCGCAGAAGACGCAAGTCCTCGACGTTCAACTTGTATTGTTTCGAACATTTGAATGCATAACTTGTAACACAGAATAGCGGACGATGTCAGAACCTAGTAGTCAATTTGTATATTGCTCAGGGTGCGATGCCACCTATTTTATACCTCTGTGTCCATTTTTCACTACTAAGAGCTAATTTAGTATTGAAAATAATTTTTTAGATTCTGTTAAATACTTCATAGGGATTAGCATTCGTAAACAATGGAAATCTCCACCCCGCCATCCCTGTACTCTGTGTGTGAATTTGTATATCGCAGAACTGGAAGCGATATTTGGAGGACACAGAACAATAGAAGTGCAATGTTGAGTTAGCCAGTCTGTAGGTATGCTTGTCAATTTGTATATCATGGACTTATGGGTGCTATTTGTAACACACACAACAATGGAGTCCCAATTTTGATCTCGCCCGTGCGAGAACCGACAATAAAAAATGTCACTAGGTATCAAATGCAGAATTCGTACATGCTCTATAAGATATCATGTTCATACTTTATAGTCCCATAATACACGGGAAGAAAAAAAGGGAAAAAGGACCAAGTAGTTAGTGGTGGAATTGTAGATCATGGTAATTTAGAGTGTAAGATGTACATAACGGAACAAAAAGGAACATAGTTCAATTGCGCCAACTCAGCAACCACGGGCATAAGATTCACTAAGTATGAAAAACAACAGCTTGTGGTCCAATTTGCCTTGCAAGGATATAGATGGAGATGAAATTGGTCCCAACCCGACAACCGTGGGCATAAAATTGGCCAAGTATCGAAAGAAACAATGGTCGATCGGATTTGTTGTCTTATTATATAAATGGAGATAAAGATATGTCAACTCGCCAACGCTGGAGATGCATATTTCATGAACCCGGCAACAGGAGGATCCAAAATAGGCTGAGAAGGTGTCTTCAGAGGAGGTGAGGCACAAACCTTCTAATTGTATCGTTGTGAACATTTGAATGCATAATCTGTAACACGAAAGAGCAGATGATGTCCGATAGTTAATTTGTATATTGTGGAGAGTGAAATCCTAACTGTTTCGTACCTTTGTGTCCAATTGTCGCTACTAAGAGCTAATTAAGTATTCAAAACAATTTTTTAGATACTGTTAGATACTTCACAGGGATTAGCATTTGTAAACAATGGAAATCTCCACCCCACCAGTTCTGCATTTCGTGTGTCAATTTCTATATCGTGAAACTGGGAGCGATGTTTGGAGGACATGGAACAATAGAAGTGCAATATTCGGTCAACCAGTCTGCAGGTTTGTTTGTCAATTTGTATATTGCAGAACTTTGGGTGCTATTTGTAGTCCACAAAACAATGGAGGCCCAATTTTGAGCCTGCCCGCCTGAGAACCCACAATCCAAAATGTCGCTAGGTATGGAATGCGGAATTTGTACATGCTCTATAAAATATCATGTCCATATTTTATAGTCCCATAATACACGGGAAGAAAATAAAGGAAAAAGGATGGAGGTGTTCGCAGTGGAATTGTAGATAATACATAGGAAGAAGAGATGGGAAAAGGAACAAAGTATATCGCAGAAGAACATCTAGTGTTTGATTATTAATGTAAATGCTTGCGAAACCCTGCTGAGTTCTGACCAGGTAAGGCATAAATTGCAGATCATGGAAGTATCTTTCGTACCACTGTGTCCACTTGTCACTACTAAGAGCATTGTTGATGTATATCAGGAAGGACACAAAGTTGTTGGGGATGGAAAGAAGCAACAGATTATTTGAACGAACTTAATGTATACGAGGAACCCGCGGTGGAATTGTAGATCACGGATGTTTTGAGTGCAAGATGTATATAGTGGAATGATAAGTAGTTGGTTTCGCAAGTGTTGGCCCCGCAGTGACGGGCATAAAATTCGCTAAGTATGGAAAGGAACATCGGTCGGTTGGATCCTTCGTGTGAGGATATAGATGGAGATGTCAAAGCATGAATTACAGATCACAGAAGTATCTTTCGTACCACTGTATCCACTTGTCACTAGTAAGAGCATTGTTGATGTATATAAGGAAGGACGCGAAGTTGTTAGGGATGGAAAGCAGCACCAGATACTTTGAACGAATTTTATGTATACAAGGAACCCACAGTGGAATTGTAGATCACAGATATTTTGAGTGCCAGATGTATATAGCGGAACAATAAGCAGCTCGGTTCGCAAGCGCCGGCCCCATAGCGACAGGCATAAAATTGGCTTAGTATGTAAAAGAAAAATGGTCGGTCGGATCTGTCGTGCGAGGATATAGATGGAGATGAAGACATGTCAGCCCACCAAATTTGGAACCAGATACCATAGAAAGGGCAATAAGTATATATGCAGAAAGCGATAACAAGCAGGAAGAAGAAAAGGTCAGTTCGTATGCACCAACCCCGCAACCGTGGCCATAAAATTTCCTAGGTATGGAAAGGTACAACGGTCGGTCAGATTCGTGATGTGAAGATACAGATGGAGATGAATATATGTCAGCCTGCGAACCCTGCAACCACCAATTATAGAAAGACGACTAAGTATAAAACCAGAAAGCCATAATGGATGGGAAAATAAAAAGGAGAAAACAGATAAGTATCTGAGAGTCGAAAAAGCATTTTTTTCCATTTATTAGTGGCAATGTTTTCGAACCTTTGTTGGGTTATCACTAGTAAAGTAATTAAGTGAAGATCACTGAATTTCTTTGGCTGTAACATGTATATGATGAAACAAGGGACATAGGTGTTGGGTACCACGAACCTGGGGCCTGGTGCCCAGATAACTGTCTAAGTATTGGCCAAGACAAAGTTTTGATATCTATTTCAATATTTTTCATACTAGTATCTATCAATGGAGAAAGTTTTCATATTTATCTGAATAGTATTTATACTAATATGTATTAATGGATTGGTTATGTTTCAAATGAAAATGATCTCCCAATTTGCAAGATGCTCTTCGGCTCGCAAATTTCATTGAAACCACAAAAATTTTCACTGCAAGATGTACATAGTGCAACAAGAAACATGAATTTGCATTCTTCTCTCAACAAGATAAACTCCTTATCATCTATTCATCTTTTATTTGTTGCAATGACATCAACAAACCTTGACTCTCCATAAACATCAATATCTAAATTAAATTAAATGCAATCAAAATTTGGTGTGACTTTAAGTAATTAAAGCATAAATTGTAGACTATAGAATTTCTTAGGTTGCAAGATGTATATCAAAAAACAATGGACATAGTTGTTTAATACCGCAAACCCAAACATAATTGCCTAAGCTTTGTTGAAGAGGATTTTTTTTTGTATTTATTCCAATAGTATTGATATTAGTATATATGCATGGATATTATCAAATAGAAGAAGTTGCAATATATCCAACATACTTCATAGGAACATTGCATCAACAATTCAACCGCCTTGTTGTAACTCATTAATTGATTCTATCTACGGAACCCGAAGAATGGGAGCAGGATGGGTCCTCCAATTGTTTTCTTTAAATATAGGGCCACCGCCACATAAGTATGGCCTATGAAAAGTTATTCTTAAATGTAAAATGTAAACAAAGAACATACCAGGTTTTATTTAGGTTGAAGTAGTGGGTAGCAGAAACAAAATCTCGTCCTTCATGTTTAACGACACAGGGGAAGAAGGTACAAAACACAATTAAAACAAATACGAGAAATTGGAAAATACTGTTAAAAAATAAACCAAAATTATTCTATATTCAAATAAGATGGGCTACAAAATACAGCTGAGGCTATTTGCGACAATGATTTCCATTTCTGTTGTCGTTGACTAGTAAAAAATATGTACATTGATGAATATTCTTCACAGTTTTCTTGACGTTCAAATTCTTTATTTGTAAAAAACAAGTTGAATATCAATTTTGGGTTTTCTAATTAATAGGTGCTAACAAGTACATGTATCCCAATTTTTTGAATACCTTCTCTCTTCCAGATATGGATTTCTTGCAATGGATGATTATTCAACATTCCATTCTTTGTCAAGTATTAATTTCCCTCTGTCATTGAAAAGTTGGGGTTTAAGGTGCTTTCCTTGCAATATCCTGACCCTTGACATCCAAGACAACTTAGAAATGTGATTTAGGTCGATTTCAAAGTGGACAGAGTCATTTTATGTCATAATAGCTAAGGCAGAGGAAAACAAATTCAACTACATAGTGACTGGTATTCTCCCTGTATTGGATCGTCTGGTTGGTTGAGAAGCCCGACTGAAGATTTGTATGTGGAACTTCTTTTCTTTATTATATTAAATTGGAATAAATGTCCAACCCAGATGAAAAATGAAACTCTGTTGAGGTACATAGCTTCTTCGAGAAACAGAGGTGTGTCAAGTGAATCAAATGTTGTAGAATGCACCAGCACGGGTCTGGGAAGTGTATCAAATGTTGCAGATGACATCAGAATATATCTTTCCTCATAGCGGTGGAGGTATGGCTGCCCATAGAAAGGTCTGAAATGTTCATAGGTGACACCAAATATGTGGAGTCTGCAACTACATCTAGAGGAAACTGAACAAACTTTGACAAAGAACATAACTTTCTGTCAAGGTGGCTACCAGACCCACATGTAGGCCATCAAACTATGAAGTAGAAATTTTTTTATTGATAATATGTCCTTTTATTGACCCATACAGTTCCTATTACCCACCTCTGAGGTAGACAAATACTTGTGCAAACTCTACAATTTGATACACTTGCCAAATCTGTGTTGTTGGAAGAAGCTATTTACTTAAATGAAGAACTATTTTGCATGTGACCTCAAAATCCATTACAATTTCCAGCAAGAAAATAAAGAAGTTCAACCAACAAATCTCTAGGCAGCCTTTTCAACCAACCAAAGCATCGAACACACGAAGAACACTAACCAGAACATACTTTTTTTTTTTTTCGTCCTCTCTAAGTTTCTCTTGTACAACATACTTTTTTTTTTACTCAAAAGTCACGTCACATAAACCAGTCTCTGTTCCTTCATCTGCACCTCGATCGCATCTCTATGTTTTCTTACATGTCCATGACCAGGAACATTAGAATGAAGGCACCCTAAAACACAACTCTTTGATGATAGAAAGAAATGGCAATAAGTATTTAAAAACAACGCTGGATGGTCTTCCCTAGATTTTGTGTTGATTCGTTTTAATGATAGATGTTCTCGATATTTTCACTTATTAATGCCAATATTTTTGAATATGTATGTTGAATAGTGACTAGCAACACGTATTAAAATTCTCATATCCGAGCAGATTCTCAAATCTGACATCTAAGATATGCACAATATTAAAGAGGGACATGACGTCAAGGCCACTGTGGGTGAGACATTCGTGAACTATGCTGAAGCTTTTAAGAAAACTAAAACTGCACAAGCAAAAAAATAAAATAAAAAGCATTTCGCAAATTCAAAATGCAGGCAAAAAGAAATTACCAGATCCCATAATATTCACATGTCTATTCATTTTAATGGGAGATGTCCTCGAGCTTTCTATTAATTAAAGCCCATAATTTTGAAATGCACAATATTAAAGAGGGACATCACGTCAAGGCCTCTGTCAGTGACACGTTCATGAACTATGCTGAAGCTTTTAAGAAAACTAAAACTGCACAAGCAAAAAAAATTAAAAAAAAAATTGCGCCAATTCAAAATGCAAGCAAAAAGAAATTACTAGATCCCATAATATTCACTTGTCTATTAATTTTAATGGGAGATGTCCTCGAGCTTTCCAGTTATTCAAGCCCATCTTTTGAACCTGTTTGGCCAGTTCTGAATTTTGAAAGCATATTTAATATGTATTGGGAAGTGTTGACGGTAGCGGGGATGGAGCCCTATGTAACCGATGTCACTACTATTTTTCTGTTTTTCTCGATGAGTGTATGTAAAACGTACGTAAAGAAAAGTAATTCTAGAATGCTAGTTTTTTTGCATGATCCCTTGAAATTCAAATAGTCCGCAAGTCCGATTGTCAATTTGTATATCATGGAACTCTCCGTCCTATTTGTAGGACACGAAACAACAGAGACCGAACTTAGAGCTTGCCACCCCGAGAACCCGCGATCCAAAAAATGCTTACTATTGTTTTGTGTTTGTTGTCCACTAGGGTATGTAGAACGTATGTAAAGTAAACTATTTCGATAATGCTAAATTTTTTGGACATGATGCCCTTCAAATTCAAATAGTTCGCAAGTTCGATTGTCAATTGGTATATCACGGAACTCTCTAATTGTCAATTTTCAGCCGCCTACCCCGAGAACCCGCGATGCAAAAACTGGCTATGTATGGGATGAGGGCTCCATGCATGCTTTATATATCCACTTTATAAAATTACATATTTCCTATGTTTAATTTATGCTGTCGAGGAAACCTATAATTTGATAAATTTCAATGTCTTTTGTGTAGGAGCCCTTCTTTTAAAGAAAACTAATTCGGAAATGCTAATGTATACACCATAGTTTGATACAACCTATCTGTGAAGCCGCTTCCATAAAACTGGCTAAGTATGGAACCGAATTGTGGTCGGTCGGAATGATCGTGGAACTCTTAGTGTTATTTGCAGGGCACCGAACAACAAAAGCCCAATTTTCAGCCCGCCACCCCGAGAACCCGCGATCATTAACTTACTC
The DNA here is from genome assembly GCA_009831015.1 of Picea engelmannii. Lineage (NCBI taxonomy): Eukaryota > Viridiplantae > Streptophyta > Pinopsida > Pinales > Pinaceae > Picea > Picea engelmannii. The sequence continues at coordinate 542,814 of ML783134.1, read as the reverse complement.
TTTCTAGGAAACCTATAATTTCATAAATTGCATTCTCTTCCATCCAGGAGGCCTTATTTTAAAGAAAACTCTTTTGAGAAAGCTAATGTATACATCGAAAACGACCTGTCATAGTTCGATAGAACTTTTTCGCGAAGCCACATCCATAAAACTGCCCAAGTATGCAACTGAATGACGGTCACTTGAAATGACCACAGAAACGCAAGAAACTACAGTCAAACGCAGTTTACAATAGGAAAGTAAAAGGGAGAGAACAACTATATCTCCCACACAGCAAAAGGAAATCTCATAACTATGAAAGATAGTAAAACATAATCCATGGAAAAAGCATCGGCAGCTATGAAATATATTTTGAGGCCGACAAACTCAGTTTCAACGCGTAACATATGAAATTTACATCGTCTGCAATTATTTAGTCTGTTATTTTATCTTAATAAACCCAATTTGACTTATGTTGTCGAGGAAACCTATAATTTCATGAATTGCATTCTCTTATGTCGAGGAGGCCTTCTTTTAAAGAAAACTAATTCGGGAAAGCTAATGTATACACCGAACATGACCTGTCATAGTCCGATAGAACCTATTCATGAAGCTGCGTCCATAAAACTGTCTAATTATGCAACCGAATGACCGTCGCTCAAAATGACCACAGAAACATGAGAAACTAGAGTCAAACGCAGTTTACAACATGAAAGTAAAAGGGAGAGAACAACTATATCTCCCACACAGCATAAGACAATCTCATAACTATGAAACCATAGTAGCACATAATCCATGGAAAAAGCATCGACAACTATGAAATATATTTTGAGGCCGACAAACTCTTCTTCAATGCGTAACAGATGTAATTTACACCGCCTGCAATTCTTTAGTCTATTATTTTATCTTAATAAGCCCAATTTGACTGATGTTGTCCAGGAAACCTATAATTTCATAAATTGCATTCTCTTCTGTCGAGGAGGCCTTCTTTTAAAGAAAACTAATTGGGGAAAGATATTCTATACACCCAACGCAACCTGTCATAGTTCGATAGAGCTTATTCACGAATCCGCATCCATAAAACTCGCTAACTATGCAACCGAACGACAGTCGCTCATAATGACCACAGAAACGAGATAAACTAGAGTCAAACGCGATTTACAACAGGAAAGTAAAAGGGAGAGAACAACTATATCTCCCACACAGCAAAAGACATTCTCATAGCTATGAAACCATAGTAACACAGGATCCATGGAAAAAGCATCCACAGCTATGAAATATATTTAGAGGTCGACAAACTCTGCTTCAATGCGTAACAATGGAATTTACATCACATGCAATTCTTTAGTCTGTTATTTTATCTTAATAGTATTCTATGCAAACTGCAGTGAAAACAAATGTAACCAAAGATCCAAGTGCAGATGCAACATCCCAACATTGCAAACCCTAGGAAAACAAGAACAAGCACCAAATAAGAACCCAGCTAAGAATCACCAAAAGGCCCAAGTGCATGCGCAGGACCAGAACCCTGCAAAATCAAATCAAGCAACAATAAAAAGCATACAATCGTGATTGCAGAAACCCAAACGTGCAAAATTCAACAACATGAACAGACAAGCAACAACAACGACAACATGCAAATAAGAAATCAGTGGCATGCAAAAAACAAGCATGGACCAGTGAACTAGCAATGTCGCTGGAGCATATAAATTTTAAAAACGAAAGAAAATTTCTTCTAACAAGCCTGTTAAGTAACCATTCAACACTACCAAGCCTTCTAGGTAAACATTTAAGTCTATCAAAAATGTACTGTAAACATTTAAGAAAAAAATTCAAAGTGGCAGTCTCTGACGTAACCCAAAAAAATAATTATATTTTATGTAACAACAGTTCGAACACCAGAGAATGCATTGGAAAGCCAAACTTTGGATATGTCGCCATATCAAACATTTCCATAAATTTACCTAGCATAAAATGCTAAACCAAACATTCGAATTAATGCTAGCATTAATCCACCTTCGAGGAATGCATAAGAAAATATATGATTCGAAAAGACCATATACGATCAAATACTTTGGATATGCCAACATATATAACATTGGGAATAGTGAAGCCGACAATAAGACCTCCAATCCCTTGTCCAATCAGATCATGACAAATATGTTACCTTTTTTTATACAAAAATCGATGTTTTCAGTATCCTGGTTCCAACAATAGATAATATGGAAATATTTGTGGTCAAAGGACAGACTAATATGAAGTCAACGATTTATCGATCCCCTACAACACAGACTAATAAAATACTACATAATACCTTCTAATAACCTTAAAGTAATTAAGTGATGACTTTAGATTAAGTTAAATAATTAAAATAATCTACTTTAACACTAAAAAGGAAATTCTAAAAAAATGGAATAAATCCTAATAAATTATCATATCATCAATGTTTTAAGTTTTTATAATCATTTTGGAAAATTGGAAAATTCATTAATATAATAATCGAAAATGCAAACATCTATACAATAAAAATTATTTATAATTAATACACAATATATAATGTATGCATTCTACTCTCTACATGATTATATAGTATATACATTGTACTCTATACATGATTATTTAGGGTCATAAAAGAAATGTAATTATTTTTTTTTAAATTAAATTATATAATAAGAAGAGATAATATTTGTATTGTTTTAAATATAAAATGTAAAAATAAAAATAATATAATAATTATATGTATGCGTGTAAAATACTTATTTTTTTCTCTTTTGATAAATCACTGATATCCTTTTTTATAAATCATAATATTAATAGGTTAAGGGTATAATCTAAAAAAATTGTTTTTTCCTTTCTATGTTTCAAACATTTTTAATTTGAATCATAGATATTTTGTTTGCTAATTTCAAATTAGTTTCTAAACTACCATTGAATCTTTTAAAGATAAATAAGGAAAACTCTAAAAATATTAAATGAATATCACATATTTAAGAAGAGGACAAATAAAATCTTTCTATCAAATATTTTGCATATTACAATGACATAACAACTATATAACACATAGTTAAGAAGAGGACAAAAAAAAATCTTTCTATCATGTAATTTTCATATTTTAATGAATATAACACATATTTAAGAAGAGGACAAACAAAATCTTTCTATCATGTATTTTTCATATTGTAATGGAATAACAAATATTTAGTTATAAAGAAAAAATTAAGCCTTACATATAAAAGAACGCAAATTAAACACAACAATACAACATATTAAACATAAATGAGGTAAAATGAATAAAAATAAATGAAATTGGTATATGTTTATTGGCAAAATAAAAATGAATTTTCACTCATTGAAATAAAAAGTATGAAAAATATAAAAAATAAATGAGTAATAATAAAAATGAGAGGAGAGATAGAGGAAGAGAAGAATTACAAGACGAAGAAGGAATATATAAGAAAAGAAGCATAAAAAAATAAAAGTAATAAAAAAAATGAAGAAAAGAGAAAACTCTATCTCAATTTGACCAAATTTAGATGATAAAGAGTTAGGGATGGAACATTCCAACATGCATCAAAAGGGATTATCCTAAAGAAATCAAATCACAAGTGGAACTGAGTATGGAGGAAAAGGAAAAGCAAAAGAGGAATTGTCCTAGGGTAAAGGGAAAAGGAGAGAAATACATATAATACACAATTAAATTTCTCTAGTCAATAAGGATATGAATTATAGATAAATATGTAAATTATAGGGGAAAATACATTGATATTTAGATATGCAAAACAAATCAATGTTTTGAAACATTTGGATAGAAAGAAATTATAAGTTATTTTTTAGATAAAGAAATTTTAGAAATTTAAACAATTATTATGAAAATAGATAGAAATGTGATATGTATTAGTGCACAAAATAGTCTTTAACATAGGAAAATTAGGCATTCATAACACTTGTTAATGCAAATTTAGTATCATAAGATCTTAGTTCTTTCCTCCAATCCATTATTTGTTTTGTTAAAATGATACTAAATGTTGACATGCTTCAACCTTTTACGATACTTACAATTATTCATAACTCCATATCGAAATAGATCTAACTCCTTGATCATCCAATGAAACCATAATTATTTCTTACATGTTGGTGTAGTATCTAACTCTTTAATCATTCAATGAAACCATAATGCTTCCTTATATTAATCTGTATTCAATGCATCATGACAATGATGGTAAGCATGTATATCCTTTGTACCTTATGGATACATAAATATCCTCTTTATTGTAATTGAATATTGCTTCTTCATAATAACCGTAAACCAATTCAATAATCCTATTGCATGGAGAATACTTGGTCTATTACATGTCATAAATTACATCAAGTTTTTGATAGGATTTCATCTAATACAACTCACAAGTTACATCAAATTTTGTATCTAACTAGTTTTAGATTTCATAATTTGTAATGGCTAATCAACTTAATGATCCCCAACATCCAATTTCACAATAATTTCTCTTCTGATTATTTTAGCAAGGTCCAAGTGAACTTCACCACTAAACTTAAGATCATACATATGTATGCACTTCCTTCCTTCCGTATCTCTACATAATAAGCGATGGATGAATATATGATTTTGGTGAATTATTACCTATTTATCACAAAACACCTCTTTCATATACCCTTATACTTCACTCAAACATCACTCACACTTAACAGTGAGTTTCCATCTTATGATAGGAAATAAGAAACGGATATAAATAACTCAAGAATCCCCTCCACTCAAACACCACTCACACTTAACACTCAATTTCCATCCTATGATAAGAAATGAGTTTTCATCATGTAATAGGAAATGAGAAACCAATATAAATAATTCAAGAATTTCCTCACCCTTACCCTCATAATTCATTCAAATCCTATGATAGGAAATGAGTTTCCATCTCTAATACGAAATGAGAAACCAATATAAATAACTCAAGAATCTCATCATCCTTACCTTTATAATTTATTTAGATCCTATGATAAGAAATGAGTTTCCATCTTATAATAAGAAATGAATTTTCATCCTGTAATAAAAAATAAGAAACCAATATAAATATCTCAAGAATCTCCTCACCCTTACCCTTATAAATCATTAAAAAATGATTGACACTTAACACTAAGATTTCCACCCTCCACACTATGATAAGAAATGAGAAACCAATATAAAGAACTTAAGAGCATCCCTAGAATATTTATTTTCAAACACCAACAAACCCCACGTATCTACTCCGTGTGGTATGTGCTTCCCACCCTCCACGCTATGATAGGAAATGAAAACCAATATAAAGAACTTGAGAGCATCCCTAGAGTATTTATTTTGAAACACCAACAAGCCCCACATATCTACCTCCCTGTGTTATGTGCTTCCCGATCTTGATGGGAGGTTAGAGCATGATCCCTCTCGCCTATGACAACTTCATGCGCAGTGAAATCTCTCACATGCAACTTTTAGCTATTTTAAGTATTTGGCTCATGTGGTTGTTAGCTATTTAATAAATATTTGGCTCATGTGGTTGTTAGCTATTTAATAAATATTTGGCTTAGGTGGCTGTTATCTATTTAAAGTATTTGGCTCATGGGTCATGTGGCTGTTAGCTATTTGGTTCATTTGGCTGTTACTATTTCGCTATGTGGTTGTTAGTATTTTAAGTATTTTTAAGTAAAGGGACATGTAACAGATTCTCTTTATTTAGATGCATGGGTATTTTCCCTTTAATTTTGTATGCGACATACGAGTTAGCTCACTGAAGTTGCTGCAACAACTATACCAACAACATTAAAACCATCATAAATATCATATAAAATGTAAAATAAAAATAACTGTCCGTCTCCATAATTTGTTAAGGCCAGTCATACAAATTAAAATTTTATTCAATTGCCACCAACAGTCGCTCATGCTAGACAACTTTCATTGGGATGCGATGTCTCGTAAGCAACCATGAAGTTTTCCATTCTCCATCCCCAACATGAAGTACGTGAGACTTTTAAAGGAGGCCACTGGTTTATTCGTACACAGACCGTAGTTAAGGACTTCTTTTCATGCTTTTCATGTACTTGAGGGGCAGGCATCTTTATGAAATTCCAGCGGCATTCGTGACCTCCCCACAGTGGGTCATCTGGATCTGCAGAGACATAGCCGTCCCTGTGGAAGTACCTCTTCATCGGAAGAAGCCCGCGCCAATATGGATCACAGTTCACCCAGTAGTTCCCCGCTTCCTGCAATATACATTTCAAGAATTATATCATTTTCCTTCCTTTCTTGCACCCGCACGAGGAACCAAAAAATCTTATGCACGCTTTCGGTACCAAAAGAGTAGAATCTTGGTGTCCTCAGCTTTGTCCATGAGACTATAGAAAACTTTATGGATAGTGCTAAACATCCTTGTCAAGTGTCCTAGGGTCCTTCTGACAGTTGCTGAGAACTTTGAAATGATAAATTCTGGATAAAAACCTTGCAAATATGCAAGATTTTGGATAGAAACCTGCCACTTGAAAATTCCTAATTACGCCGAAAGGCGTATTTACGCTGAAAGGCGTATACCTATTGACAATGAGCACAATTAATCAGCTTTTAATCTAAAATTCTAATCTGATGGTTAACAATTGAAGATGCTGGCATATTCTTAGTCGTCCTCCCAAATCAATGAATGTGATTTACTCTTCATAACTTC